>CM035412.1:197390283-197392783 GCA_020310875.1 Ceratopteris richardii
ATAGATAGATAGATAGATAGATAGATAGATAGATAGATAGATAGATAGATAGATAGATAGATAGATAGATAGATAGATAGATAGATAGATAGATAGATAGATAGATAGATAGATAGATAGATAGATAGATAGATAGATAGATAGATAGATAGATAGATAGATAGATAGATAGATAGATAGATAGATAGATAGATAGATAGAATGATAGATAGATAGATAGATAGATAGATAGATAGATAGATAGATAGATAGATAGATAGATAGATAGATAGATAGATAGATAGATAGATAGATAGATAGATAGATAGATAGATAGATAGATAGATAGATAGATAGATAGATAGATAGATAGATAGATAGATAGATAGATAGATAGATAGATAGATAGATAGATAGATAGATAGATAGATAGATAGATAGATAGATAGATAGATAGATAGATAGATAGATAGATAGATAGATAGATTTGATAGATACGTACATAGATAGATAGATAGATAGATAGATAGATAGATAGATAGACAGACAGAGAGACAGACAGACAGACAGAGAGACAGACAGACAGGCACACAGACACGAAGACAGGCAGACACGCAGCCAGACAGACAGAGAGATAGGTAGATAGATAGATAGACGGACAGAGAGACAGACAGATAGATAGATAGATAGATAGATAGATAGATAGATAGATAGATAGATAGATAGATAGGTAGATAGATAGATAGATAGATAGATAGATAGATAGATAGATAGATAGATAGATAGATAGATAGATAGATAGATAGATAGATAGATAGATAGATAGATAGATAGATAGATAGATAGATAGATAGATAGATAGATAGATAGATAGATAGACACATAGATAGATAGATAGATAGATAGATAAATAGATAGATAGATAGATAGATAGATAGATAGATAGATAGATAGATAGATAGATAGATAGATAGATAGATAGATAGATAGATAGATAGATAGATAGATAGATAGATAGATAGATAGATAGATAGATAGATAGATAGATAGATAGATAGATAGATAGATAGATAGATAGATAGATAGATAGATAGATAGATAGATAGATAGATAGATAGATCAATAGATAGATAGATAGATAGATAGATAGATAGATAGATAGATACATAGATAGGTAGATAAATAGATAGATAGATAGATAGATAGATAGATAGATAGATAGATAGATAGATAGATAGATAGATAGATAGATAGATAGATAGATAGATAGATAGATAGATAGATAGATAGATAGATAGATAGATAGATAGATAGATAGATAGATAGATAGATAGATAGATAGATAGATAGATAGATAGATAGATAGATAGATACATAGATAGATAGATAGATAGATATATAGATAGATAGATAGATAGATAGATAGATAGATAGATAGATAGATATATATATATATATATAGATAGATAGATAGATAGATAGATAGATAGATAGATAGATAGATAGATAGATAGATAGATAGATAGATAGATAGATAGATAGATAGATAGATAGATAGATAGATAGATAGACAGACAGACAGACAGACAGACAGACAGACAGACAGACAGACAGACAGACAGACAGACAGACAGACAGACAGACAGACAGACAGACAGACAGACAGACACACAGACAGACAAACAGACAGAGAGACAGACAGACAGACAGACAGACAGACAGACAGAGAGATAGACAGATAGATAGATAGATAGATAGATAGATAGATAGATAGATAGATAGATAGATAGATAGATAGATAGATAGATAGATAGATAGATAGATAGATAGATAGATAGATAGATAGATAGATAGATAGATAGATAGATAGATAGATAGATAGATAGATAGAATGATAGATAGGATGATAGATAGATAGATAGATAGATAGATAGATAGATAGATAGATAGATAGATAGATAGATAGATAGATAGATAGATAGATAGATAGATAGATAGATAGATAGATAGATAGATAGATAGATAGATAGATAGATAGATAGATAGATAGATAGATAGATAGATAGATAGATAGATAGATAGATAGATAGATAGATTTGATAGATACGTACATAGATAGATAGATAGATAGATAGATAGATAGATAGATAGATAGACAGACAGAGAGACAGACAGACAGACAGAGAGACAGACAGACAGGCACACAGACACGAAGACAGGCAGACACGCAGCCAGACAGACAGAGAGATAGGTAGATAGATAGATAGACGGACAGAGAGACAGACAGATAGATAGATAGATAGATAGATAGATAGATAGATAGATAGATAGATAGATAGATAGATAGATAGGTAGATAGATAGATAGATAGATAGATAGATAGATAGATAGATAGATAGATAGATAGATAGATAGATAGATAGATAGATAGATAGATAGATAGATAGATAGATAGATAGATAGATAGATAGATAGATAGATAGATAGACACATAGATAGATAGATAGATAGATAGATAAAT
>CM035412.1:197405283-197407783 GCA_020310875.1 Ceratopteris richardii
GAAGAAACTTCCAATCTCAGTCCTACAACAATAATTATTACAATTATGCATCAGATCAGAAGGATGACATGACTCTTATCTTGAATGCAACTCATGAATCAATGGGAGAAGATCAAAGAGTGTTTTATATTGACTCAGGGTGTAGCAACCATCTGAGTGGGAATCTATCTTTGATGACTGATATGGAAGCAAGGGTGAATGGACATACAGTTCAGACAGGTGACAATACTAAACATAAAGTGGAGAGCATTGGATCAGTGAAGACAAAGAGTGGAAGTACACTTCTGAGCAAGGTACTTTATGTTCCTACTATTCCTAAAAATTTGATAAGTGTAGGGCAAATTGTGGAGAAAGGATATGAGGTAAGATTCACAAATGATGGTGTTTATGTACAAGATCCAAATCAGGGATATAGAAACATAATTGCAGGTAAAAAGGAAGGAAGATTGTTCACTCTCAAAGTCCAAGGTAATGTGGGACATGCATTATTTACCTATGGAAGTCAAAAGGTATCTGAGTTAGACCTATGGCATAAAAGGCTAGGTCATTTCAATGAGAGAGCTATAAAGGAGATGTCAAAGAATCAGGTGGTGCTTGGATTGCCAAACATTGAAGGGCAACATATGGTGTACAAGTGTGAAGCTTGTCAATTAGGTAAAGCACATAAGAGTTCTTATAACAAATCAGGGTACAAGCATTCACATATGCTTGAATTGGTTCATACAGATGTATGGGGTCCCTCAAGGGACTATAGCATAAATGGATCCAGATATTATGTGTTGTTTGTTGATGATGCAACCAGGTGGATTACTTTGTATGTAATCAAGGATAAATCAGAAGTTTTCAAGACATTCAAACATTTTCATGCTTATGCAGAAAGGATCACAGGGCAAAAGCTCAAGAGGCTAAGATCAGATGGAGGGGGAGAGTATTTCTCTAAAGAGTTTGATGATTATTTGTGGAATGCAGGTATAAAAAGAGAAGTAACTTGCAGGTACTCCCCTCAACAGAATGGAGTAGCAGAAAGGAGGAATAGGACTCTTGTAGAGTTTGCAAGAGCCATGATGAAGGAAAAGAATTGTCCAAATTACTTATGGGCAGAAGCCATTAACACTGCAACATACCTTGTGAATAGGTTGCCTTGCAAAGCTTTGGATGGAGGAACCCCTTATGAAGCATGGTGGGGTAAGAAACCTACCCTTGATCATTGTAAAGTATTTGGATGTATTGCATATGCTTATGTTCCTTCACAATTAAGACATAAGCTAGAACCAAAAGCAGAGAAGTATGTGTTCATTGGATATGATGATAGACAGATGGGTTACAGGTTGTGGAGTCCATCCACAAAGCAATTTCTTGTTACTAAAGATGTGACATTTGATGAGCAAAATATGTGGTATACAGGATCACCAAATGAGTTTGCAGGTGTTGAAGAGATACAAAGGAAAGGAAAGGCAAAGGTAAAAGTATGTGAAGAAATTGTTGATGAAGTTGACTCTAGAAGTAGAGTGCAGGATCATGTAGAAGAAGGGCCAAGATTTGATCCAGAATCAAATGAGGCTGAAACTTCAAGAAGTGCAGAAATCAGAAGATCTACAAGGGAAAGGAAAGAACCTATAAGGTATAGTTATGATACATCTTTCCTAACAACAAAAGATTATGCCTACATTGTGAAAACAGAAGAAGATCCAACTACTTATGAAGAAGCCAAAGGTAAACAGAATTGGGAGAAGGCAATGCAGGAAGAGTATGATGCTCTACTTGAAAATGAAACTTGGGAACTAGTACCAAGACCAAAGAATCAGAAGGTCATTGGATGTAAGTGGGTATATAAAACAAAGAGGTTTGCAGATGGCAAGGTGTCTAGATATAAGGCTAGACTTGTGGTCAAAGGTTATGCCCAAACTTATGGGGTAGATTATGATGAAACCTTTAGTCCTGTTGCTAAGATGACTACAATTAGGACATTGATTGCTATTGCTGCTTGTAAGGGATGGAAATTATCACAATTGGATGTGAAAAATGCATTTTTAAATGGATATATTGCAGATGAAGTATATATGGAGCAACCAGAAGGCTTCATGGAATCAATTGGATCAGATTATGTGTGTAAGCTCAAGAGAGCTTTATATGGGTTGAAGCAAGCCCCAAGAGCTTGGAATTACAGATTGGTCAAGTTCTTGAATGAATGTGGATTTCAAGCATCAAAGGCAGATAGTAGCTTGCTAGTGAAGGCAAGTGAAAATGGTTACATTTACATGTGCATTTATGTTGATGATATTATTGTTACAGGAACAGATGCTCAAGGATTCAATGAACTCAAAAGACAAATAGAGAAGGAGTTTAAGATAAGTGATTTGGGAAACTTATCTTATTTTCTAGGAATGCAGATTGTGTATACTCAACATGGAGTATATGTTTCACAAGAGAGATACTTGAAGAATCTTCTAGTCAAGTTTAACATGGAAGATTGCAAGACCTCAACTACACCATTGGAGGT
>CM035412.1:197412783-197415283 GCA_020310875.1 Ceratopteris richardii
ATTATCTTTGGAATGGAGGTATTAAGAGAGAAATAACCTGTAGGTATACACCACAACAAAATGGTGTAGCAGAAAGAAGAAATAGGACTTTGGTTGAGTTTGTTAGAGCTATGTTGAAGGAGAAGAGTTTTCCAAATTATCTTTGGGCTGAGGCTCTAAATAAAGCTACATATCTTGTGAATAGATTACCATGTGCATCTCTAAATGGAATGACTCCATATGAAGCTTGGTGGGGTAAGAAATCAACACTAGATCATTGTAAAATGTTTGGATCCATTGCATATGCTTATGTGCCATCACAACTTAGACATAAACTTGAACCAAAGGCAAAAAAATATGTTTTCATTGGTTATGATGAAAAGCAGATGGGTTACAGGTTATGGAATCCTCTAACCAAACAATTTCTTATTTCTAGAGATGTTACATTTGATGAACAGAAAAGTTGGTATGCAGATCAAAGTCATACAGCTGAAGAATTTGAAGAAGAGGTAAGAAGATGTGAGAAAGGAAAATCAATTGTGCAGGTAAATGAAGATGAAGACTATATGCAAGCAAGTACATCCAGAAGTAGATTAACAAGAAGAAATGAAGAAGCTCCTATATTTGATGAAGAGGTGTATTCAGACACATATGAAGAATGTGAACCAAGGAGGTCAAGTAGGATAAGAAGGCAACCAGAAAGCTATTCTTACAATACTTCTTACATAACTCAGAAGAACTATGCATACATGGTCAAAGATGATGAAGAACCTCAGAACTATGATGAACCAAAAAGTAAGAAGCAATGAGGGAAGAATTCAATGCACTAGAGGAGAACAAGACATGGGAACTTGTTCCTAAACCAAATAGTAAGAAGGTAATTGGAAATAAATGGGTTTATAAAGTGAAGAAGCTTGCAGATGGAAGTATACCCAGATACAATGCTAGACTGGTGGTGAAAGGCTATGCCCAAACTTATGGTATAGATTATGATGAGACATTCAATCCTATTTCTAAGATATCAACTATTAGGACAATCATTGATGTTGCAACTTCAAAAGGATGGACTCTAAGTTAGTTGCACATAAAGAATGCAATCTTGAATGGATACATATCAGATGAGGTATACATGGAACAACCTCAAGGTTTTAGAGATTCCAATTATCCAAATTTTGTTTGCAGGTTGAGAAGAGCACTCTATGGATTGAGGAAAGCTCCAAGAGCATGGAACTATAGACTGGTGAAGTATCTCAATGATCTTGGATATCAAAGTTCAAAAGGAGATCCAAGTCTACTCATCAAAAGAACAGAGGAAGGTACAATCTACATTTGTATTTATGTAGATGACATTATAATCACAGGTACTTCAGATGAAGGAATCAAGGAGGTAAAGAGATTACTTGAGAAAGAATTTAAGGTCAGTGACTTAGGAAAGTTATCATACTTTCTTGGAATGGAAGTTACTTATACAAATCATGGCATATATGAATCACAAGAAAGGTATCTTTTGAACCTATTGAAGAAATTTGGTATGGAAAATTGCAGAGAAGATTCTACTCCACTTGAAGTTAATCACAAGCTTAGTAAATATGATGGAGCAGAATACAAAGATATGAGGAAGTATCAATCTCTTGCGGGTAGTTTGATTTATGCTACACTAAAAAGACGTGATCTTAGTTATGCAGTGGGAGTTCTGTCACAATTTATTCATTGTCCAAAGGATCCACATTGGATTGCAGGTCAAAGAGTTCTCAGATATATCAAAGGAACCACAAAGAAAGGATTATATTATCCTTTTACTTCAAATTTGAAGTTGAGAGCCTATAGTGACTCAGACTGGGCAGGTAATCAAGATGACAGAAGATCAACACATGGATACATGATATACATTGGTGATAAGCTTGTAAGTTGGTGTTCAAAGAAACAACATACATAGCATTATGATCAATTGAAGCTGAGTACAAAGGACTTGTAGAAGCAGTTAAGGAGGTCATATGGATGCAGACATTGTTCAAAAGCTTGGGCATTGATCAAGGAGATCACATGAGTTCACTTTATCTTGCAACAAATCCAGTATTTCATGCAAGAACCAAACATATAGAGATACAATATCATTTCCTGAGAGAAAAGGTAATGGAGAAAGAAATTGAAGTGGAGTACATTTCTAGAAAAGATCAGATAGCAGACATAATGACAAAGAGCTTGGATGGTGTGAAGACCAGTAGATTCAAAAGCATGGAAGGAGTAAAAGAAAAGAAGAAGATATGAAGAAACAGAGAATGTCAATTAGTGATTGAGGGGGAGCTGTTGGAGAACCAATCACAAATTGGACACAAAGTTGAAGATCAAAGTCTAGAAGAAAAGCACATGCCTATGTGAAGACAATTTCACACTTGTACTATAATTGTAAAGTTAGATTTAACTTTAGTTCTAGAGTTTTTTCAAAAGTCACGAGATTGAGAAAAACTATATAAGTTAGTTTGTATCAACTCACGCAATGTGAGAGAGAGAATGTTAGTAG
>CM035412.1:197417783-197730283 GCA_020310875.1 Ceratopteris richardii
TAAACCAAGCATCCAACAGCCTGCTGATAGAGAACAGCATCAAATGCATCTCCAGCATCATGAAAACTCAATCGTAAACCTCTCTCCATGGGAATGGCAATAAGTTTACAATCTTCAAGGCCAAAACTCTACAATAATGTGTCAATATATATTTTGTTTGACAGAAAGCCATTCCACCATCAACATGCATAAATTGAATGCCCAAATAATGATGCAAATGCCCCAAATCAGACATCTCAAATGAGGCATGCAAATAAGCCTCAAAATCAGCAATATGCTTCTCATGAGGACCACTGAGGAGCATGTCATTAACATGCACAACAATGATCGGAAATACATCATTAGCATGCTTAACATATAACGTGATTTTAATTCGAATGTTCTCAAAACCATGTGCAATCAGATAGGCATGTATCTTTTCATACCAAGTGTGTGGTGCTTCCTTTAAACCATATAATGCCTTCTTTAACCGACACACCTGGTTTTCATGCCCTTTCTACACAAAGCCATGGGGCTGAAAAACATACACTTCTTCATGCAAGTCACCATTTAGAAATGATGTTTTAATGTCCAACTGATGTACATTCCAACCATGATGAGCTGTAAGTGCACAGATGCTATGAACAGTAGTCATTTGGCATGTAGGTGCGAAGGTTTCACTGAAATCAATGCCTCTTTCTTGTGCATAACCCTTTATAAGAAGCTTAGCCTTATATATGGCAACTGCTCCATCAGGTTTATGTTTTAGCTTGTAAACCCACTTAGTGCCAATGGCCTTCTTGCCAAGAGGCAAGTCACATAAAGTCCAGGTAACATTTTTCATGCTAGCATCATATTCAGATTGCATTGCAGCCATCCAATGTTCAAAATTTTGTGCTTCATCAAATGAATAGGCTCAGTCTCATCACAGAGACTACACGTAGCCATAGCATAGCAATCTGATGCAAAAGAGGCACTATGAGAACCTGAATGAGTATGGTATGATAAAAGTGCATCTAATTTCTTGTCATGCAAACCATTTTTGGCATAATTTTTGCCTCCTCAATATCAGCTCTCTCATCAGCAAGTGGATCATGTAGATCTGCATCAGAAATAGAATGATCTACATCATCACATGAACCCTATAAAGGCTGAGAAGTTGCCTCATTAGGACCATCACGAGACTTTCCACCTATAAAAAGGGGCAAAAAAAGTATCATATATGTCTTTGAAGCTAACAGATGTCTCTTTCATACATGAAAGTAAAAGTTGAATAGCTGTTAGCCCCAAAAATGGTTGATTTTGATGCACTAATCGGTTCTATTTGGCAGGAAAGTTGCTTGATTTCAGGTACTTGCATAGCAAATTTGGTGATTGATGAGAAACATGTGGAGATATTGATTTCAGGGATGTGGAAAAAAGGGATTGAGCATGGACAAGCCTCCTAAGAGCATAGGAGGTACTGACGTGCAGAAGAAATTAGAAGCGGCTTTGTTTCAGGAGGGACATGAGGAGCATGGATGTGGCAAACAAAAATTTCAATGTCCATCTATGCAGCGCGAAAAAGCATTGCAGACAATGCTACATTTGTCTTGGCTTTAAAGGCTTGTGGCTGTTTGGGAGATGTAGAAAGAGGAGAACTGATACGAACTGAAACGAGAAGCAGAGGCAACCTTGAAGAAGACCTTGCGATTGGCACTGCATTTGTTGATATGTATTCCAAGTTATGCCGATCAGGACTATGGCCATGAGGCATCGAAGTGTTTATCACAAATGCAATTAGAAGGGCTATCTCGACTATGGTGCCGAACTTACATGCTCAGAATTCTTGCCAATCGGAGAGATTCGGAGATTAATTGGGTTATAAGCTAAGAAATCCAATGATGCTGATTGGAAAGGGATTCTATATCAGCATCAACCTTCAGCTAATTTGTCGACACTTGATGAGGACGCCTTTCATTCGCAGGATTCATGCCGAGGAGCGGATCGGTAGGCACGACGTCGGTGACGTTCTCTATAAGCTCAAAAGTTGCGATGTCTCCCAAGGGGTGAATGTGCCTCTTCGATGGAACTTCTGAGTCCCTAGAGTGTGGCCAAAATTTTGGACGCCTACTCCAAGTATGGCTTCTTTCAGCGACTGAATACTTGCCAGGCCAAGCCCCTTTCCGTTTTTTTGCCAGAAGAAAGGTGGGGCGGATCCGTTTCTCTCTGACGAAGAGGAGTGGCTCTGACGAGAGAACCAGAAAAAGGGGCAGGCGTAATAGCAGAGGATATAGAGTTTAGTGTTCGCTCTAAGGAAAAAAAAAGTTGGAGAAAGCTAGGGGGCAGGTCCGTTGGGGTGGCAGGCCTAACGAGCGCATCTTCAAAGGGGGGGGACTCGTGGCTGGACTCGTTTTTGACTGTTGCCTTCTGGAGTTACATAGCGACGACGGATGCGAGTGTTTTGGGGGGTATCTTGGAGACTCTCGGTATTCTGCTAGGAGGAGGATGAAAGCATATACTGGGCAAGAGGTGGAGAACTAACAGGATGTGCAGTGTCCACAAGGATAGCATGAAGACTAAAAGGCAAGGCCCATTTTGAGGAGGAATAGCAGCTACATACAGAGCGGAGGAGGGCATCCCAAAAAAAAGGGTCGAGGTTCTTCTACAAGGGGGCGACGAATTTGGGTACGGGAGCCACAATCCACAGGGACGACAAGCATTTTTTCGGTGGCTGGAAGACCAATACAGGAGGCAACAGAGGAAGGGAGTTCTCCCCGTGCTCATGTGGCTGAAGAGGGCTGTTGTGCAGAGGTATGATTACTAAGATTCTAGAAAGTGTTCGCCAATTTCTGGAATTTCTGTAAGCGTTTGGACGCCAATCCCAATTGTTGTGAATTCATGTTCATCTGCATAAATTGTGAAAAAGCAGAGTTGACATAACAGGGATAAATAGTGGCTTTCCATGTACGACCTTCCATGTTATGTAAGTGTGCTTAATGTCCTCTCTAACTGTCCAAAGTCATAACGGTGCTGCAACATTGTTGGTCTTTGCGTCCCAGGGTAATACTCTGTAGAGGATGAATGTAGGTATCTAAAAGCATGAAACATTAATAAGCAAGGGGTTGAGCTTGGCATATAATTCATCTCCACTTTGGGTGAACTTAGATTTCACTGCACATTTCTTATCATACGCTGCCTGTTGTTTGTTCCTTTTCTTTAGAAGAACATGACATATCTGTGAATGTGCCTCGAGAAGAATTCAAGGTTAGGTGCTCGGTATGTTCGTTTTCGCTAGACATGCAATCCATGGTCATTGCTCTTACAGCATAGATGCTCGAATGATGGGAGAACCTTATGATGATGCCGCTTCAGTGTTGGACGTGTTTACTACAATTTATCCTCAATTGTCTACCTTTATAGGTTCTTATTTCCAACAACTTCTATTCCCTCGCTGCACTCAATCCTGCCCGAAAACCAACAGTTTAGTTCTTATCACATCTTGTTTCCTGAATCCGAAGCTGACCTATTGAACCAGGGGTTTGTCCTTTCAAATCTTCTATCATTTTCCACAGTCTTTCTTTGTAACCTCTTCCTAAGGTTGGTCCTGTGGGGCCTTCACCACCAGCAGTTCGTCCCAATGGTCGTGCTCAAATATAAATTTTTGCAGCAAAGCGTTTTAGGCAGAAAAATTGGGGGAAAAGAAATTATATTATAAAGATCAGTACGAACGCAGCTCACGAGGGTGACACCTTTCAATCGTTTTAGATGCTCGAGGCCTTGGGCACACTAGACGATTCTCCTCCCTAGGCAACTTCTGCAACCCTCTCAACTTGATTAATCAAGAGCATTGCCTACGCCATCCGACTAGAGATAGAGAGAAAGAAATGGCTGGAAATGGGCTTCATTGCACCAATACAAATTTGAGCCGGTTTTGAAGAGTTGCCAAGAATTGTCAACTGAAGGTATATAGGAGGAAGGAGGGACAAACTCTGATTGTGATTGCAGAACAGCCGATAGGTCCATCTGTGACGAAGGAGGTGTTCAGAAGGGGGATCGAAGGAGGGAAGGTTGTTCGACTACAGAGAAAAGGGAGAGAGGCACCTTCAAGTTCTTCTACTGGTGCACATCGAGGAGGACAGAGTAGCCTGTGTAGGGAGCGATAGAAAGGGGAGTGAAAAAAGAAGGGGAGAATGTGTGTGAGTATCCGCATGTGAAGTGCTGGAGAAAAAGGGACAAAGCTAGAGGGGGGAAAGAAATATAAAGTGAAGTAAAGGAGACTTGTGAAGAAGAAAGGAAGGTGGGGGCGAGTAATAGCAGGTGAGTACATATGTGTTTGAGAGTGTTTCCGGATATAGGTGTGTGGGGGTATGCGAGAGTGCATGCAAACATATGTGCAAAAGGGTGTGTGTGTGTGAGTGCCTGAGAGCACATGTATGTATAGGAGTAAGAGAGAGAGAGGGAGGTTATTAGAAGGAATCCTTGGGGTTGGACACTTAGTTGTGCACATATTTTTTCATCTTTTCTAGGGTCACATTGGAGCGAAACTGGGGACTTAGGGTGACAAAAGTTGACCTAACATCAGCAAGTTGGGGTAAATATCATTATGGGTGGGCATTTTCCCTTGGGCTAAGAGACTATTCATTTGGTGCGTTTGCCGGGAACATATGAGCTAGTGCATATACAAAGGAAGAACTCCTCGAGAGATAATTATGGGCTCTACGTAATCCAAGTAGGCCGATTCCGAGGAATTTAAATCAAATAAAGTTTCGTAAAATCATCTTTTCCGTGGGCTTTGGAGCCAATTCATTTGGTGCGTCTGCCGGGAATTAGCTTGGTACGTCTCTATAAGAGAGTGCCATAGGTTCGCCTAGCGCCACAGGTTGGCCGAGCTTGCGGACCCCACGATCTAGTACATGAGCGAGGGGAGCTCATCGTCAGGAGCAACACAAACTCAAAGAGAGGAATGCGCCCAGAGAAGAGCCCTTGAAAAAGAAAGGAGAAGGTGGGAACCGCCAGGTGAGTGGACCTCGATTGGCTCGAAGAAATCAGTCAGAAACGTGTACTCCCGTAGGAGAGTCGCGAGTCAAGTACGGAAGTTTGAAGGAGGGATCCTGAGGCCACGTGCATTAAATTTTTGGGATCGAAGTGATATTGATATCACACCTCTGTTCGAAATGGCTCAGCGGATTTCAGTTCACTTGGGGGACTTCACCAAGTTTTCAGGTACTTGGGACGAAGATCCGGATAGTTTTATCCAGTTGTTTGAGGTTACTTGTGAGGCCAATGATGTAGTTGACCAGGATCAAAGGTTGAGAATTTTTCCGGCTATTCTCCGTGATGAGGCAGCCAATTGGTATGGGAATCTGACACCACAAGAGCGTGGAACTTATCAGATGCTCAAGGAAGCCTTCTTGGCAAAGTTTCGACGACAAGGCTTCCAAGACAGATTGGCCCAACAAATGGATTACTTGCGACAAGGAGTAAACGAGAGCATCGATAACTACATTCAGAGAATGGAAACATTAGTAAGAAAGATGGGCGCGAATGCCCCGAACGATGAGACATTGAAACGTAGATTCATTTCGGGATTGCGAGATCCTACGGCACAGCAGCATATCAGCCTGACAAGACCTGCAACCTTAATGGATGCTAAAGAGCAAGCGAGGCTTTGGGAGGAAGTACAGTTATGCCAACAAAGGAAGATGGAGCTCTTATACGAGCCTATGGGAGGCCCAGGAAACATACCGATGAAAGATCCTGGCCAAGTAAGTCCTGCATTGACAACTCCAGCTTTTGTAGCTGCCACTAGCACGCCAGGCGAGGTAAAGCCTGCGCTAACCGAAGAACGAATATTGGAATTGGTCACGCAAGCTATAAAAGCTGCCACGATAACTCAAGAGACATATACAGTAAAACCAGAGGTCACAACAAACCCGAATCAAGTGTTTCGATCAAATACATGGTGCGGAAAGTGCCATGGTTACGGCCATTTGGCTTCAGAATGCCCCACAGTCTCGAGAGTATTCACAGATAGGTCGCCACCTAGGATGCGTTGTACTTTTTGTGGAAGAACAAATCACACAGAGGACCGATGTTACAACAAGAGAGCCTATGAAGAAAGGACTATGAAATCCGGAGATACACGAGAAAGACCTTACACGGGATTGCCCGCTCAAAGTGTACCACCTACATCTCGTTGGGAAAACAGACCGACTTATGGATATGGTGCTCAGGGTCAAGGAGGGGACTATCCAAGAGGAGCCGCGCGTGATCAAAGAAGAGATGGTCCAATCCAGTGCTGGAGATGTCATGGCTTTGGCCATACTCAATCTAGATGTCCAAACGAAAAGAAGCCAATTGATTATACTCCATTATGTAGGTACTGTAGTGGGGAGGGCCACTTTGATGAAGATTGTCCAAAACGAAGAGCTGCCGCCGGCAAGGAAAAAGGACCAGTAGGGTCCTCGAACTATGTTGATACTCAGATGCATATCACATCAAGAGCTCAAGAGCACGTTCCTACGATCGGAGTAGTGTTCAAGACCCCGAACCCTCAAGAAGGCTCTAGCTCGTCAATGCACTTTGTGGATGCTTACGAGGCCAAGAAACTACACAAGGATCCAACTGTGGCAGTAGTCACAAGGACTCAAGAGTACTCGAAGAAGAATTTAGGAGGCGAAGGTGAAGAAGGAAGCCAAGAGAGGATAGCGGAACAAGAAGAGGTAGAGGATCAAGTTAGAGGACTTGTTGAGCAGCAAGAGTTTGAGGATGGGGAAGAGGTTGAGATTCTTCCACCAGTGACCAAGGAGTTTGTGCCGGGTATAGCACCATTCCCTGAAAGACTGAAAGCCCCTAAGATTAGAAAGGAAAGACAAAGTTCGGAAGAAGTAGATATTGTGAAGTTACTTGCTGACACTGAAGTCACGCTGGACATTGGCACATTGCTAAAATGTTCGCCTGTTTATAGGAAACAGTTCTATAACGAATATATTAAGAAGCCGAGGAAAGCTCGAGATAAAAATAGACAAGATAAAGATGTCCAAGGAATCATTCAAAGTATTACGACGCAAATTGATTCGAACGCTCCAGCTGTGACAGTCGAGATTAAAGGGTATGCGGTCCCTGGTGCTCAGCTAGATAGTGGAGCCGCAGTCAACCTGATGACTGAGTTCATGATGAAAGCTTTGGGCCTCAACCACATGGAAGAGACGCCGATGTCTTTGAGAATGGCAGATCAAACACAAGTGAAGCCTGCGGGTCTTTTGAAGAATGTAAGCACAGTTGTGGGTGGTCTAGAGTTTAAGGTTGATTATCTGATAGTAAGACCAAGGACCTCAGAGGCTACCTTCTCGATCCTACTTGGACGGCCATGGTTGGTGCAAGCCGAATGTGTGCAGGACTGGCGCACAGGTTTTATTTCGATAGGACCAAAGTCTGATCGGATTCAAATACAAGTATCCCCACCCTCGAACAACAAGAAAAAGACAATAATAGTCGATGAGATGGAAAGGAAAGAGAAGGAGAAAGCAAGGCACGAGAGTGCACGAGCTAGATTTTCTTTGAACACGGACACCTACAAGAATCTGCTTCAAGACGGGTTCAACTTGCAGCTCTTTAAGAATCAAGACACGAAGATGGGAGAGTATAAAAATCCATTACTCTATAACGACGATTCGGATCAGGAGCTGCTAGGATGGTTGACGCATACAAGTGAATTTGATTGTTATATGTTGAGTATAGACACAAGTAAAAACAAAGTTACTCAATCCCTGGAGAAGGGAACTTTGAGAGAAGAATTAAAACTAGAGTTAGCTCCGGCGATGGAAGTGCAACAGTTGAGGGAAAGAGTTAGAATGCTAGAAGCAGAGATTCTAAAGAGAAGTCGAGAATTGGAAAAAGAAGCGAAGAGTAAGACTAAAGTGTCGGAAGCCATTGCAAAAGCTGAATTGAAGAAACTAGGTTCAATTGAAAGAGAACAAAACAATGATTTACTGGCCAACCATGCACGCTTGATCGGAGAGCACATTCCAATCACAGTGTCATCAAGAAATAAGGATTATTCGCGAGAAGCTCAGTCGGAAAAATGGGAAGTCTTTCCAGAAAAGTTCTTGAGTGTAGGGTCAGAGCTACCAGATGGAGTACGAGACTGTATTAAAACGACACTAAAAAATTTTAGCGAGGCCTTTGCATGGTCATACAGTGATCTGAGAGGAATTGATCCCCAAATCTGCCAACATTATATAGACTTGGAAGAAGGCACACGACCGATATGTCAACGACTCAGGCGAACGAACCCAGTCTACTCGGAATTGATCAAGCTGGAATTGACCAAACTATTGGAAGCAGGATTCATATATCCCATCGCATCCAGCGAATGGGTATCACCAATTGTAGTTGTTCCAAAGAAAAATAAGAAAATCCGTATTTGCATAGATTATCGGAAGTTGAACGAGCGCACGAAGAAGGATCATTTCCCCTTGCCATTCACTGATCAAATCTTGGATAGAGTGGATGGCCATAGATTGTACTCATTTTTGGATGGTTTCAGTGGGTACAACCAGATCCAAATCCATGAAGAGGATCAATCTAAAACTACTTTCACGACAGAATGGGGTACGTATGCATATCGGGTGATGCCATTTGGATTATGCAATGCACCGACAACATTCCAAAGAGCAATGATAGCTGCATATCAAGACTACCTGCAGGATTGGATGGAGATATTTCTTGATGACTTTGCAATCAGAGGCGACGATGAGAACATGATGGAGAGGATCGAAGCAATTTTAAGAAGAAGCATCGAAAAAGGCATCGCATTAAATCCTGAAAAGTGTACATTTGGAGTACGAAGAGGATTGCTTTTGGGTCATGTCATTTCCGAAAAAGGGATTGCGGTTGACGAGGACAAAGTGGAGAAAATTGGACAACTTCCACCTCCGCAAAATTTGCGACAACTCAGAGGATTTTTGGGCCATGCAAATTATTATCGACGTTTTATATTAAATTTTGCATCTATAGCGGCACCACTGACGACTCTTTTGAGAAAGGACCAACAATACCAGTGGACTGGAGAGTGTCAAGTTGCATTCGACTCGATCAAAGAGAGGTTAATAAATGCACCAATTTTGGTAGCACCTGATTGGACGAAGGAATTTCATGTACATACCGACGCTTCTCATACTGCAGTTGGAGCAGTACTATGCCAAGCCGACGAAAAGAAGATGGACCATCCTATTTACTATGCGAGTCGCAATTTGAATAGCACTGAGAAGAACTACACGACTACGGAGAAGGAGTGTCTCTCGATGATCTTTGCGTGGAATCAACCTGATCGGGTGGTCAGGTCCACGAATCGCATCCAGTGTCAATGTAGGCCAACGGGTGATTAAAATAAAATTTTCATATGAAGTTATTCCCCACTCCTGAGGGGGAGAGAGAGAGAGGAGAGGGCGATGATCGCCTGGAAGGGAACGTTATTTGCTTGTGTGATTGGTATGTGTTGGCTTGCGACAGATCAGCTCACTTTGGATCAACATTCTTGAAGGCACGGAGACTCTATATGTACTTATGGATGAGGCTTTAGCGAGGTAATGCAACTGTCTTGCTTTACAACTTGTGTGCTCTATCTACGGGTTTTTCTAGTGTTTGGGACACTCTAGGGTTCTGATGTATGTCTTGACTTGCACTCGAGTTTCGATGATTTTTGTAGGACGACGATGGCGATTCTTCGGAAGTGTCTAGTCATGGAATGGTTGTACATAGCGAATAGTAGGTCAATAAAAAGGGTTATGCATTTTGGGTATCTTTGCATCTCCGATTTGATTTATTTTAGTTGTTGTTGTTTATTTTGGTATTTTCTTTCTGTTTTTCGCAATGCTAGTTTCATGTGTAAGATATGGAAAGGTATGTATGTGTTGTTTTGGTTGAGACCATTTTTCATAATGGAATGTATGAGCAAATTGATGCATGGCTGAAATGGAATTGCGTATATGTGCATGTTCTTGGATCGTTTTGGGAGTAACTGATTTGAATGTATTTATGACTGATTTTTGAGCACTAATAGCTTCGATGAGTGCAGGTTCAGTGGAAATGGCGGCTCAATGGAAAGGTATGTGAACCAATTGAAAATTGACATGTTCATGGTTGTTTGAGTTTTATTGCAGCAACAGTGACTCGTCGAGGACAACTTCGCAAATAAGAAGAGGGAAGTATGTTAGCCCCAAAAATGGTTGATTTTGATGCACTAATCGGTTCTATTTGGCAGGAAAGTTGCTTGATTTCAGGTACTTGCATAGCAGATTTGGTGATTGATGAGAAACATGTGGAGATATTGATTTCAGGGATGTGGAAAAAAGGGATTGAGCATGGACAAGCCTCCTAAGAGCATAGGAGGTACTGACGTGCAGAAGAAATTAGAAGCGGCTTTGTTTCAGGAGGGACATGAGGAGCATGGATGTGGCAAACAAAAATTTCAATGTCCATCTATGCAGCGCGAAAAAGCATTGCAGACAATGCTACATTTGTCTTGGCTTTAAAGGCTTGTGGCTGTTTGGGAGATGTAGAAAGAGGAGAACTGATACGAACTGAAACGAGAAGCAGAGGCAACCTTGAAGAAGACCTTGCGATTGGCACTGCATTTGTTGATATGTATTCCAAGTTATGCCGATCAGGACTATGGCCATGAGGCATCGAAGTGTTTATCACAAATGCAATTAGAAGGGCTATCTCGACTATGGTGCCGAACTTACATGCTCAGAATTCTTGCCAATCGGAGAGATTCGGAGATTAATTGGGTTATAAGCTAAGAAATCCAATGATGCTGATTGGAAAGGGATTCTATATCAGCATCAACCTTCAGCTAATTTGTCGACACTTGATGAGGACGCCTTTCATTCGTAGGATTCATGCCGAGGAGCGGATCGGTAGGCACGACGTCGGTGACATTCTCTATAAGCTCAAAAGTTGCGATGTCTCCCAAGGGGTGAATGTGCCTCTTCGATGGAACTTCTGAGTCCCTAGAGTGTGGCCAAAATTTTGGATGCCTACTCCAAGTATGGCTTCTTTCAGCGACTGAATACTTGCCAGGCCAAGCCCCTTTCCGTTTTTTTGCCAGAAGAAAGGTGGGGCGGATCCGTTTCTCTCTGACGAAGAGGAGTGGCTCTGACGAGAGAACCAGAAAAAGGGGCAGGCGTAATAGCAGAGGATATAGAGTTTAGTGTTCGCTCTAAGGAAAAAAAAAGTTGGAGAAAGCTAGGGGGCAGGTCCGTTGGGGTGGCAGGCCTAACGAGCGCATCTTCAAAGGGGGGGGACTCGTGGCTGGACTCGTTTTTGACTGTTGCCTTCTGGAGTTACATAGCGACGACGGATGCGAGTGTTTTGGGGGGTATCTTGGAGACTCTCGGTATTCTGCTAGGAGGAGGATGAAAGCATATACTGGGCAAGAGGTGGAGAACTAACAGGATGTGCAGTGTCCACAAGGATAGCATGAAGACTAAAAGGCAAGGCCCATTTTGAGGAGGAATAGCAGCTACATACAGAGCGGAGGAGGGCATCCCAAAAAAAAGGGTCGAGGTTCTTCTACAAGGGGGCGACGAATTTGGGTACGGGAGCCACAATCCACAGGGACGACAAGCATTTTTTCGGTGGCTGGAAGACCAATACAGGAGGCAACAGAGGAAGGGAGTTCTCCCCGTGCTCATGTGGCTGAAGAGGGCTGTTGTGCAGAGGTATGATTACTAAGATTCTAGAAAGTGTTCACCAATTTCTGGAATTTCTGTAAGCGTTTGGACGCCAATCCCAATTGTTGTGAATTCATGTTCATCTGCATAAATTGTGAAAAAGCAGAGTTGACATAACAGGGATAAATAGTGGCTTTCCATGTACGACCTTCCATGTTATGTAAGCGTGCTTAATGTCCTCTCTAACTGTCCAAAGTCATAACGGTGCTGCAACATTGTTGGTCTTTGCGTCCCAGGGTAATACTCTGTAGAGGATGAATGTAGGTATCTAAAAGCATGAAACATTAATAAGCAAGGGGTTGAGCTTGGCATATAATTCATCTCCACTTTGGGTGGACTTAGATTTCACTGCACATTTCTTATCATACGCTGCCTGTTGTTTGTTCCTTTTCCTTAGAAGAACATGACATATCTGTGAATGTGCCTCGAGAAGAATTCAAGGTTAGGTGCTCGGTATGTTCGTTTTCGCTAGACATGCAATCCATGGTCATTGCTCTTACAGCATAGATGCTCGAATGATGGGAGAACCTTATGATGATGCCGCTTCAGTGTTGGACGTGTTTACTACAATTTATCCTCAATTGTCTACCTTTATAGGTTCTTATTTCCAACAACTTCTATTCCCTCGCTGCACTCAATCCTGCCCGAAAACCAACAGTTTAGTTCTTATCACATCTTGTTTCCTGAATCCGAAGCTGACCTATTGAACCAGGGGTTTGTCCTTTCAAATCTTCTATCATTTTCCACAGTCTTTCTTTGTAACCTCTTCCTAAGGTTGGTCCTGTGGGGCCTTCACCACCAGCAGTTCGTCCCAATGGTCGTGCTCAAATATAAATTTTTGCAGCAAAGCGTTTTAGGCAGAAAAATTGGGGGAAAAGAAATTATATTATAAAGATCAGTACGAACGCAGCTCACGAGGGTGACACCTTTCAATCGTTTTAGATGCTCGAGGCCTTGGGCACACTAGACGATTCTCCTCCCTAGGCAACTTCTGCAACCCTCTCAACTTGATTAATCAAGAGCATTGCCTACGCCATCCGACTAGAGATAGAGAGAAAGAAATGGCTGGAAATGGGCTTCATTGCACCAATACAAATTTGAGCCGGTTTTGAAGAGTTGCCAAGAATTGTCAACTGAAGGTATATAGGAGGAAGGAGGGACAAACTCTGATTGTGATTGCAGAACAGCCGATAGGTCCATCTGTGACGAAGGAGGTGTTCAGAAGGGGGATCGAAGGAGGGAAGGTTGTTCGACTACAGAGAAAAGGGAGAGAGGCACCTTCAAGTTCTTCTATTGGTGCACATCGAGGAGGACAGAGTAGCCTGTGTAGGGAGCGATAGAAAGGGGAGTGAAAAAAGAAGGGGAGAATGTGTGTGAGTATCCGCATGTGAAGTGCTGGAGAAAAAGGGACAAAGCTAGAGGGGGGAAAGAAATATAAAGTGAAGTAAAGGAGACTTGTGAAGAAGAAAGGAAGGTGGGGGCGAGTAATAGCAGGTGAGTACATATGTGTTTGAGAGTGTTTCCGGATATAGGTGTGTGGGGGTATGCGAGAGTGCATGCAAACATATGTGCAAAAGGGTGTGTGTGTGTGTGAGTGCCTGAGAGCACATGTATGTGTAGGAGTAAGAGAGAGAGAGGGAGGTTATTAGAAGGAATCCTTGGGGTTGGACACTTAGTTGTGCACATATTTTTTCATATTTTCTAGGGTCACATTGGAGCGAAACTGGGGACTTAGGGTGACAAAAGTTGACCTAACATCAGCAAGTTGGGGTAAATATCATTATGGGTGGGCATTTTCCCTTGGGCTAAGAGACTATTCATTTGGTGCGTTTGCCGGGAACATATGAGCTAGTGCATATACAAAGGAAGAACTCCTCGAGAGATAATTATGGGCTCTACGTAATCCAAGTAGGCCGATTCCGAGGAATTTAAATCAAATAAAGTTTCGTAAAATCATCTTTTCCATGGGCTTTGGAGCCAATTCAATAGCATCTTCCACAAAAACAACATCATAGCTAACCAAAATGTATTTAGTCTATGGATGATACAGACGATAGCCTTTGCTTTCAGAACTGTACCAAAAAATAATACATTTTACTGCTTTATCATCCAATTTCCTACGATGTTGTTCAGACACTAATGCATATGATAGACAACCAAAAACATGAAGATGAGCAAAAGATGGCTTGCAACCATGCCAAGCCTCATATGGATTGATAGACTATAGTGCTTTAGTGGGATACCTATTAAGTACATATGTTGCACACATGATAGCCTCAAGCCAGAAACTATGTGGCAAAGCTTGACTCTTGACCATACACCTCACCATCTCCATGAGTGACCTGTTTTTTCATTCAAAAACTCCATTCTCTTGAGGTGTATATGGCACTTTCCACTGATATTTTATCCCATGTTCAGCCAGAAATGCATTAAAGTTAGAAGACATATATTCCCCTCCTCGATCAAAACGGAGGGTGCCCATTTCACATGCTGACAGATTTTCAGCCAAAACCAAAAACTTTTTGAAGCATATGAATACTTCGGACTTTGCTTTCAATGGATATACCCATGCATGCCTGGAAAAATCATCAATGAAAGTCACAAAGATAATTTCCAAAAGAGGGTGTCCGCATAGGACCATAGACATCACTGTGAACAAGCTGCAATTTCTGAGTAGCTCAAGCTAAACCATCTTTTCGAAAGGAGGAACACTACATTTTGCCCAAAATACAGCCTTCACAGACATGTTTTTCGGGTGCCTCAAGTTTAGTCAAAGACGATACCATTTTAGATTTCTACAGGTGTAGCAAACTAGCGAAATTCAGATGACCAAAGCGTGCATGCCAAAGCTTTGTATCTGACATAGCCTAAGAATCATGTACTGCACATGCTAAATCATTCATAGATTTTTTATAGTCTATGAGCTTATACATCCCACGACATAAAATGCCAAAAGCAATAATCATGTTGCCATTTAACAGATCATGAACTATACATCTATCATCAATGAATTTCACAACTAAGCCAATCTTGGCTAATGCAAAAATTGATAACATATTTTTCTTGATCCGTGGCACAAATAAAGCATCCAATAAAGTGAAAGAATGACCATCAACAGTAGTCAAAATGATCTTATCAACTCCCATGATATGATAAGAGGAGTTGTTGGCACATGTGACAGTATTCCCTGTAAGGGCAGGCTCGAGTGAAGTGAAGAAACTGCACTGCAAGGTAATTGTTTGGTTGCCCCACTATCAAAGTACCAAACATCTAAGTCTACTACTGACATACATTGTTCAGGAGAAGATGGGTCAAAACTACAAACATCAGTAAACGCCCATTCTTCATTCTACTCAAGATTAATAGACTGTGTTTTTGGTGTAGAGGCCTCTGCAACAACCATTCCAGCCTCTTTTTTCTTTGCCTCTTTTGCAGCTAGTTTTGGATAGTTCTTTATGACATGGTCGTTTCCTTTATACTACTTACAAAAGAATTTCTTATTTCTTCTCATCTTTGTCTTCCTTATTTGAATGTGCAGCATTTGCACATTTCTGCTTACTAGTAGATGAGCTCCATTTACCTTTGCACTTCTGACTAGCCAAGAAAGCTTGATCTGCAACCCGCATAATGGACCTATTCTGCCTAGATTGATCTTCCTACAACAGAATAGAGACTAACTCCTCAAATGACAAGGCATTTGGATTGCCTTTCATCATCAAACAAAGAGCAGAAGCAAAACTCTGATATGAATGAAGAAGACCATTCAAAATGGTCTGCACAAGTGAGCTATCTAGTATAAATTCATCAACAAAAATCAATTGTTCCTTCAGGTCTTTGATCTTTGTTAGAAAATTGTCCATAGAATCACCTTCATTCATATGCTCACTCTCCAACTGTTTTTGGAGGTAAGCAACACGAGCCTCATTCCTAGCTTGGTACGTGAGGAATAATGGCACGTTTAACAGACAAGGCTATCAATGCATGTCCGTGAGCATCTCTACCATTTTAACAAATTTGCTCTGCAGTAGGTGCAGCAAAAATCATAGCACGAATAGGAATATGAAGAATATCATCATCTTCAATGACATCTGCATTAGCTTCAATACTTGTATTTGTAGGTACGTTTTTCAACACCCTACACAATGTTCCACAGTCCTTTTGCAACCAATAAATATCACATCATGTAAGCCCACAATAAGTAATTGGTACCATCCAACTTATCCTCAACAGCCAACATACGAAATACATCACCACTGTCAGCCATGGCCACTGACTAAAATACCCTGATGCAAAAAAATGATTATATATGAAAAAGTTGAACAGAACTATCCTAATGAGTCTTCCTAGACCTATAGCTGACTTTGAGACGCTTATACTAGAGAACCGAAACCTGTATATACCTTTGACACAAAAAGACAAAGTAGCTCGCACAAGCACTATGATAGTGCATTTGGAGGCGGATTCAAATCACGATTTTCGTATCATAGAGCGAAGTCGTTTTTATCTTCTATTCACCTTGAGTATGCTCACCAAATTTCATGTGATTCTGAGACTGTGACTAGAGGGGTGTCGATGATGCCCTAGATGAACAAGCAACCTGCTCTGATACCCATTGTTGGAGTTAAACGTCTGCAGAAGCACGCGAACAGCACAAGGAAGAAGAAAAAGCTTGGAGCACAACACACAATATTGAATGTATTACCACTATAATTGTTGGAGACATTTAAATCTCCAAATGTTTGACCTACCTTGATTTAAGAGCTTCTCTAGATTAAGAATAAACCAAAATTTACACAAACTTGGCATTAATCTTCAAGATCATTGAAAAATGCTTCTCTGTATGAAGTTTCTTCAAGTTCAGAAAGTCTGCTTCAGAAATAGACTTCAATATCTACACATAGCTTCAAATTTAATCATTCAAATGATACACACACGTTTGTGCAACCTTCGCACAACTATAGTGATCCTTAGTTCTCCAAAACAACTATTAAAACTCTGATTTGATCACTTAGATCAAATGTATATTAGAAATTGTCTTCTTGACATAGCGAATTTGACATGGTCAACTTCATAAACTGATTTCTCTCAAAGTATAACATGTTTTGCTAAATGCTTTTAGCCATAGCTTCCTTATCTTCTAACTTAAATTTTTAATTCTCAATCATAAAAAAATTTACATTGAGCACTGAGATCTAAGTAAATCTTTGAATAGCAGAATGCACGATTTTGAGAACTTCACTTGCAAACTTCTACATATGAATGTTCCTACCAGTCATACACACAACCTGAAGAGAATTAGACCATGAAACTTTTTTCATAGCTTGATTAAGTTCTGAATTAGATGTGTACAAAAGATTTCTTGATCCACATGATCAAAGTCAAAGAAATCTAAGATAGACTCGATGTTATTCTAAGAAGAAGACTCTCTGCACATCTATTACTCATAGACTTGAACTCTATTGGTTCTCCTCTCGTATTTTCTTGACATCATTGACTTATATATGTACATTTGTACTCATCCCATATCTATTACATGACTCTCTATCATTATTATAAGTATTCATGACTATATTACAAGACTTTTCACTCATAATGTACATATGTGTACAGACTATGTCTTCCCTGAACTTCTTGACTTTCTTTTGATATTTGAACTGCTTCAGTCACTTCATAATCACAAATTCTTGATTTATTTGCATCAACAACTCCCCCTCAATGATTAATTGTGATTATGTCATTCTTCTTTATGTGTATCATCTCTTTAAACCTTTGTAACTTGGATCCATCCGAGCTTTTTGTTAGCATATCTACCACTTGCTCTTTTGTTGGTGTATACATGACTTCGAATTCTTTATCAAGAACTTTTTCTCTTAAGAAATGATATTGAATCTATATGTTTAGTCTTGGCATGGAAAACAAGATTAGTTGCTAAATACAATGAACTCATGTTATGTCGAAATATGATCGGTGTACCTTGATCAATTCCAAGACTTTTCAACAAGGTCTTCAACTAGATTACTTCTTTTGGAGCTTCCACCATTCCTTTACACTGAGCTTCTGTGGATGAAAAAGCAATTGTACGTTGCTTCTTTGAATATCAAGAGATTAGCTTACCTCCAACATAACACAGGTAATCATGAGTAGACCTTCTATCATCTGAATTACCTGCCTAATCTGCATCACTAAACACTTTGATTCTAGTTTTAGAAGTAAAACCATGATACAAACCTTCATTCAAAGTTCCTTTGATATATCTTAGCACTCCTTGTGCTGCAATCCGATGGGTTTTCTTTGGACAATGCGTGAATTGTGATAAGACACCAACTACATATGAAAGATCTAGTCTTGTCAATGTGGCATAGATCAAACTACCTACCAAACTATGATATGTATTCATGTCTTTGAACTCTTCTCCTCCATACCTGCTCAATTTGTGATTCACCTCCAAAGGTGTGGTTGAAAGCTTACAATTCTCCATATTAAATTTCATCAGAAGATTCTTCAAGTGCCTTTCTTGTGTAACATATACTCCATGTTGAGTATACATAATCTCCATCCCTAGGAAATAAGAAAAAATTCCCAAATCACTTATCTTAAACTCCTTTTCTATTTGCTTCTTGAGTTCTTTGATTCTTTGAGCATCTGTACCTGTGATAATAATATCATCAACATAGATGCAAACATAAATATACCCATTTTCACTTGCCTTCACTAGCAAACTACTATCTACCTTTGAAGCTTGATATCTAAGTTCATTCAAGAACTTGACAAGTCTATAATTCAATGCCCTTGGGGATTGCTTCAAGCCATACAAACCTCTCTTAAGCTTACACACATAATCTGATCCATTTTACTCTTTGAAACCCTCTGGTTTCTCCAGGTACACCTCATCTGCAATATATCCATTTAAAAATGCATTCTTTACATCTAATTGAGATAGCTTCCAACCTTTACATGTAGCAATAGCAATTAGAGTTCTTATTGTAGACATCTTACCAACTAGACTAAAAGTTTCATCATAGTCCACTCCATGTGTTTGGGCATATCCTTTGACCACAAGTCTAGCCTTGTATCTAGACACTTTTCCATCTGCAAACCTCTTTGTCTTATACACCCACTTGCATCCAATTAACTTCTGATTTCTTGGACTTCGCACAAATTCCCATGTCTTATTCTCAAGTAGAGCATCATACTCCTCTTGCATTGCTTTTTCCAATTTTTTTACCTTTAGCTTCATCATATGTTGATGGAACTTCATCTATCTTTACAATGTAAGCATAATCTTTGGTTGTCAAGAAAGAAGTATCATAGCTATATGTGATAGGTTGCTTCTTTTCTCTTGATGACCTTCTAACCTCTGCATTCCTTGAGGTCTCTGCTTCATTTTGTTCTGGATCAAACCTTGGCCTATGTTCATCATTATCCTGCATTTCATTTTTGCAAACATTATCATCATTATTATCTTCATATACCTTCATCTTTGACTTCCCTTTCCTTTTGATTTCTTAAGAATTTATAGATACATTGTTTGGCCCTGCATACCATGTGCTTTGCTCATCAAATGTGACATCTTTTGAAACAAGAAATTGTTTTGTGGATGGATTCCACAACCTGTATCCCATCTATCTATCATCATACCCAATAAATACATACTTTCTACTTTGGGTTCTAGCTTATATCTCAATTGAGATGGAACATAAGCATATGCCAAACATCCAAATATTTTGCAATGATCAAGAGTAGGTTTCTTACCCCATCATACTTCATGAGGAGTCATTCCATCCAAAGCTTTGCAATGTAGTCTATTCACAAGATAAGTTGCAATGTTGATTGCTTCTGCCCACATGTAATTAGGGAAATTCTTTTCCTTCATCACTGATCTTGCAAACCTTACAAGAGTTCTATTTCTTCTTTTCTACAACTCCATTCTGTTGTGGGGAGTACCTGCAAGTCACTTCTCTTTTTATACCTGCATTCCACATATAATCATCAAATTCTTTAAAAAAAATTTCTCCTTCTCCATTTGATCTCAATCTCTTAAGCTTTTGTCTTGTAATTCTTTCTACATAAGCATGATAGTGTTTAAATGTATCAAACACTTCATATTCATCCTTGATTACATATAAAGTAATCCACCTTGTTGCATCATCAACAAACAACACATAATACCTAGATCCATTTATGCTATAGTCCTTTGAAGGACCCCACACATTTGTATGAACCACGTCAAGCATATTTGAATACCTTTATCCTTGCTTATTGTATGACTTCTTGTGAGCTTTACCTAATTGACAAGCCTAACATTTGTAAATGATATGTTCACCTTCAATATTTGGTAGACTAAGCACTGCACCATTCTTTGTCATCTCCTTTATTCCTCTTTCATTGAAATGTCCTAACCTCTTATGCCATATGTCCGATTCAGACATCCTTTGGCTTCCATAAGTGAACAACACATGTCCCACATTACCTTGGACTCTGAGAGTGAATGACCTTCCTTCCTTTTTCCCCATAATAATACTTTTATATCCTTGACTTGGATCTTCAACATAAACATCATCATTTGTGAATATGACTTCATATCCCTTCTCAACAATTTGCCCTACACTTATCAAATTCTTGGGGATTGTTGGAACATAAAGTACCTTGCTTAGAAGTGTGCTTCCATGTCTTCACTGATCCAATGTTTTCAACCTTGTGTTTGGTGTTGTCTAATGTTTGAACTGTATGTCCATTCGCTTTAGCTTCCATATTAGTCATTAAGGAGATATTACCACTCAGATGATTGCCACATCTTGAGTCAATATAAAATACCATTTGATCTTCATTAATTGCTTCATGTGTTGCATTCAAGATGAGAGTCAAGTCTTCCTTTTGATTTGATGCATAATTTTAGTAAGTATTGTTGTGGGATTGAGTTTGAAAATTCCTTCCACATCCTCTAGAAAATGAAGTCCTACCACCTCTTCCTCTGAAATTTCCTCTTTGATTTCTACCTCCTCTTCCTCTTTGATTGAAATTCTGATTATAAATTCCACCATTTTGACTATTATACCAACAATCATTTGCCAAATGATTCGTTCTACCACAAATTCAACAAGCTTTAGCATTTTCTTTATTCTTACCTCCTCTACCTTTACCTCTGTAATTCATCTTCCCTTTTGTGAAATTCACTTCACTTGAAGATCCTTCTTCATCATTTGATTGCTTGCCTTTAGCATTCTTCTTCTTGTCTTTTGAATACATTGCTTGACTTGTGCTTCTGTCATTCTCTCCTTTAATGTCCTGCTCAAATGTTAGCATATTTCCTAGCAATTGATTAAGATCAGGAGTAAAGTGATCTAATGATAATTTTGTCGACAATATAAAAGGCTTCCACTTTTCATCTCTCTTAGACCTATGAGTATTTGCCTTACCAACTTGTCTTCTTCAATATCCTCATCTACTGCTCCCAAACTATCTGCGATATCCTTCATCCTTGTAACATAATCAGAAATTGACTCAGAACCTTTCTTCTTGAAAGTTGTGAGCTTAGCCCATAGTGAAGCCTTCCTTGATTTGGTTGTATTTTGGAAGTGCTCTTCCAAAGCATTCCATACATCTGCTTCACTTTCTAATCCTCTAATGTGTGGTCGAAGATAATCATTTACAGCCATGTAAATGATGCTCCTAGCTTGAGCATCTGTCTTCATCCAATTCTTCAAATCTGCAAGTTCCTCTCTGGTTGGAATGTTAGGATCCTTAAAATCTAGCTTTTCTTCTTCTCCTATAATAAATGCCATCAAATATTCGATAAGGTGTTCCTCCATCCTCATGGACCATGCTGGATAGTTCTCTCTATCAAGCTTGTCAATCTCCAAGCTTTCTCCCATCTCTTTGATCTCTGTGTCTGCAATTATTCAGATTTATGAAGATACAATGTACCTTTGATATAAAGCTTTGACCTTTTCTAATCCTTTTGAACTCGAACTTTGTACCTCTTCAAGTTTTCTTCAAGAATAAACCAAACTTTACACAAAGTTTGCATTAATCTTCAAGATCATTGAAAAATACTTCTTTGTATGAAGTTTCTTCAACTTCAGAAAGTCTGCTTCAAAAATAGACTTCAATATCTACACATAGCTTCAAATTTAATGATTCAAATGATGCACACACATTTTTGCTAACTCTACGCAACTATAATGATCCTTAGTTCTCCAAATTAACTATTAAAACTTTGATTTGATCACTTAGATCAAATGTATATCAGAAATTGTCTTCCTGACATAGCAACTTTGATATGGTCAACTTCATATAATAATTTCTCTCAAAATATAACCAATTTTGCTAAATTCTTTTAGCCTTAGCTTCCTTATCTTCTAACTTAAATTTGAGTGCTCAATCATAAAAAAGTTTACACTAGGCACTGAGATCTAAGTAAATCTTTGAACAGCAAAATGTGTGATTTTGAGAACTTCACTTGCAGACTTCTACATATGAATGTTCCTACTTGTCATACACACAACCTGAAGAGAACTAGATCACGAAACTTTGTTCATTGCTTGATTAACTTCTGAATTAGATATGTACAAAAGATTTCTTGATCCACATTTTGAAAGCCTCCAAAGACTGTGAAAGCCTCCAAAGATTCCCCTCATTTTGCACACCTCCCAAGACAGATGAAGCACTGACATACACACGGAGTTCTCTGAGATTCTGTGCCGCCCAGCCACGTGGTGTCTTTTTTTTAATCCCTCTCTAGTAATCCATAATGAGTATGACTCATGGTCCCTCACATGAGTGCCACTTGGCACTCAAGTGAGTACTCTATTCTAAAAGGCTAAGAGGTGGTTCAAACCTCTTACTAAGGACCATAAGCAATGCTCCATGTTACATTTCCTTCCCCTTAACTCCATTTTTGTCCTCAAAAATGGTTTTGGAAGGTTTGACAGAAGGAGAGAAATAATATGACACCACTCCCACTATATCCCCATGTATAGAAATACATGGTCATGTCTCCGTGTTATTTCCCCATATCCTTCCCCTTAAGAAGACTCTTGGGAAGGTAGTCTAAAGTTGGGAAACTATCTCTAAAGGGTGCTAACCCACTCCCATGTGGCACTATCTTCTGAACTATCTTTCCATTTTACTAGACACTCTTTATACAAGTGACTTCTCATCCGTTTCTCTCGAGTGTGTATTATGCTCTCAGGGTCATGTGGAATAGATTGAACAGAAATAGGCTCAACTACCTCAGTATCTGGAATGAGGTTGTCAGATTCACCCAGCCTTTTCTTAAGCCGGCTAACATGAAAAACTGGATGGATTTGACTATTCTCTAGAAGTTGGAGCTTGTAAGCCATCTTTCCTATTCTCTTAAGTATTTGGAAAGGTCCACAATACCTAGGAGATAGTTTTGGATAGGGTCGCATCTTCATGGTTTCAGACCTAGACGGAACTCTAAGATAGACCTGCTCTCCTACCTCAAAGTTGATATCTCTCCTTTGAGGGTCAGCATAGGCTCTAGCTCTATCCTAAGCTTTCCTAATGCTATCCTTAGCAATTCTAAGCATATCATTCATCTCTTCCAAGAAGTCCTTTGCAGCTTGAACCTTTTCATTCTGCAAGCCTACTGCATAAGGAGCTCCTCACTAAAACCCATACATAAGCATAAAAGGACTATACCCAGTGGAAGAGTGCTTGGCACTATTATATGCAAACTCTACTATAGGTAAGTACTCTTCCCAATTAGTTTTCCTTTCATTCACATATGCTCGAAGCATATCCTCTAGGATTTGGTTAACCCTTTTAGTTTGCCCATCCGAATGTGGATGCTCGGCCATACTCATGCTAAGTTTCATATCCAACTTTTTGAAGACCGCTTCCAAAAGTGGCTAGTAAACTTCCTATCCCGATCAGAAACTATGTCTAAAGGAAGACCATATAACCAGTATAGGTTCTCTATAAAGAGTCTAGCCAACTCTGGTGTCTTCATTGTAGCATGTGTCGGAATAAACCTAGCCATTTTGGTTAACCTATCCACAATCATCCAGACCGATTCGTGCCCTCTCTTTGTCTTAGGTAATCCGACTATAAAGTCCATGGAGATACTCTCCCACTTCCCATTAGGAATATCCAATGGGTGGAGTAGTCCTCCAATCCTCAACCTCTTAGCTTTGTTGACCTGGCATTTAGTGCACTTAAGCAATTACTCTAGGACATCCTTATGAAGTCCAGGCCAATAAAATTGCCTCTTAACAAGATCATAATTCTTGTTAACTCCTGGGTGTCCCGCACTAGGTGTGTCATGACACTCATACAAAATATGCCGTCTCATCTCAAAATCTCTAGGTACACACACCTTACCTTTATATAACAGATATCCATCATGTACACTGTAATTCTTCCACTTGAATTCTTCTTGAGTACCCATCGATACTCCATCCTCACTGGAAACCCATATATCACGATCCGCATTCTCAATGGCTTCCCAAATCTCGGAATATGCAGGATCAAGCCTACATTTCCCTCTCATGGACTCAAGTAGCTCACTAGTGATCTGAGTAAAACTCAGTCCATTGAGCATAGGCATGCGGCTAAGTGAATCAGCCACTACATTAAACTTTCCCTTCCTATACCTAAGCTCATAATCAAACTCCTGAAGGGTCTCTGCCCAACCGGCCTTACAACCTTTAAGGTCTGTTTGATTAGAGAGCCACTTAATGCTCTCTTGATCAAACACTATCGTAACTTTGGCACCATATAAATAATGACGTCACTTCTTCAAAGCATGCACAATTGCATACAACTCCTTCTCATAGACAGAGTAATTCCTCTGAGCCGGTTCTAGTTTCTTAGTCTCAAAATCTACTAGTCGACCATCCTGAACTAGAACCACTCCTATGGCAAAATCACTCGCGTTAGTCTCAACCACAAATGGTTTGTTGGGATCTGCTATATGTAAAAGTGGAGCTGTAGCAATTGCTACTTTCAATTTCTCCATACTTTGCTTCTGTTCCTCTCCCCAATGAAAGGCTTTCCCTTTCCCTTTAAGCTATTCCGTCATCGAGACAAAAATTTTGGCATAATTCTTAATGAATCTTCGATAGAAACGTGATAAACCTAGGAAGATCTGCAGCTCTTCCAAGTTCCTTGGATGTGGCCATTTCATAATAGCCCTTAATTTTTCAGGATCCATCTGGATTCCATCCTGGGAGACTATATGCCCACGGTATCTAACCTCTGTCTTGAAAACTTCACACTTTGACTCCTTAGCAAAAAGTGAATTTTCCCTCAGCACTTGAAATACCTTTCTTAAGTGTTCCAAGTGCTCCTCTTCTGATGCACTATAGATTAGAATGTCATCCAAAAAGTCTACTACAAAGTGTCCTAGATAAGGCTATAAAACACTATTCATGAGCTTCACGAAAGTGGCAGGAGCATTGGTGAGACCAAAAGGCATCACCAAAAACTCATAATGCCCATATCTAGTCCTAAATGCAGTCTTAGGGACATCCTCTACCCTAATCCTAATCTGATGATATCCTGATCTAAGGTCAAGCTTGGAAACCTATTTTTTATAGTTACCTTATTAAGTGCTCTATAGTTTATGCATAATCGCATAAAGCCATCTGTCTTTTTAACTAGGAGCATTGGTGATGCCCAAGGTGAGTTACTAGGTTTAATGAAGCCCTTATCTAAATAATCCTGCAATTGCCTCTCAACCTCTTGTTAAACACAGTATTAACCGTCAGAGACGCGTTTAAACATCTACTTGGGTTCTTGGGAGTGGAAGGGTTCTGTTAGACAGAGGCCCTGTTCTTGATTGTCCCAAACTAACCACTTCACACATAGCAATATACTAATGCTCAAAAACTCGATCAAGAATCTACTACACTTACACTCGTACAGTACGCAATCAAACTCTTCCAAAGTTTACCAAAGACACACTAGCTAATGCTCTCTTCAGCGTACAGTGCCGGAACTAGTCAGTAACGTAATGCAGAATTACTTGATTAACTCAAGAACTGCTCCGAATACAAAACACCAACTTAAGGCGAGCCTTAGTGTAACTTAATCCTTACCGTGCAATAGCGGATCGTTAACACCGAAGACAACCACAATATGACTTAGAGTTCTCAAACACACTACAGTTACTACACCGACTTCACCGTCTAGACAGAGATTCACCAACCAAACAGGTATTGATAACCACGCAAGACCAAGACGAGATTAGAATACTCAACATTACCTAAATGCACAATGCTGAAACTGTCATTACTGGAGCACGGAGAATAACAACTTACAGAACATCACAACAAAAAGGCACAAGAGTACTCAGAATTATCAGAACAGACACAACGGCACATCACAGACAATCACCCAAACAGACAGCCTGGTGATTCCACTAGCTGTCCGCGAGCGCCTCTTTTTCATTCATTTATATAAAGATTACAAATATCTTGGTAACAACCTTTCGTGCGTGCGGAAGCTGAAAGGATTTTGTCTTTACAACTTCCAATCCGGCGGCCAACTAACACTGGCACGCACGGTGGACTCGAACCCGCAGGTATATCAAAAGTAAGAACTCATGGTTCATCGACTATACCTTCTAAGTACATGGATCTTGCTAATCTAAAAGTTCGGGCTATTTTCTTCTTTAAAGCTTCTAACATCTGGTTTAAAGTATCTGGTTCTACTAATTGGGCATCTGTTCGTACAGAACTTAAGGAAATGGCTTCGGTCAGCAAAACTTCTGCCTGTGTCTGCAAAAAAGCTTCTTGGAGATAAAAATCGTTTGCTAGTGCCGCATCCCTGGATACTTTTATTTTTGCAACTTGCTTCTCCAAGCTGGCTAATCTATCTTTTTGAGCGCCCAACCGGTTTTCCCTTCTTTCTATTTCTTGATTTTGAAACTGGATTGTCCTGGAGTAGGCATCTCTTTCTCTTTGGAGATCTGTTATTACCTTCTGTAGTTGAGCTTCCACTGTCAATTTACGTTTTAGAATGTTGTTTACTTCTGCAAAATCTATTTTGCATTTCTAGAGTTCTTCAGCTGTCTTCATAGCCAGATCATGTTGTTCTTGGCCTCGCTATACTACTTCATCTAGCTGCTGTCTTGTTTCTTCTAACAGATTCCCTAAAGCGACTCGCGCATCTTCTTTATCCTGTAGTTCTTGCTTCATCTGAATGATTTCGGCATTTGCATCATTTAATAATTCTTCCTTCTTTCTGAGCTCAGCCAGTGCCTCATCTCTTTGACCAGAAACTGCTATCTGTTCGTCAATTCTTGCCTGTAACTCCTTAAGTTGTTCATGTAATGCTTGATTTTCTGCTTTGGCCACTACTAATTCTTCTTGGAGAGGACTAATGTCTGCCTCCAGCATGTCCACTATGTGTTGAAATTCGTCTCGCATATTCTCTGTTACTTGCTTTATTTGTACAGGTAATTGTTGTGATAGTTGGATCAGCATTTGACCCATAGATGCTAACTGAGAAAATATGGGAATCGAAGGAATTGGAGCTTGAGAACGAGGTTGGGATGAAGATGCGACGAGGAGCTGCTGGGAATTCGGTGGGGAGTAATTTGGTGATGAGGATGAAGAAGCAGTGGGTTCGTCGAGGACAATGGGTCGACTAGGGATAATGGGTTCGGGTGGATGAATAGGAAGAATAGTAGTTTCGTTGATTACCTTTTCGGTGGGTTGTGTAGTGTCATCAGGACCGGCAGTTGTCGACTCGACTGCTCTAAGCAATTCTTCGAAAACTTTGTTAATGATAGTTTGCTCCTCTGCTGATTTGTCATGTTCGTCTTGTTGTTGTTTTTAGAAGAACTAGCTGCCGAATCAGCAGTGCTATCCTGTTGTTGTTGCTGCTCTGAAGAGGACTTCGTTGATGACTCGTGATGCATGGAGGTTGTGGTATCGTGAAAGGTTTCTTCTTCGTTCGCTTCTTCTTCTTTGTTGTCCACCTTATCATTTGCGGCTGACCCCTGTACTTCACTATCGGATGAACTGATTCTAATCCTTTTTCGATGGAGAAGGTGGAAAATCTCTTCGTCTTCTTCTTCATCGTCTTCTAATATTTATGCAGATTCCTCATGGCGTAGGATGGGTCCTCGGGGTGGTGGCTGTGCTGCTAGAATAGTCAGAAATAGAAAGGATATGATGTGCGGCAGTCTGGACCTTGGCATATCAACCTTATTAACCTGTTTGATAATTGATACGCATTCTTTGTGAATGCGGCGGAAGAAGTAGGATGCAAAATTTACAGGCTCTCTCGCAGCCAAAGCTATTGCCGAATAGAAAGGCCGATAGATGCCATAGGTTCGTTTCCGCAGATTAAGAATGGCTACTAAGAACTGTAGTGCGGATCTCTCAGGTTCAAGGCGACAGAGGATTGCGTATTCATTTGAGGAGTATCTAGGGAATAGCTGGATCATGGTTGCTATTAGCAGATTCGGGCCATTTTCCCGACCTTGCCGAGGGAGTCGAAACGCATCAGCAAAGGCCTGGAAAGTGATTACGGTACGGGATGGTAGGCCAGTGATAGGCCAACTCTGCTCGGTGGCAGGTGTGGCAGCGATTGCGGCGATTATCTGAGCATAGAACAGGTGTCAATCCACTGAATGCCAAGGCAGTTCAGCGAAATTGGCCAACCCACGGTTGCGTAGGAACTCACCTACATCAGCAGGGAGTCCGTCACGGAAAGCGGCGAAGTTTGCCAGAGCTTCCATGGCGCACACACTAAACGCAAGCACAAGAACACAGGGCATCGGGTATACAGACAGCACAAGCATACAATTCACGCAAACGCAATAGTGATTAACAACAAAACGAAAAAGGTTAAGTAGATACTTGGTACCAAGAAGCAATTAAATTCGTGAATCATTGCGCGATATTGAGCTGATAACCTCATAACTTTGGTGGGCATGCAGGAGCGGAGTCGATAAGGCAGGGCAGCTGTTAGTCATAATTATATATCAAAACGCGGATATTCACAGACTTATTTTATTAAGTACGCAAAAACAAAAGAAAAGGAAAGAAAAGAAAAGGAAACGCAAAATACGCGGCCAATCCGCGGAACGTTCAGTGTGGTTCGGATGCTTGTTGATACGGCCGCAGCTTTGAACCATTTCTCACCTTTGGAAGAGGAATTCCGATCAAACTAGTCAACCGAAAAGTGGCTGGGCCCACCTATTCAGAAATCCCGTAGGGACCAAACCATCGTAACTTGAATTTTCCAACAGAGCAATTCGATTTTGCATTGTAAAAGAGTACAAGTTGCCCCACCGAAAAAACTAGAGTTTTCAGATATCGGTCATGTGTTCGAGCTTGTCTTAACTGTACTTCCTGAATATTCAGAAAACTTTGCCAATGATGCTCATCCCGTTCTCTGAGTGTATCCAACCGAAACGACAGAGATTCTTCAGGTAGTAGTTTCTGAGTGATGGCTACACGTAAACTTGGCACAACAATCTCCATTGGTGTTATGGCTTCCAGTCCATAAGCCAATTTGAAAGGTGTTAGTCATGTTGCTACCTTGTAGGTAGTCCGGTACGCCCATAATACTGCAGGTAACAGTTGATCCCACCTTTCCGGTGATTCCAGAATCAGTTTTCGAAGCATATTCAACAGGGTTTTGTTTGTACTCTCAGCCAAACCATTGGCACGAGGATAATAAGGAGAACTGAATTTATGCATTATCTGAAAAGAATGGTTGAGTACTTTCATTAAATTGTTCACAAAATGCGTACCTTGATCTGTCACAAGCTCTAGTGGTAAGCCAAAACGCGGGAAAACATCTTTCATTAGACACTTTGCCACCGAAACAGCTATGGCGGACCTTAAAGCCCATGCTTCTGCCCATCTGGTAGCATAATCTGTACATGTTAGAATATAACGATTATTACTGAGTATGGTTGGAGGTGTAATAGGTCCAAATAAATCTAGGCCCCACTTTTGAAAAGGTTCCAATGGAAAGACAGGTTGGAGAGGGAAAAAATGGCGTTGTAGAGGCTGTCCAGACCGTTGACAAGTATCGCATTGTTTGACAAATTGAGATGTATCCATGTACATAGTAGGCCACCAAAGTCCACTTTGCAGAATTTTCCGGTGCATTAATTCTGCTGCAAAGTGTCCACCGGAAGGAATTTAGTGAGCCAGAATAATGACTGAGTTAACTTCATGTGGAGGAATACAACGAAGTAAAATTCCAGTGTGATCCATATAGTATAATTCTCCAGCAATTAACCGGAATCTGCGACTGTACACTGCAATCTTTCTACGCATTGCAGGAGAGGTTTGCGCAGGAATACATCCATCAGTAAGAAAAGTTAATATCTGATCATAATATGTAGATGGCATAGGAGGTTTTGCAAATTCATCATTAGTTGGTTCAGTAACATAAATCGCTGGTATGGTGTCATCTACACCGATCGGAGCTTCACCGGAATCTACGCGAGAAAGGAAATCTGCTAAGGCATGTGAGCTGTCGGGCTGATGGATTACTTTGAAATCAAACTCTTGTAAAAGTAGAACCCAACGCGCTAATCGACCACCTAAATGCTGTTGTCGTACCAGATAGACAAGTGCAGCATGATCTACATGAAAAGTAAATCTGCGGCCAAATAAATAGTGTCTGAATTTCTTTACAGAATACACTAAACCCAGACATTCTCTTTCGGTTGTAGAGTAATTCTTTTCTGCAGGAGCAAGTCTTCTACTCGCATAGTAAATAGGCCGGAACCACTTATCAGTTTGTTGCATTAACACACTGCCGATGGCGATATCTGATGCATCTACAAAAACATGAAATGGGCGTTCCCAATCGGGTGGTTGTAAAATTGGGACCTGCGTTAATAAACACTTTAGACGATCAAATGTTGTTTGACATTCTTGAGTCCAATCAAGCTGTTTAGAAGTACTCGTGATTAAACGATTGAGTGGAATGGCTAAATGAGCGAGCCACCGTAAATGACGACCATGCCATCTCACTTGACCCATGAAACGCATCACTTCCTTTGGTATAGTAGGTACAGGTGCTTCTAACATGGCTGCTACCTTATCTGGGTCGACTTGTATGCCCTGTGCAGACACAATGTGACCAAGTAACTTTCCGCAAGAGACCGCAAACACAAATTTGTTTGGGTTCAGGCAGAGTCTGTATTCTCTGCACTTCTCAAAGCAACACCGTAAATGGAACAAGTGTGCTTCCATTTTACCGACTAACGAGAAATCATCAAGATATACTTGCATAAAAGAGGTCATATAAGGGGAGAATATTTCTTGCATACACCTCTGGAAAGTGGTGGGAGCATTTCTCAATCCGAACCACATAACAATACAAGCAAAAACACCCCAATTGGTAATGAACGTTGTTTTTGGTATGTCTTCCTCAACCATTCTGACCTCATTATACCCATTGTATCCATCCAAAAATGAATACATTTCATGCCCTACTACTCTGTCAAGCATGGTGTCCAGAAATGGAAGGGGAAACGGATCTGGCACCGTAGCTGCATTTAGCTTTCGGTAATCCACACATATGCGTAGCTGCTTATTCTTTTTAGGGATGATAACAATGGGTGATATCCACTCCGCATGCTCTACTGGTACAATGAATCCAACTTTTAATAACCTATCCAGCTCTGCCTTTACTTGTGCTGCATAATTCGGATTCATCCGATAAGTGGGTTGTTTGATTGGTTTTGCTTCCGGCTTCAGCATGACCCTATGTTGATAAATGCGGGGGTCCAGACCCTTCATATCTTTGTAATCCCATGCAAAAACATCAGCAAACTCACGAAGTAACTGGATCAAATCTGCTTGAAATACTTCAGGTAAGCTTTCCTTTATCTTGACAAGACGCGGATTTTCTTCATCTCCTAAATTATAGGTGATCAACTGATCTTCTGGAACATAGAATTGTCGGGACTTTTCTGTAACATCATCTGATTTTAACAGTTGTTGTAAATCAGCCTCATCTATAGCAGCAGTATCTTCTTTCTTGTCTTCTTCAGTCACAGGCATCACCGTACACACTGCCGGATTCCAATTATCTACAACAGATTGTAGATCAACAGTTCCTAGGGAGATCAAATCAATATTATTCTTCAAAAACTCTTCTTCTTCATCATCTGACAAACCATCTAACATATGAACTGGTTCTGCAAAATAAGGTCTAGCATGTAATTCACAAGGCTGGATAGCATCTAACTTGACAACATATTTATGATTATTGTCCTTGAAAGTGAGTTCCTGTGCGGACCAGTCTTGTATCACCTTGGCTTGTTTCAACCAAGGACGGCCGAAAAGCAGATTATAATCCAAGCTGGACTCTGGTAGCTCTAAGACGATAAAAGTCATCTTAAATGTTGTACCTTGCAGAGTTATGGGAATATCTCGTACTAGTCCTACTGGGTGGACTCTGGATTGATCAGCCATCCTTACAAAAAACTAGACAGGCTCAATTTTCGTCCATCCTAACTTTTTACACAATGCGGCAGTGGTAATGTTGACCAGATCCTCCATCAGTTAGTACTTGATTAATTTTATGATTTTTGTACCATACCGTAATCAATGGGACCGAATGATCCACCATAGTGTTAGTTTCTGGTTGTACTGTTGTTGTTGCTGGAATGCAAGCAGACTCAGTACTAAGCTGTTGTTGGAATTGTTGGCGGACTCCTGGTACTAGTGCAAGTAACTGTCCAAGAGGAAGAGTAATGGACGCTTTAGATAAGATTTCCCATGCTTGGTTTACTTGACTTGTTTCGTTCACCAATTCTGAAGACGATGCGTCGGTTACTAGAATTGACTCTTGCTCCTGTGCAGTTTCCTTTGATAGTGGACTTGTGTCACCGGAATAGGATCTGGGAACACTGGAGGTTCTGTGGTGGTCCACTAACTAGCCTTGTCATATGTTCTTTGCTGTTCTAGGATGCCTGGTTCAAATATTTCAGCTACTAGTTGTAACGGCCTACCGGATCTGGTCTGAACTACTACAGCTTGTGTTTCTATGGGTGTAATCTGAACCATATTTGTCATAGGGTTCTGGCGCTCTTTCTTCCTCTGATCGTATTCAGCTGCATCTTTACAAAATCTTCTAATGTGGCCAAATTCACCGCAAAAATGGCAGCGAGGTGGTGGCAAATTAGATTTTCCTGTGTTGGTCTTGCCTGCCAACGGTTTGCATTGTAGTTATTATTTCTGTCCTCTGTAATTTTAGTATCCCTGCTGCTGGTTGTTTCTCATTTGAAGAGGTACATAGTGATTGGCAGGCTGCCCTGGTTCTTGTATAATTGCATTCACTGTTGTTGTTCCTTGTACTTTGGCATTGTAGGCACAGTTTTCGGTGGAATGTCCTGTCGTATTACAAATAGCACAAAACAACTGGTTGAGGGCACAAGTGGCACTGGTATGCCCTGAATTCTTGCACGTGGTGCAGTACATCTGTCTGGTCGGATCTTCTGCAACATTTTTACTTGCCTTTAACCATTCTAGGTCTTCTGTAAATCCTCCAACCTTGTTTTCCAGCTGCAAAGCCATTGCGATCACCGCATCTAGCGTCATAGCTCCCACACAGCGTATGATCATAATCTGTTTAAGTTATGGAGTCAAACCATTGATAAACCATTGAGTGATGACGCCATCCGATAGGTTGGCATGTGCTGGTGGTAATTGCCTCAAATGCGTTCTGAATAGGGTGGCATATTCCTGCACTGTCTGATTCATCTTCTGGCTATTGTTTTGCAGGTAATCAAAAATTTCGACTGGATTTTTCTTTAGCCTGAATCTCTGCAAAAATGCGTCCCTTACTGCTTCATAGGTGCCGAGGTTAATATCATATTCTGTAAGCCACCTAGCGGCTTCATTAACCAATGTAGACTGGAATACAATAGCTTTATACGCCAGATCAAGTGGATGATTGAGCACTACGTAACTTATCTCAAATGTGTGTACATGAGCGTCTGGGTCATCACTTGGGAATCCACCAAATTTAGTGTACGTTACTCCTGTTGGAGTCGGCCGGGGTGGAAATAGATGTTGTTGTTGCTGCTGCAGCTGCTATTGTTGTTGTTGTTGTTGTTGTTGTTGTTGCCCACTCATCCTGCTAGCAGTGGTATTGTGACTATCTTCTATATCCCGAGGCTGAATATCAGAACTGTCTGAATCTGTGTCATTAGTCTGTACACTTTCCGGCTTGCCAATATCGTTCAGTATGTTTCTGATTTCTGTTCCGAACAAGCTACCTTCCTCCTTGGTATCAGATGTAGGGGTACTTACTCCAAACAGCGGTGACTGGACTAAAGATCCACCAAGAAATGGTAAACCATCACCGAAAGACTGTGAACTCTCAATAACTGGTACCGAAATAACACCGGAAGGTGTCAAATTTTTACCAAAACAAGGTGCTTTTTCTCTTTCACTGATTTCTTTGGCCAAGACGTTTCTATCCGCAGACAAATTCGAATCTTGACCCAATGGTGTTAAATTAACTTCAGGTTTCGTCTTGGTAGACTCTGGAGTTACTATTTCTTCGACAGACTGTGCCGAAAACGCACCGGAATCTGCCAGAAACATAGTACGTTCTACCGGAATACTACCGGAATCCCTACTGGCGTTCTTCAATTCCTTCACAGCTGATTTAGACTTATCTGTGCTTCTACTTCTTGGAGGCGTCCTTAGCAAATTAGGTATCGCCCAAGACTGTTGGTTTCTTCTATGCTTCGGGTATGATTCACCGGAAGGAGTAACCGGCATATACTACATTTGTAATACTTTGCGTACCTTCTTTACGGTCGATTCACAGTCTATGATCACTTTCACAATCAATCAACGAGCACTCTTGATGCCACATTTGCACAGACAAATGACAACAATCTAGTGCCACTTTCCGCCAGTTAGCTGAAAACACTGTTGATGCCACCTTCCCACAGACGGCGCCAGTGTTAGACGCGGTACTAATCGTCAGAGACGCGTTTAAACATCTACTTGGGTTCTTGGGAGTGGAAGGGGTCTATTAGACAGAGGCCCTGTTCTTGATTTTCCCAAACTAACCACTTCACACACAGCAATATACTAATGCTCAAGAATCTACTACACTTACACTCTTACAGTACGCAATCAAACTCTTCCAAAGTTTACCGAACATACACTAGCTAATGCTCTCTTCAGCATACAGCGCCAGAACTAGTCCATACCGTAATGCAGAATTACTTGATTAACTCAAGAACTGCTCCGAATACAAATCACCAACTTAAGGCGAGCCTTACTGTAACTTAATCCTTACCGTGCAATAGCGGATCGTTAACACCGAAGACAACCACAATACGACTTAGAGTTCTCAAACACACTACAGTTACTACACCGACTTCACCGTCTAGACATAGATTCACCAACCGAACAAGTATTGATAACCACGCAAGACCGAGACGAGATCAGAATACTCAACATTACCTAAACGCACAATGCTGAAACTGTCATTACTGGAGCACGAGAATAACAACTTACAGAACATCACAACAGAAAGGCACAAGAGTACTCAGAGTTATCAGAACAGACACAACGACACGTCACAGACAATCACCCAGATAGACAGCGTGGTGATTCCACTAACTGTCCATGAGCGCCTCTTTTTCATTCATTTATATAAAGATTACAAATATCTTGGTAACAACCTTTCGTGCGTGCGGAAACTGAAAGGATTTTGTCTTTACAACTTCCAATCCGGCGGCGGACTAACACTCCTCATGCTGAGAAACACTAAGCCTATAAGGTGGCTTGCAAATAGGGTTAGTGTTAGTAACAACCTCAATGGCATGGCCAATGTCCTCTCTCTGAGGTGCTAGTCCTCTAGGTAAGTCAGTGGGAAAAACATCTCTATACTCAAACATAAGATCCTTAAAACTTTCAACCACACACCCTTGCAAAAAAGAATAGTAGAAAGTCCTGTCCATATTTACATTCCTAGCATGAAAATATACATCAGATGAGTTATCTATACAATGCTCATATCATGATTATACATAAAAACATCTCGTGTACATGCTGAGAATAACAAAGACTATACAACTCTAGTGATGAAATGAGAGGTGCACTAGGTACATCTCTCTCTCCCTGAATACAAACTTTACTTCCATTCTTTTCAAATTCAAGTGTGTTGTTTTGATAGCTGTGTTTAAGTGTGTCTCCCAACCCCCATAGCCACTCTCTTCCTAAGACTAGGTCTGGCCTCTCCATATTCATAATTTGGAAGTCCATATAATCTGTATAGTCCTGAATCTTGACTTCCAAATTGGATACCATAGTATCCCATATCCTCTTATCTTGCACTTGCATCATAGATACAATGTATTTATGTGCACTCGACTGCTGGGGAATCTTTAATTTCTTGACCATAGCATAATTTACAAAGTTATGAGTGGCAGAGTCATCTATCATGACTCGCATCCTGGTCCCGTATACACTACCATGCAGTTTAACTAGGTCATGTGGTCCAAACTGCGGTGACCACAATGACTGATTCAAACAATAGGTGTGCTCTATATCCTCATGCATCACCTCCACTCCCTTGCGGCTAGAGCTACCATAAATAGGAAGGGTCTGCACTAGATGGGCTGCCTTTTTGCCCTTTTCAGGGGCCATACTAGTCTCTGGTCCCTTCTTCTTTTCTTTCCCCTTCTTGAGTGGACAGTTCCACTGTGAATGGCTAGGAGACAAACACCTAAAGCACAGGTTCTCTCTTTTGGCCCTCTCAAACTGATCTGTGGATAACCTAGGCCCTTGTGATCTTTGTTTCTTTATAAAAACTTTGTTTTTCCCAAAAGGCAACTTCTTCTTGAATTTAGTCGTACTAGGGGGCTTGAGGGGCTGATCCGTCTCCATAAGAGTATATTGAGGATGGTTATGGTCCTCATAGATCTGTGCATACTTGATTGCCTCCTCAAATTTCTTAGGCGCATTCCTTACGACTTCCCTCTTTATGGCTTTATCTAAGCCTCTAACAAAGCCTCTAGTCTTTTGGAAATCATCTAAACCCTTAAGTTTCAAAATGATCTCTCTATAATGGGATAGGTAGACCGTAAGAGGCCTACCTCTCTATGTAATCCTATCCCACTCATCCCAATTCCTCTCCTCCTCATTCTCAAGAAGAAACTCTTTTAGAAAAAGAGTCTCAAATTGAGTCCAATCAGTAGGGATAGAGTTCACCTCCTTAAGACTCATCCACCACTTATAAGCACGTGGGCCGAGAGAGAGACTCGCCTCTAGCACACGGTACTCTGGTGATGTGCCCTTCAATTGATGCAGTAGATTGCATCCTTATTCCTATCTCGGTCATCCCCCGTAAAGGTAGGTGGCTTCAAGTCTTTCAGGAGGGGAGCTTCCCTAGAGCTCCCTCCTTTGTGCTTACTAGGAAGAGAAATATCCTTCCTAGTAATCTCTAGAGGAATTGGAGGGGTTTCTCTTTCCTTCCGAGCTAGGAAAGAGGTGACACTAGTCTCAAGTGAGATCATTTGAGACTTTAGCTGTTGTATGAGAGATGTGATGCTACCAAGATCTCTCTCTAATTTAAGGGTTTGCTCTTTCAAATCTATGAATTGATCATGAGGGACAAACTCATCTAAAAGTTCCTCATATGTATACGCTTCTTGTTGAGGCTCTTTTTCTTCTAAATTTTCTTCTACTTCTTGTTGCCCTAATTCTACTTCTTCCATTCTAGAATCAGGATCCTCTAGTTGCTCTTTAGATGGAGAAGTATGTTCAACTACTTGTTTGCCTTTAGGTTCCATGTTTTACTTCCCTTCCCCCATTTGCTAACTAGAGTATATGAAAATGAATGGAAGTAAAGTTTAAATATGCAAGAAGAAGAGAAATATATCACAAGAGCACTTCCTTGTTACAAAATGAAGCTACGGAAGCGAAATCCAAGTGATCCTTGAAGCTTTAGGTCTCTGATTTTGAATCCTTGCCAGGGCCAAACAAAAATTGGAAATGTCCGGTTGGTCCAGGGAGGTTCTAACAGCAAAAACCTTCAAGAACAATGCCAAAACTATGTAGCAATAGCCCCAACCGAGCAAACTGAGTGAAACTAAACAACTTTTGAGATTTGATAATCCTCGCCAGTCTAAAATATGTAGCTCAGCACCTGTATTTCAAAGATTTGAAGCTATCCCAAGTGAAAAAAGTGAATTTGGACATCGGATGATAAAAACTAGGCTCGGGAATGGTTGCCTAGTTCTTGCTGAAGCGCTGTAAAGAGATTTGGTTGACCAAATCTTGTCCAAATCCAACATCAATGGTCTCTGAGTGAAGCTTAGGAGTCTAGCTTCGTAACGTGACTAGGATTTTTGAAATTGGATGTCATATGAGGAAGCTATGGTGAGGAGAAGTTGGGTATGTCACAAGTAGGAAGTGGAAAAGCTAATCTTCATGGAAGGATGACTTTTAGAAGCTCCAAACTGAGAAACTAAAGCTTTTTGATCAACCCCAAGACCCATATCCTATCTCCACAACCCATATTACATATATATACCATTCTTTTGGAAATATTTTGATCCAAAGCATGTATTTTATTCCCCTAAATCTGAGAAAAAAGACTTAAAAATGAGCTTACTTAACCCTCTCCATGTCTACTTGGTCTTCTCCACAATCTCGAAATCAGACGTCGATGGAGTATCCCATATAGCAGCTACCAGGCTAAAAATCTTGGTGTATAGAGAGAGGCTAAGAGCTCACTTAACCATCCAAGAGGAGGGGAGAGAGTCTCCCTCTCTCATCGTGAGCACTGCTGCTTGACGTCTCCTTCACGTGGTCACGTAGCTTCTCCTTGGCGTAGTCGCATGGGTGTTCTAATGTGAACTAAGGACCTCTCCTGCTCTGATACCACTATGAAAGCCTCCAAAGATTCCCCTCATTTTGCACACCTCTCGAGACAGATGAAGCACCAACATACACACAGAGCTCTCTGAGATTCTGTGCCGCCCAGCCACGTGGTGTCTTTTTTTTAATCCCTCTCTAGGAATCCATAATGAGTATGATTCATGGTCCCTCACATGAGTGCCACTTGGCACTCAAGTGAGTACTCTATTCTAAAAGGCTAAGAGGTGGTTCACACCTCTTACTAAGGACCATGAGCAATGCTCCATGTTACAAACATGATCAGACTGAGAGAAATCTAAGATAGACTCGATGCTATTCTAAGAAGAAGACTGTCTACACATCTATTACTCAAAGACTTGAACTCTATTGGTTCTCCTCTCATATTTTCTTGACATCATTGACTTATATATGTACATTTCTACTCATCCCGTATCTATTACATGACTCTCTATCATTCTTATAAGTATTCATGACTATATTACAAGACTTTTCACTCATAATGTACATATGTCTACAGACTATGTCTTCCATGAACTTCTTGACTTTCTTTTGATCTTTGAACTGATCCAATCACTTCATAATCACCAGTTATTGGTTCCTTTGCACCAACAAGAATGTACAAAGATAACTAACGTGTTAGGGCTATAGGCATACATACAAACCGGGGGAAAAAACCTCTTAAAGAGGGGAAAAAGTGTCCTAGTAGTCCTAGTGTGTACACACATATCACTACCTAAATATATCAACAATTGTTATTGGGCAGAAGTTGTGCACACTGCTCTATACATCATGAACAGAACTTCGACTCCTGTTGTACATCAAGTTACACCTGAAGAAGTTCACAAGTAAAAAGACAAATATATCACATATGAAAGTTTTTTGCTATATTGCATATGTACATGTTCCATATGAGTTGAGGATGAAGCTTGATCCAAAAACAAAAAAATGTATCTTCATTGGATACCCCCTTGAGCAAAAGGGATACAAATGTTATAACCCACTCACACGACAGGTGAAGGTAATCAGAGATGTAGTGATTGATGAAATGTCAAGCTTCTATGGAGATGCCAAAGATGGACTTGATCTCGAACCAAATGACAAAGAAAATGCTAAAAAATCAAGTGCAAAATCTCAAGTTTTGAGTGGACCAAATGTGTCACCAAGTAGTAATTCTGACTCAAATCCATGAAGTGGAAGATTGCATGGAAATTTCAGTCTAGCAAATTCATCAACTACATCAAAGAAAGGTAAAGAAAAGCTTTCTACTTGTAGTAAAACATCTACACATTTTGAAGACATTGATGGAGATTAAAGTGGTTCAGAAAAGAGCCTTGCTGAGGAACTTGGATTGCTCTCTGTGAAGACTCCAGGAGTTAGAAAGGCACATGCAGATGATACAAGAAGAAGTGACCCTAAACCAATAAGATCCCGAAGGATGCGGAATTCTGTGCAACGATTGACATATGAAAGTTATATGGCTCGTCATTATGCATACATGACCAAGGTATAAAAGGTGCTTAACCTTCTTGTTTTGAAGCTGCAATTGGAAATGGAGATTGGCAAAAAGCTATGGACGAGGAAACGGTTGCACTTTATGGAAACGAAACATGGAAGCTAGTTCCATTGCCACAACGAAAGAAATCCATAGGCTGCAAGTGGGTTTAGAAGGTAAAGCACAATGTTGATGGTAGCATAAGCATGTACAAAGCACCGTTGGTAGCAAAAGGATATGCACAAACTTATGGCATTGATTATGAAGAAACATTCAGCCTTGTAGCTAAAATGTCTACTGTCAGAACACTTGTTGCATTAGCTACAACAAAAGAATGGACTTTGCATCAGATGGATGTGAAGAATGCTTTCCTACATGGTGAGTTACAGGAAGAAGTATACATGGACCAGCCACAAGGATATGAAGATTCAAAGCACCCAGAATATGATTTCAGGTTGTAAAAGGCTTTGTATGGACTTAAACAAGCCCCTCGTGCTTGGCATGCAAGGATTGTTGATTATTTGACCACCATTGGATTTTTTGTGTGATGCGAATCATTCATTAGATGCAAGGAAGGGTGATGATGGCATCACAATTGTGGCTATTTATGTTGATGACTTGATTGTAGGTGGTGATAATGAAGAAAGCATTAAAGATGTAAAACAACTTCTTATGCAAGAATTTGACATGAAAGATCTTGGTGTGTTATGCTATTTCTTGGGCATTGAGTTTATACATGTAGAAATAGGTTTATGGATGTCACAAAGGCAATATGCCTTGAGTACGCTTCAAAAGTATCGTATGGCTGATTGTAAGCCAATTTATATGCCATTAGATCATAATTTGAAGTTGGATACTACATCAGGTGAGGCATTGGAAAATGATCTAAGGTGCACTCTACATTATGTGAGTGCTACTTTGGATTATGCATTATTTTATGAAGCGGGTGTATATTTGTAGGTTCATGGATACACGGATGCAGATTGGGCTGGTAGCATTCCAGATAGAAGATCTACTAGTGGCTTTCTATTCTCACTTGGGAGTGCAGCTATTACATAATGTAGTAAGAAGCAACCCATTGTTGCTTTGTCGAGTATAGAGGTGTTGCATTGGCAACATGTGAGGCATCATGGCTAGAGATGCTACTCGCAGATTTAGGTGTGGAAGTGCAAAAGCCTATCACCATCTATTGTGATAATCTTAGCAGCATACATTTAGCATAGAATCTTGTTTTTCATGCTAGAACAAAGCATATTGAGGTACATTATCACTTCATCAGAGAGACAGTATTAGCAGGTGATACTGATCTTGTCTATGTGAGAACAGATGAGCAGGTTGTTGATATTTTCACTAAAGCACTTGGAGCAAAGAATTGAAAGATGCATGGATTAGAGGATATCACGTTAAGCTTGAGGGGGAGTGTTGAGATATCAAGCTCAACATGTGATGATCCAGGATGACACATATCAGTTTTTCATTTCTCTGATATGTATAGTGGTCACACCGGTATATGTCAGGGATACTTCATTGAGCTTTACTAGATTTATCTACCGAGAGTGATGGCAAATTTGTTTGTTGCCAGCTCACTCACTTGCGGACATTAGGATTTTCCTCATGTACTTTTCTTTATATATGGCACTTGTTGTATTATTGTTTTAGGTCATTCTTGTACATTCTTTTTATGTAATAGAAGAAGAAGAAGATCATTGCCTCAATCTATGTGTGTGCTCCTCTTTGAGTGTGAGTGTGTGTGTGTGTGAGATCTCTTCCTTATCTCCTTCCTCATGACAAATGAGTCTCAAGGGAGTGAATTTCATCAATACTAACTGGACTCAGTTTTAAAATCTTTTCTTGAAAGAGTTTCTTCCTGAGAATAAGGAAGAGAGGAGTTGGGACAAGTGGGATAGGATTACAAAGAGAGGTAGAACTTTCTGTGTCTACATATCCCACTATAGAAAGATCATACTAAAACTTAACGGGTTATATGACTTTTAGAAGACCAGGGGGTTTGTTGGAGGCTTAGATAAGTCCATGAAGAAAGAGGTGAGAAGAAACATGCGAAAGATCTTTGCGGAGGCGATCAACTATGTACAAATCTATGAGGACCATAACCATCCTCAATTCACTCCTATGGAGATAGATCAGCCCTAAACTTGTGAGTACAACTATATTCAAGAAGAAATTAGTTATGGAAAAAAACAAAATGTTTATAGAGAAACAAAGCTAACCAGGGCCCAAGTTACCTACTAAGCAATATGAGAGAACCAAGAGGGAAAATCTATGTTTTAGATGCTTCTTTCCTAACCTTGCATAATGGAATTGTCCACTTCATAAGGGGGAAGAAAATGAGGGAGGATCAGGGACTAGTATAGCCCCTGATAAGGATAAAAAGGTGGTTCATCTAGTGTTGACTCTTCCAATACATGGTAGCTATAGTCGCAAAGAGGTGGAAGTGATGCACGAGGATATAGAATACAACTATTGTTTGACTCAATCACTATGGTCACCTCAATTTGGACCACATGATGTAGTCAAACTTCATAGTAGTGTGTATCGAACTAGGGTGAGAGCCATGATAGATGACTCAACCACACATAACTTCATAAACTCTGCTCTAGTCAAGAAGTTAAAAATCCCCAATAGCCAGTGCACATAAATACATAGTATCTATGATGTAAGGGGAAGATAAGAGGATATGGGACACTATGGCATCCAATTTGGAAGTCCAAATATAGGGATGCATAGACTGTGTATTCCAAGTTATGAATATGGAGAGGAAAGAACTTGTCTTAGGTAGAGAGCTACTATGGGGGTTGGGATATACACTTTAAACACAATTACCAAAATAAACTCTTGAATTTATGAAAAATGAAAGTAAATTTTGTATTAGGGAGAGAGAGAGAGAGAGAGAGAAAGATAGAGAGAGAGAGAGAAAGAGAGAGAGAGAGAGAGAGATACCTAGTGCACCTCTCATCTCATCTTTAGAGTTGTATAGTATGTTTTATTATGAGCATGTATAGGAGATGTTTTTATTGTATAGTCATGATCTTGAGCATTGTATAGGAACTTCAATGTATACTTTCATGCAAATAATATAAATATGGCTAGGCCTTTCTATTATTTATTTTTACGAGTGTGTAGTTAAAAGTTTTGAGGCTCTTATGTTTGAGTTTAGAGATATTTTCCCCACTAACTTAGCTAGAGGGCTACCACCTTAGAGAGGAGACATTGACCATGCCATTGAGGTAGTTACTATAGGCTTAGTATTTCTCAGCATAAGGAAGTAGAGAAGCAACTTCAAGACTATCTAGAAAAGGGCTTCATTAGACCTAGTAATGCAGCTTGGGCATCACCAAATGCCATTGAGGTAGTAACCTAATTTGTAAGCCACCTTATAGGCTTAGTATTTCTCAGCATAAGGAAGTAGAGAAGCAACTTCAAGACTATCTAGAAAAGGGCTTCATTAGACCTAGTAATGCAGCTTGGGCATCACCAAATGCTCCTATTTAAAAAGAAAGATGGCTCTATAAGACTTTATATTGATTATAGTGCATTGAATAAGGTAAAGATCATAAATAGGTTTCCAATGGCTAAGTTGGAAGGCCTATTTGATTAGTTACATCAAGCTAGGTACTTTAACGAGCTTGGTCTTAGATCACGATATCATCAAATTAGGATTAGGACACAAGATATCCCTAAAACTACTTTTAGGACTATATGGGCACTATGAGTTTTTTATGATACCTGCCACTTTCATAAAGCTCATGAATAGTGTACTATGACCATATCTAAGATACTTTGTAGTAGACTTTTTGGATGATATTCTGATCTATCAAACACTTGGAACACTTGAGGAAATTATTCCAAGTGTTGAGGAAAAATTTACTCTTTGCTAAGGAGTCAAAGTGTGAATTTTTCAAAACAGAGGTTAGATACCTTGGGTATATAGTCTCCCAAGATAGAATCTAGATGGATCCTAACAAAGTATGGGCTATTATGGAATAGTCATATCCAAGGAACCTGGAAGAGCTACAGATCTTCTTAGGCTTATCAAGATTCTATGAAAGATTTATTGAGAATTATGCCAAAATTGTTGTCCCATTGATGAAACAACTCAAAGAGAAAGGAAAAATCTTTCATTGCGAAGACAAACAAAAGCAAAGTATGGAAAAGTTGTAGGTAGCAATTGCTAAAGCTTCACTTTTACATATAGCAGATCCCAATAAACCCTTTGTGGTTGAGATTGATTGATTTTGCTACTAGAGTGATTTCAGTTCAAGATGGTCAACTAGTAGCTTTTGAGAGCAAAAAGCTAGAGCCTACTCAGAAGAATTACTGTCTATAAGAATGAGTTGTACACAATTGTCCATGCTTTGAAGAAGTGGCATCATTGTTTATATGGTGCCAAAGTTATTATAGTGTTTGATCATGAGAGCGTTAAGTAGCTCTCTAACCAAAAAGACCTTAAAGGTCATAAGGCTTGATGGGCAAAGATCCTTGAGGAGTTTGATTATGAGCTTCCGTATAGGAAGGAAAAGTTTAATGTGGTGGTTGACTCTTGCTTAGTCATATGCCTATGCTCAATGGATTGAGTTTTACTCTGATCATCAATGAGCTACTTGAGTCCATTAGGGGGAAATGTAGATCTGATCCTGCATATTCCAAAATTTTGGAGGCCAAGGGATCATGGCATGGGTTTCCAATGAGAATGGAGTATCCATGGGTACTGGAGAATGATTCAAGTGGAGGGATTACAATATACATGATGGGTATCTATTGTATAAAGGTAAGGTGTATCCCTAGAGCCTTTGAGATGAGAAGATACATTTGATATAAGTGACATGACACACCTAGTGCAAGATACCCAAGAGTTAACAAGACTTATGATCTTGTTAAGAGGAAATTTTATCGGCCTAGACTTCATAAGGAAGTCCTAGAGTATGTGCTAAAATGCTCTAAATGTCAAGTTCATAAAGCAAAAAGATTGAGGATTGGAGAACTACTCCATGCATTGGATATTGCCAATGGGAAATGGAAGAGGATCTCCATGGATTTCATAATAGGATTACCTAAGACAAAGAGGGCATGACTTCATCTTGGTAATTATGGATAGGTTAATTGAAATGGCTAGGTTTATTTTGACATGTAGTACAATGAAGATGCATGAGTTGGCTCGATTATTTGTGGAGATCCTATATTGGTTATATAATCATCCTTTAGACATTGTTTCTGATCAGGATATGAATTTACTAGATACTTTTGGAGAGTAGTCTTCAAGAGGTTGGATACTAAACTTAGCATGAGTATGGCCGAGCATCCAAAGTTAGATGGGCAAACAAAGGGGAGTAACCAAATCCTAGAAGATATGCTTCGAGCATATATGAATGAAAGGCAAACTAAATAGGAAGAGTACTTACCTATAGTATTATTTGCATATAATAGTACCAAGCACTCGTCCATAGGGCATAGTCTATCTATGCTTATATATGGGTTTCATCCAAGAATTCCTTATGTAGTAGGATTGCAGCATGAGAAAGTCCAAGCTGCAAAGGACTTCTTGGAAGAGATGAAATATATGTTGAGGCTTGCTAAGGACAACATTAGGAGAGCTCAAGATAGAGCTAGAGCCTATGCTAATCCTCAAAGAAGAGATATTAACTTTGAGTTAGGAGAGCAAGTTTATATTAGAGTTCCCTCTAGGCCTAAAATCATGAAGATAGAACCTAGTCCAAAACTATCTCCTAAGTATTTTAGACCATTCCCAATACTTAAGAGGATAGGAATGATGGCTTATCAGCTCCAACTTCTAGAGGATGGCTAGATCCATCTAATGTTTCATGTTAGCTTGCTTGCGAAAAGGATGGGTGAATCTAACAGCCTCATTCCAAATAGTGAGGTAGTAGAGCCTATTTATGTTCAATCTATTCCACATGAACCTGAGAGCATACTACGCTCTCGAGAGAAACGAACTAGGGGTTATCTATATAGAGAGTGCCTAGTAAAGTGGAAAGATAATTCAGAAGATAGTGCTACATAGAAGCAAGTTATTCAGAGATGGTTCCCAATTTTATAGTGCCTCCCAAGAGTCTTCTTAAGAAGAAGGATACAAGAAAACGTCACAAATATATGATCATGTACATCGGATACATGGGATTTAGTAGCAATACTATGTACATCAGATACATTGGATTTAGTACCAGTACTACGTACATGGGAACATGGGATTTAGTGGGAGTACTACTCCATTTATTCTCTCTTTCATGAGGACCTTTCAACACCATTTTTGAAGACAAAAATGGACTTCTCACCTTAGGGGGGCGGGGGGTGCTGCGATCGGTATTAGTCACTCCTTGTCTGGCAGTGTGACCTCGACTTTTGAAGGTCGAAATCATCGTTGGATTGCTGCCTCTATCGAGTTCCCTTTTCAGTTCATTGTGGTCTCAATTTATGCCCCTAATGGTGAAGCGGATAGAATTGATACTTGGGCTTCCCTCGACTCCCTCTCACATAATGTTTTGATTTGTGGGGACTTCAACATGGTTGAGTTTCCTGGGGACCGATGGAATAACAAGGGAAAAATTATTGATGGCCAAGAGAAAGAGATATGGGATAAAATCAAGCTCCATCTCGACCTGGTCGAGGTGAAAGACATGAAGGGGTTCTCCTGGTCAAATCTCCAATCGGGGGACTCTTTGAGGAAAGCTAGACTTGATAGATGTTACATCGATCAAAACACCTTCCTCCAGTGGGGTATTCCTTTGATTTCCCAACACATGGACCTGACTATCTCGGACCACTACCAGATTACTCTATCTTTCAAACCGACTCCCATGCCCCAGAAAGCCCCTTGGTTTCATGCTTGTCAGACATCGTTTTCCCTCCCGTCTGTCCACCAAGAAATTTCTACAGTGTGGGTGGAAGCCTTTGCCTACTGTAATGAACCGGCTAAGTGCTGGAGAAGCGCGGTGGAAAGGACTCAAAAAATTTTGATCAAGACTCAAAAGGCTATTAGAGATATCCAGAAAAAAAGAAGAGAAAGTGTACCAGAGGCTCTCACGGCTTGAAGAAGAGGTGAACAAAGGTAACTTACATTGCCAACAAGGTCTTTTGAAAATCAAGGGAAGACTAAGATTAGAGGAGGAGGTTCAACGGAAAAATCTTCAAATATTCTTCAAAGATTGGTGGGCGAGGAAGGCTGACATCGAAAGAGATATGTAACATCCTCAAAAGGAAACAAGCTAGGGAATCCATCCCATTATTGGTCGACAACAATGGAACCGAATGTAGCACGGAAGTTGAGAATAGATCTATCATCGTCAAGCACTTTACCCATCTTCTCGGGGTCTCGGCTCCGCTTTCCCCGCACAGGCGTGAATCCATGGCAACCATCTCTAGGGTTGCTCAATCTAGAATCCCACAGAACATGATTTCTCTGCTGGATGCTAACATTTTCGAGACTGAAATTATCGAGGTTATTGATGCTCTTCCCAATGGGAAAAGCCCAGGTCCTGATGGCCTCACCAATGAGTTTTTCAAGTCCTTCAAACATGAGGTGGCCACCCCACTGCGTTTGGTGTGGCAAGAGGCTCTCTCCTTCGGTGCCCTCCCCGAGTGTCTTAATAATGGAGTCATCAAGTTAATCCACAAAAGGGGAGATAAAAACAAAATTGAAAACTGGCGACCGATTACCATGCTCCAAACCGGATACAAGATAATTGCAAAAGTTATCGCCAACAGAATCTCTTGTCATTTAAAGTCATGGCTTTGTGAGGACCAAAAAGGTTTTATCAAAGGTAGATCTATACTTGAAGCAATTGTTGACATTTGGGAAGGCCTTGCGTTTGCTGAGGAGTCTGCACAAGATCTGGTATTCATTAAGATTGACTTTGACAAAGCGTATGACAGATTGGAATGGGACTTTGTTCTTCAATCATTGAAAGACCTTGGATGCAGCCATAAGTTCACGAAGATGGTTTCCACTCTTCTTGGAAATGCTTCAACTAGAATAAACATCAATGGTAAGCTCTCTGAAGCCATTCGTTTAAAAAGATCAATCAGGCAAGGCTGCCCTCTGGCTCCATTACTCTTCGCTATCACATCGAATGGACTCAGTCGCCTATTAATGCATCACATGGACGCTGGCAGTCTTAAGGGTCTTTCCCTACCTCTAAATCATGGCCAAATGATTGCGAGACTCTTTGCTGATGACATGAATGCCTTCGTGCACAATGACATAAACAACATTGAGGTGTTTTGGTGGTGCCTCAACACCTTTTGTGTGGCGTCAGGGTCGAAAATCAACCATGCTAAAACTGCTTTTAGAGCAATCAATGGACCCACACCTCAATTGTTGTTAGATCAAGGGTGTCAAGTTATCCCTAGCGGTCAAGTCTTCCGGCTTCTTGGCATTCCGATGGGATTCGACATCTCAATGGACCAACAATGGAACTAGGTGCTATCCAAGCTGGATAGCAAACTAAATCATTGGAAAGGTATGCAAGTCAACTTGGCAGGGAGTGCTATGGTTGTTAACACATTTATGCTTTCTACGACTATTTACTTTATCTCGTGTTGGAGACCTAAGGAGAAAGACTTGGCCAAAGTGGAAAGAATCTGCAGAAACTTCCTTTGGACTGGGGACCCCAACAGGAGGGGGTTTCCCAAAATCAAATGGGAAACTTGCATTAGCCCGAAAGACTCAAGGGGCTTGGGAATCTTGGATATCGCTGGGTTGGCTGACAAGCTAGCGACAAAGTGGCTTATCAAGGCTTGGAGCAATAGTGAGTCCTCTTGGGCTAAATTGATCTTCAGAAACATGGAAGACCTTACCTTAGTTGGCCATCCTGGTTGGAAGGACATAGGGATTCTCACGCTTTTGTTCTCCCCCCACCCGGTGTCCCCTAAAGGCTCCAGCCTCGTGTGTTCTTTTTGGAAGAGTTGGAACAAGGCCAAACAATTCATCAAAATCAATGAGGAGAGTGGGAGACTGGAATAAGACAAAATGACTCTATCTGGTTCCCGATCAATGGCATTAGGGGGGTGGAGTCTTGGAACCTCCAAACCGCAAAGCGGCTATGGAACAAGGGGTTCAAATAGTGGAAACAACTCGGGAAACAAGAGACCAGCCAGTGGATTAGGTTCGAAGACTTGGACCTGAGACTTAGAGTTTCCCTAGAGGAATGGACTCTTCTTCGGGGCAGGTGTTTAGCATGGGACCACTCAACTACCCGCCTTCTCTGCGATCAAGATCTTCCTTGCCTGGAGGGCCTCAAATGGAGCAATGGTAAGAAACTATCCAGAATCCCTAGTTTCAAAGAGAACTTAGATGTTCATATCATTCTTAACAAGAGATGGTGCCTTTCTTGGACCAAACTTCGATGAGAACTAAAGTTCATGTCTATTTGACACCCCGTGATTGAGATCAAAAAGTCAGTTCTCATGTGGTAGATCTTGCACAAAGGTATCTGGTCCAATGCAAGGGCTAACAAAATTTGTGGTGTGCCGCCATGGTGCAAGCGTTGCCATCGATGCATCGAAGATTTAGCTCACCTGTTCTTCGATTGCCCCAAGTCCCGTGTTATCTGGCTTTTTGTGACCTGGATATTGAGACTTACGCATCAAATCAATTGGCAACAGGTGTTGTTGGGTGAGGCGGTCGGCTGCTCATTGAGGCTGTGGAATGCCATCAGGGGTGAGACCCTTTGGAAGATTTGGAGGGAGCGATGTGCTATCAATTTCGGCCAAACTCCTAAGGAATGGTCGATCGAGAAATCCTTGTTTCTTCTAGGTAAAAGAATATCCCGAGATAAGAGATCTCCACCGTTTAGACACCACTATATTTATCTCCTCGAAAACAACAAGTTGAAACCCAAATGGGTCCCACATGAGGGTGATGATAGATTTATCCGCCTCATTTGTAACGCCCTCTAGCTTCACATACTCCTCCCCTACATTGTGGGATTCGGGGGGTCCCATGGGCACTAGTCCCATTCACTTGTAATTTTTCTTTATTTTAATTAAAGTCCGGGAGAATAGGCTAAGGCCGAACTTCCTTTTATTAAAAAAAAATGGACTTATAGAGAAGGAAATGTTATGTGGGAGCATCCACTAAGAGGGTGTAGGAATCATCCCTTAATTTTGGCTACATGGGCGGGCTCACAGATGTGGCACTCATCTGTGAAGCCATTTAGTAGCTCCAAATATGCACTCATCTGTGAAGCCATTTAGGAGCTCCAAATATGCACTCATGTGTGAAGCCGTTTAAGAGCTCCAAATAATAAAAGGTTACAGAGATTAAAAGAGGGGAGTACATGGCTGGGCGGTTTATGGCATATACGTCTCCGTGTGAATTCCGTGAGAAGGATAGCGGTTGTCGACTTCGTCACTTCGGGCTTTCTGCGTCTGACTCTGCAAAAAGCAGGTGGATTCATCGAGGGGAATTAAGATCTAAAGTGGGTAATCTCCTCGACTTCGTTCGCCCTCTTTGTGGAAGGTCAGGAAGCAATCTTCCAGTAAGAAACAGGAACTCCATATGGATGCAGTCAAATGACGCAAGAAAACACAGATTCTTTGATTCACAACCAGCGAAGAAGGGAAAGAAGCATAAGCTAAGAAGGCTGAATAAAACGCATCCTGTCATGCAAACGCTGTCCATTGTTGTTTGCGTTTCTCCTATGCCGAGTCGCCGATCAGCTTCCGAGAACTCAAGCTCAGACGTTTCAGCAATAGACATACTAAACAAGTGCAGTGAGAACTGCTGAGCAGCATGCACGTCGGTCTCTCAAACTTTCGGCCACATACAGATTGGCCTGTAATTGAATGCCTGACGCTTACAGTAAATCTGTTCATGGAAAGTTGAATTGCCATAGAAAATGAAAGAGGTAACAGATAGTTTGTTCGACGATGGAGCCCACATTGCGTGGAATACAAAAACATCGAACGCCTATAATCACGCAAAGACTCGGTTACTACAGAAATTAATAAAGTTTATTGATTCGTACTGGAGGCAATTGCAATAACTTCGTCAGCATCAGGGCACAGTTACAAGCATCTCCTACAGCAAAAGACATTTCGAATGCTAATCTGACTGTATAAACTCACAGACGAGTTGTCTGAGAGGAAAATCCAGAGTAGCACAAGAGGGATTATAAATCTGCCCGATCAACAATAAAGCGTTGCTACTGACACGAATTGACAAGACGACGGACATCCTCAGACCATGATACAACAACCAGCCATAATATGGCCCCAGTAAACACATCCAGGCATTATCGCTTAAGGATACCTACCAGAGCTTCGCAGAGATTCGAGGCGTTGCATTCGAAGTTGCTTCTTCACCCTCGCAATAAATGCGTCGGCCTCGTCTGCTAAATCTCCATTGTTTTGATTATCCGATGCTTCTTTCTTTCCGAGCGAACCATCTTCAGACTTCTTTATGTCTGTGTCGACGAGAGATCTGGGTGAAAATGGAGAGGAAGGAAGAGAGAAGCTAACCCTCTTTACAGGTTTTCCGCGCTTGGAGAGCACTTGAGCTTTGCTGCTTGGGACTGAAGGCTCAGCATCACTTGCTTCAATAGGCTTTAACTCTGCCCCTTTATTCATTGAACAGACTGGTCTTGGACTTTCATGGAGAGTTGGTTGGACGTATTGTTTATCAAGAGCGTCACTCTCTCCATCCGGCACCATAGCCCGCTGTACATGTGAAGACTCGAACGATGCTTCTGTCGAGGGTACACGATGAGCATCAGCACTGTTGGCCGTTTCCTCAATACTACTATCGTGTACCGTCGACGAGAGCGAAAATGATTGGCCACCGATATCCGGGTAGAAAGGATTTATGTCTCCGAAGTCCGATTCACTGAGTGATACAAGGGATTGATATTCCAGGAAGCCTTGGTGCTTCTCATCATCCAAATCTTTTCTCTGAGAACTAAAAATAGCTATGGTTATGGCGGTCGTGAAGGCAATTAAAGCAGACACCTCACGAAGGCGTAAAATTAGCTGAGCTGCGAGCCGAGATGCTGCAGGAAACACAGGAAGGATCGTCGGGTACACCAGAAAGACGACGAAGGTTGAGAAGACGAGGACTCCCACAGTTCTGGAGATTTTCCTTATCGCAGCAGCCATGAATCTCACTCTCTCTCTCCCCCCAATAACAACAAAGGAGAAGAGTTAATGGGGGAGAAGCTCCGCAGTGGGCGCTCGACTACTTCGGCCCAAACTCTTCTGAAGTACGAATATTCCCATTCATGATTCTTCAGAAAGCTAAAATGCACGTATCCTGAGCCTTCAGGCAAAGCAAAGTCAGAAACTGCAGTTCGAAGTCGCAAACTGCAATTCAAGAAGCGATGGCTTGCCGTTTAATCCTGTCATCCACAGATACGTCCAAAACACACCCACAGAAAGAAAACACAAGGACAAACAGTGTCATGGACCTTTGCAAAGACTGCACTATCTCTTTCAAAGCAAAAAAGGCATGCGTTATGATATTACTCCTCTCCTGTCAAACGGTTGAGTACAGATCCATCCAGACTGAGCTTGAAGCTTGAGCTCGGAGTCTCGGACAATGGAAATTGGATACATAATCGGCGAAAATGCACCTATGTCGTTGCAATCATAGCCATGACCACTGACAAGAAAATCAGAGGAACCACACGCGCTTCATGAAGGAGTCAGGAGGCAGAAGAGCTTCTCGAATCTCAGTCAGGTACAGCACTTGCTCGGGAGTCGGGACTGCGAAGCTGGTAGTGCTCGCCGCTCGGGAGTCGGGACTCGGGAGTCGGGAGAAGTGAAAGAGGATAATCTGATTAATATATAGAGGCACACAGTGCACGGCATTTTTTTTTCTTTGAACAAACAAAGAAAGAAGATTTAAATTAATGAGGGATAGTACAATCTGTACTGAATGTTGATGACTTGATTCTGCATAATACATACGCCGCTTTCCCTTGAAACTCTTTTTCATAGGATGGAGGTCGCAGTCCCATCAATTTAATGGATCGAGGTCGGAGTGCGCACACTCCATCGGACATGATCGAACATGAACTGTGAGTGAAGATGGAATATAAATGCATACCGAATTTTTTTTTTTGTTTTTTTAATAAAAGGAAGTTCGGCCTTAGCATAATCTCCCGGACTTTAATTAAAATAAACAAGAAAAAAAATTACAAGTTGATGAGACTAGTGCCCATGGGACCCCTCAAATCCCACAATGCAGGGGAGGAGTATGGGAAGCTAGAGGGCATTACAAATGAGGCGGATAAATTTATCATCACCGAATTTCTGAGTGATCGCCGAAGTTATAAGTTATAAGCATATCTTTCTCACCGAATTTTCGATAATGCATACAGAATTTCTGAGTAATCGCCGAAGTTATAAGTTATAAGCACATCTTTCTCACCAGATCTTTTATAGGACGTTCCCTCTGATAATGTTCCATAGAGTTGCGGAACATCCGATCATTTGAGAAATCTCTATTCCTCCTCGGTAAAAGAATCACTAACTGCAAGAAATCCCCCCGCTTCAGGCATCATCAAGTACTTCTTTTGATCAACAACAAGCTTGAACCCAAGTGGGCCCCTCATGAGAATGACAAGAGGGTGATAAACCTTCTTTATAATGCCATCTAAACGTTGTTAGATCTTCCCCCGCTCTGTGGGACTTGAGGGGTCCCATGAACACTAGTCCCCTTCACTTGTATTGTTCTTTTCTTTATTTAATACAAGTCCGGAGGAGAGTAAGCTAAGGCCGAACTTCCTTTTATTAAAAAAAAAAAAAAACTTTTGACGGATCAAGGATGCATTGAACTTGCTTCGGGTCACATCTTTCGCTTGCTTGGCATCACGATGAGTTTTGAGGTCCGATGAATCAAAGATGGATGGTGAATCCAAGTTTTAGTACCACAATGGAATCCAAATTAATGTCAATGTGGTACGAAAAGTTATGGTGAATATTTTTATGATTTCTTTCATCATCTATTTTCTTGCGTGCTAGAGGAAGAATGAAGTTGAAATGGAAAAGATGGAAAGAGTGTGAAGGAACTTTCTACTCTTGACCCGGACCTCAATAAGAGGGCGGGCCAAAAATCAAGTGAGAAATCTACTCTAGCTTAAGGAAGTATGCACCACAAGTTTCTCGATGTTGGACCCTAACAAACAAGATGGAAACGAAATGGATTATCAAAGCTTGAATTAGGAACGATGAATCTTGCTCAAAGTTGATCTTCAAGAACAATCAAAGTTTGTTGTTTTCAAGCGACCCCAAATAGCATGGCCTCGATTGGGTAACTCTACTTTTTTCTCCCATTCCTATGATTCCTAAAGGATGAGGATTGGTTTCCTCCCTCTAGAAAGCTTGGAATAGATGAATCCCCCCTGCAATGTCAATAGTGATCGAAATTGGGTAGCTAGAACTAGATAATTTCATATGGTTCCCTATTGCTAGTATGAGAGCTATCAAGTAGGGAGACATTCATAGATCCAAGAAACTTTGGTCCAAAGGCTTTCGTGAGTGCAAGCAACTTTATGAACAAACTAGAAGAAAATGGATTATGCTCAAAGGCATCGACCTAAATCTCAAAGTGGACTTTGATGAGTAGTGCCTATTATGACACAACATCGACATTCTAAAGCTCAAGAGAAAGCTCGACTTCCATCAAAATATCAATAACAAATGGTTCACAAACTAATATTAGATCAAGCGAGAATTAAGATTCAAAGGTCTTTTGCACTTGTTTGTGGAGCACAAGAAAGCAATCCTTCTCTAAAAAATCATCCATTTTGGAATCTGGACCAATGCTAGAGCTTCCAAAATCTATAGTGAAGCATCGTAGTCTAAAAGATGTCATACTTGAAGACAAGATATCGGTCACCTCTTCTTCTTCTATATGAAAATGCTATATCCTAGGGGAATTGAAGTCATGAACACTTGCCCTGAAGGCCATGGTTGAGGATTACTTCCTAATCCTCCCTCTTAAAGAGTGGTTCAACCATCTCCTATCTGTCACTTTATGACATTCACCCCTCCCCAGTTGATCCATTGTCCTCAACAATCATCTCATGAACTCCCTAGGTGCCCTTGACTTGATGTCCTCACTCTCCCATAGTCTCTTCAACCTTTCTTGCCCACAAAGTTGGTGTTTTGAACCCTTGTTCTCAACTTTGGTTTCTTGAACCTTCTTGTTTACAACATTGGTGACTTGAACCCTCATTCTCAACCTTATTATATTGAACCTTGTTCTCACCCATGCTAACTATCTTGTGTTGAGAGTTCCATGCTCCAGCCTTTTGTCAAAAGCTAGAATCATTCACATACAAGCTCTTTTATCCCACATGCAAGGGAATTCTCCCAAACTCCATATAAGCAAGGCCTCCCTTCACTTCTCACAAGTCATTCCACTCTAGCTCATTGCCAAGAGTGTGCTTCCTCTCCTCATGGAGTCTCCATGCTCATAGAGCATCTTATGTAAGTCATTTCCATTTCAACTTTAATTCATTTCATCATGTTTTGTTATCTTGTATTCCTTCCTCCATAGCTTGTTAGATGTGTGGATGTGATTAGAGTAGGAGTAGTGCTTCGAAACCCTACCTCATTCTTGACGATGGAGGAAAAGGAAGAATCCACCTTCAATGGCCAACATTCCCACACATTGGCAAGTCAAAATACAATACAAGCTCATGAAGAAAGGCGTATGGGGCATTGCTAGTGGCAAGGAGAAGAAACCCACTACGAGAGAAGGTGAAGCTTCATGGCAAATCAAGGACGAGAAAGCACTATCTACCATTGCACTAGGCTTAACTGATCATTATGTGCATCACATTGATGAGAAGGGCATCGCTCATGATGCATGGGCAAAACTTGATCACCTTTTTAGCTCTAAAGCCAAATCTTCCAAAATCACCCTCCATATGAACGTATTTGATCTCAAAATGGAGAACAAATCATGTGGCCTCCCATCTCAATATCTTCAAGAGTATGTGTAATCAACTTGTTGACATTGACAAAAAGCTTGATGAAGATTTACTCATTGCATTGCTTCTCCGAAGTCTTCCCCATGATTCATATGACCACATCATCACCACACTTAGGCTCCTTCCACAACCAACCCTTAATGATGTTGAAGCTGCCCTCCTTGATGAAGAGAAGAACCTTCAAAACCACAACTCCTCTCAAGAGAAAGCTCTTTTCAGCGAGAAGAAACCTCCTCATAAAAAATACAAACCATGTCCCTTCAGCAAGAGAACCAATCATCTTGATGAGAAATGCTACTACAAACCCAAGAATGCCAACATTAGTGAGGAAAGAAGTGATGAAGAATCTAATAGGTCACCCAAAGCAACCGTTTGTAAAGAATATTTTTTTTAAGCATCTCATTAACACTTCCTACCCCATGTTGTAAACCTTTCTATGTCTTGGGATCCCATATGTCCCAAGATCCCAGGGATGCCATATGTCCCATACTTGGATCCCATATGTCCAAGTTATATCTAAGGATCCCATATGCCCTTAGATCCCAAAAAAAAAACCAATGGACTAAGTGATCCCATATGTCACTAGTCCCCCATATCAAAAACAAAAGGGTCATCACATGGAGGGGGAGTGTTGAGAGTTCCATGCTCCACCCTTTTGTCAAAAGCTAGAATCATTCACATACAAGCTCATTTATCCCACATCCAAGGGAATTCTCCCAAACTCCATATAAGCAAGGCCTCCCTTCACTTCTCACAAGTCATTCCACTCTAGCTCATTGCCAAGAGTGTGCTTCCTCTCCTCATGGAGTCTCCATGCTCATAGAGCATCTTATGTAAGTCATTTCCATTTCTACTTTAATTCATTTCATCATGTTTTGTTATCTTGTATTCCTTCCTCCATAGCTTGTTAGATGTGTGGATGTGATTAGAGTAGGAGTAGTGCTTTGTCATTCCAACATCTTGGATGCTCAATCAAGTTATCACCTAAACAAAAGAAATTTTGAGAGATTTTGAATGATATCTTACAAATCTCAATCTGAACTATTGATTGGGAGACACACTGCAATCTTTGTTGGCCAAATCTCTCAAAACATCCTGCACCATTTTTGTGCCCTTTGAGATACAAAGTGCCCAAGTGTCTTTTCTTGAGATGATTGGTGTTGAGATATCAAGCTCAACATGTGATGATTGAGGATGACACGTACCACTTTTTCATCTCTCTGACATGTATACTGGCTATGCCAATATATATGAGGGACACTTTTGGTGAGATTTACTAGATTCATCCACCGAGAGTGATGGCACATTTGGTTCTTACCAACCCACTCATTCGTAGCTATTAGGCTTTCCTTTCTGTATTTTTCTTTATATATTGTACTAGTTGTATTGCTATATGGTGTCGTCCTTGTATATTCTCTTTATGTAATAGAAGAAGTAGAAGAAGTTCATTGTTCCCTACCCCATCTATGTGTGCTCCTCCTTTTTTGTGTGAGAGTATGTGAGAGATCTCTTCCTTATCTCCTTTCTTTTCACATGGTATCAGAGCTAGTGTGTTTGTAGAGAGGTCGTGAAGAAGCTTGAGAATGAAGAGTCCATGAGAAGGCATGGAGAATATGTACTTCACAAGCAATCTCAGATTGCTATGAAATTTGGTGTGAAACTATTAGTTTTAGAGCTAGATTTCACTTTCAAACCCGCCCAGATTTAGGTTTGAAGCCATTTCAACCTCCATTTTGAGCCCCAAAGGTGAGGCCAACTAAGAAAATAGGTCAATTTCAAATTTTTTACCTTTGTTCTATTAAATATCTCCCAAATATTTAAGATCCAAAATTACAACCGATTCAAGGTACTATTGATGCACGAAAACTATGTTTTTCAAATATCAAAGTGTCAAGCCATAGTGTGATAGTGTTCAAGTGAAGGTACTACTTCTAATGGTTTTGCAGTATTATAAATTGTTGTAGAAATGAAAAATGCTGATGGAATGAGTCAACTTATGAGCAATAAGTTGTACAAAAACAAATTTCATGCTTGGAGATTCAGATTGACAAATTTTATGATGGGAAAAGGCTATTGGAAGTACATCGAAGGAGATAATGAAAACCCTCTGCAGTTACCAGAGAGGAATTGGACTAAAGAACAATTTAGTGGATATGAAGAGTGGAATCAAGGAGCATCGAAGGTAATGTATTGGCTCTCGATTAGAATACAAGAAAGCATGATTGGGCACATATAGGATGCTAAAAGTCTAAAAGAGGATTGGAATAGTTTGGTCACATTGTACAGACCAATACAAAGGCATGGAAATTGCAACTCGAGAATGAGCTACATACACTAGAGAAAAAGAGCATGTCGATAAATGAGTACACCTTAAAAATCAAAAGCATATGTGATTTTCTTGCATCTATGGGTGTCAATTTAGATGATGATGATAAGGTTGAAGTGTGCCTTCATGGTTTAGGAGCTGCATATAAGCAAATCAATACTTCTATTCATACTAGGAAGAATATTCTAATTTTGTTGATCTTGTGTCCATGCTAATAATTGAAGAAAAAACCCTTGATGAAGAGTCAAACTCCCAAGGAAAATTTGGTTTTGAGTAGGTATTCTACTATGGCTAAGGAAGAGTCCGAGATAGAGGCTTGGGAAGTGGTAGAGAAAACAATAATTAGGACCAAGGTCAACAACAACTTGATGTAAGAGGTAGAGGATAGTCTCAAGGTAGGGGAGCCAAAATGGCCACAAAAATTACCAAAGAAATGATTCACGTAATGGTAGTAAGGGATGTTGGAATTGTGGTAAACCTAGTCACTTTGAACATGATTGCATATTGAAGAATCAAAACAACAGAAAGCAACATAACAATTATGCATCCACAAAGTGCACATGAATCAGAGAGTTTGTTCATGGTGCAACATCATGTGATGAGTACAATCCCTGTTGATGTTCAAAATCAAATGGTGATGTTTGGTATCTTGATTTAGGTGCTTTAGAGCACATAAAGAACCATGCAGAATGGTTTCGTAGTTTGTAGAAATTGTATGTTCTTGTATTTGTTGAAACATGCAATGATACATCACGTCCTATCAAGCATACATGAAACATAGCACTATCCAAAGAGGATGGGAAGGTAAAACATCTGTCAATGTATTTCCTAATATAACAAAAGAATCTAGTTTTTATTGGACAAATGGTTGACTAGGAAGTACAAGTCAGGCTCAATGTTGATGGTTTATATGTAGAAGAGTACAAATAGAATGAAAAATTGATGACGAAAGGGAATAAAGTGGGTAGGATGTTCACCTTGAATGTGAAAATTCTTAAAATGAATGCATCCATGTTTGCAAAAGGTGTAGGTAATATTGCTGACATTGAGATTTGGCACAAGCAAATTGGACATGCAATTTTGCAAAGGATTAAGTTGATGCATCCAAAGGAGCTTATCAATGGACTACCAAATTTCAAGGTTTCAAAGGTGCAAAAGGTATGTGAAGCATGTCAATTTGCTAAACAATCAAGGGCATCATTTTTGCACGACAAGCATGTTAGTGATAGTGTGCTAGAAATAGTATATACAAATGTTTTGGTCCTACAAAGACCACATCTATGGGAGGTTGCGGGTTTTATGTAACTTTCATTGATGACCATACAAGTAAAGTATGGGTATACTTTATGAAGTAGAAGAGTGAGTTGTTTACTCACTTTCAGAATTTCAAGGCTATGGCAAAAAAGGAGATAGCGAAACATATTTATACATTACAATCTGATGGAGGAGGTGAATACATATCAATTGAATTTAGTAGCTCTCTAAAGATTCATTGAATCCAAAGGCAAGTTTCATGTAGATACACACCACAGTAGAATGGTGTTGTTGAATGCAAAAATAGATATATTATAGCAATATTCAGAGCCTTTATGACTGAGAAAATATGCCCCATTTGGGAAGAAGCTACGCACGTTGTTGTATACATCATGGAATAGAATGTTGACTATTGTTGTACATCAAGTTACATGTAAAGTGGAGTTTACAACTAAAAGGCTAAACTTATCACATATGAAAGTATTCAGTTGTATTGCATATGTAAATGTTCCACATGAGTTTAGGATGAAACTTGATTAAAAAATAAAAAAAATGTATCTTCATAGGGTACTTGTTGTATAACTATGGGTCAAAGTGGCAAAAGACATGGGTTTTGAGGGTCCAAATCCACTTGGAGAACTCTTGAATCTTATTGAGAAACCCTTGGGAGAGTGTCTTCAAGACTATGGTTTGAACCCTTGAATTATTTGGATTTATTTACTCCCAATTGAAGGTTTTTGACCCTTAGGATTGATATCTCCTAAGGGTGTGGTATTTAACCCCTAGGGAGACCCTACAAGCCTTGTGACTTGTATGTAAAGCTTGGGAGAAGTCCTTTTAGAATCCATATGAAACCCATGTGATTGCATGTGACTTCCAAGGTTAGAAGGCCTTGGATTAGCATTCATGTGGAGGGGATACTTGGCAAGCTCTCCTCACATTTCCCCCTTGGCCTTGAGGTATATATATGGGTGGATAATTGCATCTCTCACCCCTTGTGGGTTTAGATCATGACTTGAATTAGGCTAGTCATTAATGGATTTCCCTTAGTTTTGTTGTGTGAAAGTACAACATTGGTAAACCTTGGGAGAAGTCCTTTTAGAATCCATGTGAAAGCCATGTGATTTCCAAGGTTAGAAGGCCTTGGATTAGCATTCATGTGGAGGGGACACTTGGCAAGCTCTCCTCACATTTCCCCCCTTGTCCTTGAGATATATATGGGTGGAGTTGATTGGGTGGATACATGCATATCTCACCCCTTATGGGTTTAGATCATGACTTGAATTAGGCTAGTCACTAGTTGATTGCCCTTAGTCTGGTTGTGTGGAACTACAACATTGGTATCTAATCAGGTCATAGAATTCATTCACGAATAACTATAGGAAACAAGGCATTAGAGTTTGTGAGCTAATCCACAAGTTAATTAGAGTGGATTACTTTTGGTTTGCAAAACAAGGTCTGAATTTTCCTCCTCCATGTTAGTGGTAATCCTCTCCAAGGTTAAGGGCCTCGAGTAGCATTATGCGCACACTCATAGAGTGTGTATGGATAGAGAGCTATATATCACCCATGCAGCTGTACAAACTATTCATGATGAAAGTCCATCAGTCTCGAGACTCTGTGAGATGGCAAACTCTCTCGCTTATTGATATTTAAATTGTACGTGCATAGCATTCTTTATAGGCTTCAGATCTGTAGTTAAGGCATGCATATGGGACTATTGATGGGCCAAGAGAGCATTGTCATTGTTTTGCCTAAGTGCAACCACTCAAGTAGTTTCTTCATCAAAAAGATCCTCTTCTCGGCTGACTTTCACAATAATACCAATGCATTTGGTGCCTGGTAGAGCACATCAATCTTATCTATTTGCACATTATTTGAGAAGCTCATAAACTTTCCATGTGAGGTTATATTAACTCTTCCTTATCTCCCATAGTCGTTTTATTCTGTTCTAAGCTTCTCACACACATATGTGTGGAAAAAAGGTGATGGATAAGCACCTTGCCAAGATTTATTATTGAATTATTAGTTCTTTCCATCCTTCTCAACAAACTTCAAATTCTCTCACACATTTTTTGATGGTGGAAGAAAGAAGAAGAATTCTCACTTCATCAACATGAAGATGGTGGATGGTTCCTCCCAAGGGACAAATGATGGAGGAGATGAACATGAAGTGGAAGATGGCTGTTTTCAAAGCAAAGGAAGAAATCTAAAATCTAAGTCCTTCTTAAGTTTATGTTTGGCTTTAATGATTGTTTGCCTTAAGATTTCATTATCTTTGCATACATAATTGATGCTTAAGATAATGCTTCAATTATTGATATGTTTCGTATGCACCTACAAAGATAATTATAGTTCCAATAGGCAAACATTAATATGTTCAAAGACAATCAAGCACATAGAGCTCTTTTATGTACTTATATATTGAAAAGAATGAATGGTTGTACATTCATCCTGACAAGGAATAGTTTCATTGCACATAATAAAGTCCTAAGCTTCCTTTGTGCACAATTTAATCTTCCTTTTCAATAGAGACATTTATAAATGCATAAAGGCATGTGTATTTTCATGAGAAGGATGGGAAAAGGAAGCATAATTAATATAGTTGTGCATATATAATGAACAAAAGAGCATGAATGCATAAGCATATTAGTAGCAAGACATTGCATGAATCATTTATGGCATTTTCAAGGATGAAAGCTTATGTGTTTAAATGCATTAAAGTGAACTTAAATAGATAGTTTACATTTAGATGGAAGCAAGAAAATTGGTAGGAAGGGAAAAAGATGTATTTACTATTGGTACATTTAGCAAGCCTAAGTGCTTGGCTATTATCTCATGACTACACCTTGGTTTATATACCTCACACAAAGGATCACATATAAACACCTACTTATACGTTTAGTTGTATTCACCATGGATAAAATGTAAAAGTGAAGAGAGAATAGAATCTCATGAAGGTAGGGAGCTAAACCCACGACTACCCTTGTATTATATGTTCATTAGCATACTTAATTTGATATAATTCTTCTAGATCATTTTTGTCTATTGTTCTCTGTTGCATTTCAATTATTTCAGTAATCTGGTAGAAACAATTTCTCTATGTGTACTTGTATATTACTACTAACCCTATCTATCATGCAAGGACGAAACATATTGAAGTTCACTATCATTATGTTAGAGAAAAGATCATGAGTAAGGAGATACAACTCTCATATGTATCCAAATGTCAACAAATCTCATGAAAAGATATGCGAAGATCATATGCCTCTTCGTGAGTTCGGAATTTATTATGATCAAAATTTTGCCTAGATGCCATTGTTGAGCGAGACAATGGTGGTTCTTGGATTGATGTCTTGCACCCATCTGTAAATACTTTAGATAGTTTTTCATTATATTCTCCTTCATCATATTTACAATTCATACATTATAAAGAAATTCCTAAAAAAAAGTATGAAAAATTTTATAAAGATAAAGTACTCATTTCTTCTGATGAACACATTGAAAACGTAATTGAAACTTTATCTTCAAACTCATTGTTTGAAGAACTTCAAAATATTTTGCATGAAAAAGAAACTTTTATATTTGTACTTCTAAATTCTATTGAAGAATATGATCTTATTATTAAATTTGTTATGAGTGAAGAAAGTAAGGAAGCGAAAGTAAATACAAAATATAAAACTGTTGATAAAAAAATTAAACTGATTGCCCAACCTTTACCAAAAGAGAGTGAAGAGAAGTTTAGACAAGTTTCAAAAGATCCTTATTTAAGAGAACGCACAAATATAGGTCATACCTTCACAGAAGAAAAATTAAAATTAATCAAAATCGGAAATGATGATAATTTTTTATTACCCGCTGAACGCGATTTATTTCAAAGAGTGATTAAAAGCATGGAAAGGCGTTTTCATTACATCCCCATGAGATAGGCTGTGCAAACCCACAAATTGTTCCACCAATGATTATCTTTACGGTGCCTCACATTCCATGTAATCTTTGTCCCATACCTATTCCGAAAGCCCATTTACCAGAGTTAATGAGGCTTCTTAAGGAAAAGATTCACATGCGGATCCTTGAGCCATCGTCTGCACCCTACTCAAATAGGTGGTTTACTGTTCCCAAGAAAAATGGCAAATTACGATTCATACAAGATTTACAACCCGTGAATAAGGTTACTATTAGGAATGTAGGTATTGGCCCCATTGTAGAAGAATTCGCTGAAGCATTTGCTGGTCATGCCATTTACTCAATGGGAGACTTATATTCTGGCTATGATCAATTTTAGCTTGCTATTGAAAGTAGAGACATTACGATCATGAAAACTCCCTTAGGCTTAGTTCGCATGTGCACTTTGCCGCAAGGAGCTACTAATTCAGTAGCACATATGATGAATGCCATGAATTCTGTATTACATGACTTCATTCCTAATATAGCCATGTCGTTTATATATGATACTCCTATTAAAGGATGTGTTGAGAATGCAAAAGACGAGACTTTATATTCTTCTGGATGTAGGAAATTTGTTGTAGACCATATCTCTGAGTGTGAAAGGATTTTCCAGAGATTTGAAGAGGTTGGTCTTACATTCTCCATTGAGAAGTCTGTTTTTGGTGTTAATGAGGTACTCATAGTTGGTCATTTATGTGGACATTATTGCCAGAGGCCATATCCACCTAAGGTTGACGCCATAAACAAGATTTTTGAGACATGTAGCAATATTAGTGAGATAAGACGATTTCTTGGTGCTTGTGTGTTTTATTCCATTTGGATTCCACACGATGCACATATTGCTAACTGTCTTTATGCATTGCTAAGAAAGAATCGAAAGTTTCTTTGGATTGAAGAACACTCAAAAGATATGAAAAAGTTAAAGAAATTACTTCTTGAAGCTCCTGTTTTAAAAGGAGTAGATTATTCTGATCAAAAGCCTATTATTTTGACCGTTTATACAAGTCCCATAGGCATAGGATGGGTTATTGGTCAGGACGATGTAGAGGGAAAAAGGTATGCTGTGAGATTTGGAGCTAAAATTTTACATGATACACAAAGAAACTATCCGCAAATTAAACGAGAACTCTGGGGTTTAGTCACTGCATTGAAATCTCATAAAGAATATTTTATAGGTGCAAATGTAATTGTAGAGACAAATTGTTTATCACTAATAGGAATGATCACAAATTGTTCTTCACCTGATATTGCTATGCGTCGATGGATTTCCTACATTAAATTTATAAATCCAGTTTTAATTCATATTGCACGAAAATCTAATTTTGTTGCTAATATGCTTTCTAGAGCTAGGTATGATGAAGATGAAGAGGTAGAATTAGATACGAATGCAATTAATTATGATTCTCAAGCATATGTGTATGAAAAATTTATTATTGAAGAATATGAAGGAGAGTGGCAAGACATAGGGAGGTATCTTAGTACTTTGAGTAGGTAACCTACATGGACTTCAAATAGATTTAGGAATATTAGAAAAAGAGCTTTTAATTTTTTCTTGAGAGATGGAATTATGAAGGGTAAATTTCCACAAAGAGTACTAGGTACTAAGAATCTTTAGATGCAAGTCATGAAGAGCATGCATGATACTTTATGGGTTGGACATAAGGGATTCGTAGCTACTTATGAGAAGATTAGAGAGGGTTATTGGTGGCCAGGCATCTATGTTACTGTAAAAAAAATATGTGAATGGCGTATGTCAAATTCATTCATCAGTTAAGCATAGGGATCCGTTGCATCCTACCTATCCACCATGCATCCATTATAAGTGGGTAGTTGACTTAGTGACCATGTCCAAAGGTATAGATAAGATGAGATATATAGTTCTTGCATGAGAAGATCTTACTAACCATGTTGAAGGCCGAGCCCTAAGATCTAAGACAACTTTTAATGTATGTAAATTTCTTCTTGAAGATGTCATTTCAAGATTTGGTTATGTAGAAAAGGTAGTGGCTGATAGGGGAGAATTAGATGTGCAAGAGGCTATAGATTTCTTTGCTAGGCATGGGATTCGTTTAGCTCTTACCACTGCTTATAACCTTGAGGCTAACGGGAAGATAGAAAGAGGGCATTCTCCTATTATTAAAGCGATTTCTAAAGCTTGCAATGGAGAACTTAAGAATTGGCCAAAATTTTTGCCATTTGCATTGTGGCTTGAACTAGAACGACGGGATATATGCCGGTAGAGTTAATGTACTGTCAGAAACCTATTTTCCCTGTGCATACTCAAATCCTTACATGAGCTACTCTTCCATGGGAAGATAATCTATCTATTGGAGATTTATTAGCTCTAAGAATTCAGCAACTTGAGCAAGGGAATGAAAGATTAGAAGAAGCTATAGTTAAATTAAAAGATTCTCGACTTAAGAACAAGAAATATTTTGATAAATCACATAGGTTAAGGCCGAAGCCAATACAAATTAATGATTGGGTTTTATTTTATGATAGTGCATTCGATTCACAGTATGATGCTCATAGGAAATTAAAAAAGCGTTGATTTGGACCTTATGTGGTGATCAAAGTTTATGATAATGGAACGTATGCCTTACGCGAATTAGATGGTACACCTCTTAAGAACTTAATTACGGGCAAAAGGATTAAATTATTCAAGCAACGAGATGATGAAACTTATGAAATAATGTATGATGAAGAGAATGATTAATTTATGTATGAATGAATTTTTTTATGTGGTTTTCTTTTGCAGGAAAAAGAATCAAGTTATTTAAAAGAAGAGAAAGCGATAAGTTCGAGTTAGACGAAGACTTCCTGGAGGACGAAGATGAAGATGAAGAATAACCAAGTGACTTAATTCTAATTGTTAGTATTATTTATTTTTCTCTTCATACATTTCATAAATAGGATTTTATTTGTTTCTGATATAAAGAGGGAATTTATTAAAATTACATAAATAATGAATGAGAAATTAAAGTAGGAAAATGTATATAGATGAAAGTCTGATTTAGAGAACTTGTAATGCATTGTGAAGATAGGAGAGCGGAAAACTTGAACTGCGACCCCTAGTAAAAGAGAAATTTACTTTATACTAGTAGAATTCTTTACTTTCTGAACCCATCTAGCAAATGAGATCATAATTCTCACTGTAGCAAATTTCTAGATCCTCTGCTCTGATTAGGGGTTAAGCCTTTCCCCTTAAACAAAAAAGTTGCAAAGAAAAATTAAGAAAAGAGAAGAATGAGAACATCAAGAAGTATATTAATGGCTACTGCAAGATGGGAAAAAAAAAATTAGTTGTGGTCTCGAAACCACTTCTGAAATATTATGCGGGCTATATGAGGCGGAGGTTTGCTGCAAAAGAGTTAGTTAGATGTATCTTATGGCGGACGTCTAAGAAATAAAAGAAAACATGCTTATATAAATTAAATTTTACTTAAGAACAGGGTTAACGAAATGGTAAGTACTTCAATTATCTAAATAACCTTTATAGGATTTTCTAAATTTATATTTTTGACTATATGCATTGACTGAAACAATTTCTAATTCATATTTATGTGATTTTAGGAATTTTCTTTATTATCAAAAACATAATAAAAAATTGAAAGCATTTCTTATAATATTATTTAGAGTTAAATTATAGATTCTATCAATATAATATAATATTATTTAGAGTTAAATTATTTATTATATAAATTAAGATATGATTTAATTAATTAATTTAATAGTGTGTGTGAATATAAATACTAAGGTATTTAATTATTAAACTCATAATGTAAGCTTAAATTAAATAAATTATTTAATTATGAAAAATTAGGAAAATTAAATTAAAATGATAAATCAAGTGGATAAATAATTAGTGGTGTGTGAGAGTATGTATTTAAAGAATGGTTCATAAAAGATGTGGAATTAAAGTGATTTAAGGAGTGGTCTGGATGGATGATGCAACTAAAGGAGGTTAAAGAGAAACTTTAAATGAGCGGTATGTATGAAAAGTAGATGAAAGAGTGATGTGAGTAAGTTGTGAGGTTAAAGTAGATAAAGTCGAAATAAAAAGTGTAGTGAATATATGTGGGCAAAAGTGAGGATATAGATAAAAGTCAAAATCAAAAGAGTGGTATAGAGATGCTTTATGTGTGTATAAATATGTGTACTGTGTTTCAAAATTTCTAATGTTTTCTTTACAGGTATTATTCTTCCTCCTCCTCCTTACCTCCTTCTGAATACTGTAGAGAGAGTATTGATGATGAAAACTCCTTCCGCTAGATCATGCACGTAGAGAGAGAATTTGAGTGAGAAGGTGGAGAACTTCTGTCGGCCCAGGAGCTGGAGAGCTTCAATTTGCGTGCTCAGAGATAAGAGAGAGATGAAATGGGAAAGCCATAGCAGAATTTGTTCTGACGACTGTTTCTTGACAGGCGTTGAGAGATAGAGAGTTTTCGCGTGCATATTTAGCATAGAGAGATGGGATTTTGGATAGCTGTTGTTGAGACGACGCTGAGAGAGAGACATTTATATAGATATATATATTTTCTTTTTCCCTTTTTCAGGCAGTTGAACCATCCTTTTTGGTGCTTTGCTAGGGAAGAAGAGAGAGGAGTGTTAAACGTCTAAGCGCGGGACTAACTGTTAGTAGTGCATTTATACATTTATTGGGTTCTTGGGAGTGGAAGGGGTCTGTTAGACAGAGGCCCTATACTTAGTTCCCAAACTAACCACTTACACACAACAATACACTGATGCTCAAAACTCTATCAAGACTCCGTTACACCTACAACCTTACAGCACTCAGCCCAAACTTCCCCAATGTTGACCGAACACACTGCTTCCGCTTATGCAATATCGTGACACAGAGTTACTTGATGAACTCAAGGCTTTTTCCGAATACAGAATACTGTAGCACTAGAGACAACATCAGTAATTCAACCTTCACCGAATGGGTACAAACAATCAAACAAAACCGAAGATACAGAAGAACTCAACAGTCTCAGACACACAGTACTAGGGGAAAAGTCCAGTGTGCAACTTAAGACGACCCTTACTGTAGCTTAACCTTTACCGTATGAGGACAGACTGCAACACCGAAGACAACACAATACGACTCAGAGTTCTCCAAACACTACCGCAACTACACAAATTTCATCCAACACGTTACAGCACCTTACAAGAAATAGCGACACCACGATACACTTAATCAACAGAACAATCGCAACCGAATACCGCAGAACAACTCGCTCAGACAGACAGTCTGGTGATCTCACGGAACGTCGTCACTATAAACTACAACCCGAACAAATGTCGAATCAACACCACAAAAATTAGACAAGATACTCTAAATTAACCAACTCGACACACAGTAACGTCACAGACAAATCACCCAGACAGACAGTCTGGTGATCTCATGGAACGTCCCTGAGCGTCTCTTTTTCATTGCTTTATATAAAGATTACAACATATTTGTGTAACAACCTTTCGTTCGTGCGAACAAGATTCAGTTTTGTTTTTACAATCGCCAATCCGGCGGCCGACTAACATTGGCATGCACGGTGGACTCGAACCCGCATGTCTAACAAAACTACAGTTCATCTATAATGCCTTCTAAATACATGGCTCTGGCTAATCTAAAGGTTCGGGCGATTTTCTTTTTTAAAGCTTCTAACGTCTGTTTCAAAGTATCGGGTTCTACTAATTGTGCATCGGTTCTTACAGAACTTAGGGAAATTACTTCGGTCATCAAAATTTCTATCTGCGTCTGGAGAAAGGCCTCTTGTAGGTAGAAATCGTTCAATAGGGCCGCATCTCTGGAAACTTTCATTTCTGCCACTTGTTTCTCCATCTTGCTTACTCTTTCTTTCTGATTGTCCAGTTGATTCTCCCTTCTTTCGATCTCTTGATTCTGAAACTGTATGGTTCTGGAATATGCATCCCTTTCTCTTCGGAGATCTGTTATTACTTTTTGTAATTGTGCTTCTAATGTTAGTTTTCGCCGTAGAATGTTGTTTACCTCGTGGAATTCTATCTTACATTTCTGAAGTTCTTCGGTTGTTTTCATCGCCAGATCGTACTGTTCTTGGCCTTTTTGTACCACTTCATCTAGCTGCTGTCTTGTTTCTTCTAATAGATTTCCTAAAGTGACTCTTGCATCCTCCTTGTCCTGTATCTCTTGCTTCAACTGGATGATTTCTGTATTTGCATCATTTAGTAACTCGTCTTTCTTTCTGAGCTCAGCCAGTGCCGCATCCCTTTGAGTTGTAATTTCTACCTGTTCGGCCATTCGGGATCGTAACTCCTTCAGTTGTTCTTGTAGGGCTTGATTTTCTGCCTTAGCCACCACCAATTCTTCTTGTAGAGGACTAATATCTGCCTTAAGCACATCCACTTTATGTTGGAATTCTTCTCGGATGCTATCAGTGACCTGTTTCATTTGTATTGGTAATTGCTACGATAGCTGAATTAGCAATTGACCCATATTTCATGGGAATCGAAGGAAGTGGAAGATGAGGATGAGGTTGAGATGAGGATGCGATGACTAGCTGCTGGGAGTTCGGTGGAGAGTAGTTTGGGGATGAGGAAGAAGAGGCAGTGGGTTCTTCGGGAAGAATGGGTGGAGTAGGGATAATTGGGTTGAGTGGAGGTTCCGATGGGGGAGTGGGAAAAACAGAGTGAGATTCTGTTACCTTTTCTGTGGTTTGTTGTGTGTCAGCGATGTCGGCAGCTGTGGACTCTACTGCTTTAAGCAGTTCCTCGAAGACTTCTTTGATTATATGTTCTTCTTCTCTTTGCTTTTCCTGCTCCGATTGTTGTTGTGATGCTCCTTGTGATGAGCTTGTGTCAGATTCGGTGGGAGCCTCCTGTTCTTGATGTTGTTCTGAAGATGACCGTGCTGAAGATTCATGGTGCGTGGTAGTTGTGGTGTCGTGAAAAGTTTCATCTTCGTTTGCTTCTTCTTCTTTGTCGTCGGCTTTATCATTTGCGGTTGAACCCTGTACTTCGCTCTCGGATGAACTGATTCTAATTCTTTTTCGTCGGAAGAGTTGGAATAATTCCTCTTCATCTTCTTCATCGTCCTCTAAAATCTGTGCAGACTCTTCATGGCACAGGATGGGTCCTCGAGGTGGGGGTTGCGCTGCTTGGATGGCCGGAAATAAGAAGCTGAGGATGTGCGGTAGCCTGGATCTTCGCATATCCCCCTTATTTACCTGCTTGATGATGGAGACGCATTCTTTGTGTATTCGCCGGAAGAAATATGATGCAAAATTGACGGGTTCTCGAGCAGCTAAATCTATAGCGGAGTAAAAAGGACGAGAGATTCCATAGGTTCGCTTCTGCAGGTTAAGAATGGCTACTAGGAATTGTAGCATGGATCTCTCCGGTTCAGGACGGCAGAGGATGGCGTATTTGTTTGAGGAGCTCCTAGGGAATAACTGATTCATTGTTGCAATTGGTAGATTTGGGCCATTCTCCCGACCTACTGGAGCGAGTCAGAATGCATCCGAGAAGGGTTGCATAGTGATAACAACGCGGGATGGTAATGACGTTATCGGCCAACTCCGCTCGGTGGCAGATGTGGCAGCGATGGTGGCGATTATAGGGGCATAAAACGAGTGAGATTCCACTGAATGCCAAGGCAGTTCAACGAAATTGGATAACCCACGGATGCGCAGGAACTCTCCCACGTCGGCAAGGAGTCCGTCACGGAAAGCAGCGAAGTTTGCCAGAGCTTCCATGGCGCACACAGTAAACGCAAGCACAAGGCACAAAGCACAGGGTTTACACGATCATACAAATTACGCAAACACAATAGCGATTTTCGGCGAAACGGAAAAGGTTAAGTAGATGCTTTGCAGTGGAGAGCAATCAAAATCACTAATCATCGTGCGACGTTGAGATGATAACTTCATAACTTCGGTGGGCATGCATGAGCGGATCCAATAAGGCAGGGCGGCTGTTAGTCATAATTAGCTATCAAAACGCGGATAATTACAGACTTATTTTATTAGACGCGCAAAAAGAAAAGAAAAGAAAAGGAAATGCAAAAGACGCGGCCAATCCACGAAACGTTTTAGTGTAGATCGGCTGCTTGTTGGTACGACCGTAGCTTTGAACCATTTATCACCTTTGGAAGAGGATTTTCGGTCAAAGTAGTCAACCAAAAAGTGGCTGGACCCACCTGTTCAGAAATCCGATAGGGACCAAACCATCGTATCTTGAATTTGCCAACAGAGCGATTTGACTTTGCATTGTAAAAGAGTACAAGTTGCCCCACCGTAAAAAGTGGAGTCCTTAGATATCGATCATGTGTTCGAGCTTGTCTTAGCTGAACTTACTGGATAGTCAGAAAACTTGTCCAACGATGCTCATCCAGTTCTCTGAGTGTATCTAGCCGAAATGATAAAGAATCTTTTGGTATCAATTTCTGAGTGAGAGCTATGCGTAGACTTGGTACAACAATCTCCATTGGTGCTATGGCTTCCAGTCCATAAGTTAGTTTGAAAGGTGTTAGTCCTGTTGCTACCTTGTAGGTAGTTTGCTATGCCCACAGGACTGCAGGTAACAGTTGGTCCCATCTTTCCGGTGCTTCCAGAATCAGTTTTCGAAGCATATTCAACAGGGTCTTGTTTGTACTCTCAGCCAAACCATTTGCACGAGGATAATATGGTGAACTGAATTTATGCGTGATCTGAAAAGAATGCGTGAGTACTTTCATTAGATTGTTAACAAAATGAGTGCCTTGATCTGTAACAAGTTCCAGAGGTAATCCAAAGGGCGGAAAGATATCTTTCATTAGGCAATTTGCCACCGAAACAGCTGTGGCAGATTTTAAAGCCCATGCTTCTGCCCATCTGGTAGCATAGTCTGTACATGTTAGAATATAACGATTATTGCTGAGTATTGCTGGCGGTGTAATAGGTCCGATAAAATCTAGACCCCACGTCTGAAAAGGCTCCAATGGCAAGATAGGTTGTAGAGGGAAAAGATGACGTTGCAGTGGCTATCTAGATCTCTGACAACTATCACATTGTTTAACAAACTATGATACATCCTTGTATATAGTAGGCCACCAAAGTTCGCTTTGCAGAATTTTTCGGTGCGTTAAATCTGTTGCAAAATGGCCACCGAAAGGAATTGAGTGAGCCAAAGTAATGACTGAGTTAACTTCATGTGGTTGAATACAACAAAGTAAAACTCCAGTGTGATCCATATAGTATAATTCCCCAGCAATCAACCAAAATCGACGGCTGAAAACTGCAATTTTTGATTTGGCTAAAAATATGTCAGCATGTAAAATGGGCACCCTCCATTATGATTTGAGGGGGGAATATATGTCTTTTAATTTTAATGCATTTGTACTGAACATGGGGTAAAAATCAGTGTACAGTGCTATATACACCTCAACATAATGGAGTTGCTGAACAGAAGAATAGGTCACTCATGGAGATGGCGAGGTGTATGGCCAAGAGTCAAGCTTTACCACATAGTTTCTAGCTTGAGGCTATTACGTGTGCAACATATGTACTTAACAGGTGTCCCACTAAAGCATTGCAGTATATCACTCCATATGAGGCTTGGCATGGTCTCAAGCCATCTCTTACTCACCTATGTGTTTTTGGTTGTCTGGCATATGCATTAGTGCCTGAACATCAATACAAGAAATTGGATGATAAAGCAGTGAAATGCATTTTTGTTGGGTATAGTTCTGAAAGCAAAGGATATCATCTATATCATCTGTTAGTCGGCCGCCGGATTGGCAACTGTATAACTGAATCTTGTTTTGCACGCGTGAAAGGTTGTTACGCAGACACGTTGTAATCTTTTATATAAAGCAATGGAAAAGAGACGCGCAAGTGATGTTCGAGAGATCACCAAACTGTCTGTCTGGATGATTGAATGGAGCGCTATTGTAGTGTTAGTTTGTCAAATTCCAAGAGTCGGAGTTTTCTGAGTATTCTGCGTGTATCTGTGTCTCGTCTTGTCTGTTGTCTATTGGTATCTATTGCAGTTGTGAGTATCATCTACATCCAGTAGATCATTCGTTCTGTTGTCTGAAGTGAATCGTCTGTGAATCCTTATTGCGATTGTTGTGTTAAGTTCGCGTATTGCGTTAGTACTCGTCCTTGGAATGTTTTGCCAGTTGTTTAGTGAAGTCTGTGTAACTGTGGTAGTGTTTCTAACACTGTGCGGGATCGTGTTGTCTTTAGCATTGAGATCTGTCATCCTACGGTAAGGGTTAAGCTATAGTAAGGATTTCTTGGGTTGCGTACTTAACCCTCATTATGGTGTATCTGAACACTTAAATTCTATGTGTCTTCGGATGTTGATCGGATTGTGGTGCCTATTCAGTAAAGGTTGAACAATTACTCTTGTCTCTGGTATTTTCAGTAAGTTTATGTGCAGATGTAATATAGCATCTGAGTGTATTCGGTACACGTTGGCTGAGCTAAACCGTGAACTGTAAATGTCTAAGTACAACAGAATCTTGATAGAGCTATCAGCATCAGTATATTGTTGTGTGTAAGTGGTTAGTTTCGGAACTAAGTATAGGGCCTCTGTCTAACAGACCCCTTCCACTCCCAAGAACCCAATAATCATTTAAACGCACTTCTGACAGTTAGAATACAGTGTTTAACACTGGCGCCATCTGTGGGAAGGTGGCAAGAGATCAGATTGTTGCAAACCAGTTGTGGAAACGTGACTGTAAATTGTAATATCGACAGTAATAGTACGCGATTAGTACAAAAAATGATACATGCTGGTTACTCGATCCGGTGAAACATATCCAAAGAACCGCCAGCCTGGGGTACTTAATTTGCTAAGGACGCCTCCGGGAGGTAGAAGTACAGCTAGGTCTAACCCAGTTGTCAAGAAAGTGAAGAACATTAGTAGTGATTCCGATCATATTCCGGTGGAACGTGCTACGCCTTTGGTAAATTCCGGTACGATTTCGGCCCAGTCTGTCGAAGAGATAGTAACTCCAGAATCTACCAGGACGCAGCCTGAAGTTAGTTTAACAACATTGGGTAAAGATTCAAATTTGTTTACGAATAGAAACATACTAGTCAAAGAAATTAGTGAAGAAGAAAAAGCACCTTGTTTTGGTGAAGACTCGACACCTTCCGGTGTTGCTCCCATACCAATTGCTGAAGGATCACAGTTTTTCGGTGACGGTTTACCATTTCTTGGTGAACCTTCAGCCCAGTCACCGCTATTGAGAGTAAGCTTCCCTACATTTGACATCAAGAAGGAAGGTAGCTTGTTCGAAACCGAGATTCGAAACATACTGAACAAGATTATCGAACCTGAAAGTGCACAGGCCGACGATACAGATTCCGATAGTTCAGATATTCAGCCCCGGGATACAGAAGATAGTCACAATACAACCATCAGAGCCATGAACGGGCAACAACAACAACAGCAGCAACAACAACAATAGCAGCAACAACAACAACTATGCCCACCAAGGTCGACTCCAATCGGAGTAACGTATACTAAATTTGGTGGATTCCCAGGAGATGACCCAGATGCTCATGTACGCACATTTGAGATAAGTTACGCAGTGCTCAACCATCCACCTGATCTGGCGTATAAGGCTATTGTTTTCCAGTCGACATTAGTTAACGAAGAAGCTAGATGGCTTACAGAATATGATATTAACCATTTCGGCACCTATGAAGCAGTAAGGGATGCATTTTTGTAGAGATTCAGGCTAAAGAAGAATCCAGCCGAAATTTTTGACTACCTGCAAAACAATAGACAGAAGATAAATCAAACAGTACAGGAATACGCCACTCTATTCAGGACTCATTTGAGGCAGTTACCACCAGCACATGCGAACCTACCGGATGACGTTATCACCCAATGGTTTATCAATGGATTGACTCCGCAACTTAAACAGATTATGATCATATGCTATGTAGGAGCTATGATGCTAGATGCAGTGATTGCAATGGCTTTGCAGCTGGAAAACAAGGTTGGAGGATTTACAGAAGACTTGGAATGGTTGAAGGCAAATAAAATTGTTGCAGAAGACCCGACCAGACAAATGTTCTGCACCACATGCAAGAATTCAGGGCACACTAGTACCACTTGTGCACTTAATCAGTTGTTTTGCACTATCTGCAACATGACCGGACACACCACCGAAAACTGTGCATACAATGCCAAAGTGCAGGGAACCGCAACTGTCAATGCTATTATACAGGAACCAGGACAGCCAGCCAATCATTATGTACCTCCGCAAATGAGAAACAACCAGCAACAAGGCTATCGAAATTACAGAGCACAGAGAAATAATAACTACAATGCAAATCGCTGGCAGGCCGGACCAGCACAAGAAAATCCCAATTTGCCACCACCCCGCTGTCATTTTTGTGGTGAATTTGGCCACATTAGAAGATTTTGTAAGGATGCACCTGAGTATGATCAAAGGAAGAAAGAACGACAAAACCCAATGACTTATATGGTACAAATCACACCCGTAGAAACGCAAGCTGCAGTAATTTAGACCCGATCCAGTAAACAACTACAACCAGCAGCAGAAATATTTGAACTAGGCATACGTGAACAACAAAGGATGTATGATAAGGCTAGTCAATGGACCACCGCAGAACCTCCAATGTTTCCAGATCCTATTCCGGTGACCCAGGCTCCGTTAACCGAGGAAGGAACACAAAAATAGGAATCTAATTCAGCAACAGGCCCATCATCTTCAGCAGGCACATCATCTTCAGAATCTGTGGAAAATACAATCCAATCACAAAAGGCCTGGGAAATTTTATCTAAAGCATCCATCACTCTTCCTCTGAGCCAATTACTTGCACTAGTACCAGGAGTTTGACAACAATTCCAACAACAGTTCAGTCCTGTGCCTTCTTGCATTCCAGCAACAGCAACAGTGCAACCGGAACCTGATTCTACGGTCGATCATTCGGTTCCTTTAATTATGGTATGGTATAAAAATCATAAAATCACACAGGTACTAATTGATGGAGGATCTGGTGTCAACCTTGCTACTGCTGCACTGTGTAAAAAGTTAGGGTGGACCGAAATCGAACCAGTTCAGTTTTTTGTCAGAATGGCCGACCAATCAAGAGTTCATCCCGTAGGACTTGTGCGAAATGTACCAATAACTTTACAAGGTACAACATTTAAAATGACCTTTGTCGTACTAGAATTACCGGAATCCACCCTTGATTATAATCTCCTTTTCGGCCGTCCTTGGCTGAAGCACGCTAAGGTGATACAAGATTGGTCTGCACAGGAACTCACTTTCAAAGATAATAATCGTAAATACGTTGTAAAATTAGATGCTATACAACCTTCCGAGTTGCATGCTATACCGTATTTTGCAGAACTAGTCCATATGCTAGATGGGTTGTCAGATGATGAAGAAGAAGAGTTTCTGAAAAATAACATTGACTTGATCCCCCTAGGAACAATTGATCTACAATCTGTTGTAGATAATTGGAATCCTACAGCTTGTACGGTGATGTCTGTAACAGAAAAAGATACGAAAGAAGATAAGGCTACCATAGATGATGCTGATCTACAACAACTTTTCAAGCCAGCTGAGGATACAGAAGCCTCAACAATTCTATGTTCCGGAAGATTAGCTGACCACCTACAATTTAGGGGATGAAGAAAATCCACGTCCTATTAAGATAAAGGAAAGCTTACCTTAGTTATTTCAAGCAGATTTAATCCACCTACTTTGAGAATTTTCTGATGTATTTTCATGGGATTACAAAGATATAAAGGGTCTGGACCCGCACATCTATCAACACAGGGTCATGCTGAAGCCGGAAGCAAAACCAATCAAGCAACACAGCTACCGGATGAATCCGAACTATGCATCACAGGTAAAAGCAGAGCTTGATAGGCTACTCAAAGTCGGATTCATTGTACCAGTAGAGCATGCTGAGTGGATATCACCCATTGTTATTGTGCCTAAAAAGAATAAGCAGCTACGAATATGTGTAGATTACCGGAAACTGAATGCAGCTACGGCGCCTGATCCATTTCTGCTACCTTTTCTTGACACCATGCTTGATAGAGTAGAAGGACATGAAATGTATTCATTCCTAGATGGATACAATGGGTATAATCAAGTTAGAATGGCTGAACAAGATATACCAAAGACCGCTTTCATTACCAATTGGGGTGTTTTCGCTTGTACCGTAATGTGGTTTGGATTAAGAAATGCCCCAAGTACTTCTCAGAGGTGTATGCAGGAAATATTCTCCCCTTACCTTACCTCGTTTATGCAAGTTTATCTTGATGATTTTTTGTTATTTGGAAAATTGATAGCACACTTGTTCCATTTACGGTGTTGCTTTGAAAAGTGCAAAGAATACAGACTCTGTTTAAACCCAAACAAATCTGTGTTTGCGGTTTCATGTGGAAGGCTACTTGGCCACATTGTATCTGCACAAGGTATACAGGTGGATCCAGATAAAATTACAGCTGTGTTAGAAGCACCTGAGCCCACTATACCTAAGGAAGTGATGCGCTTCATGGGCCAAGTAAGATGGCATGGTCGACACTTACGGTGGCTTGCTCATTTGGCAATACCACTGAACAAATTAATAACCAAGACTCCTCGACAATTTGAATGGACTCAGGAATGTCAAGTTGCTTTTGATCGTCTAAAGGGATTACTAACACAGGTTCCAATCCTACAGCCTCCTGACTGGGATCGCCCATTTCATGTATTTGTTGATGCTTCAGATATAGCAATTGGCAGCGTTCTAATGCAACAAACCGATAAGTGGTTCAGACCAGTGTACTATGCAAGTCGAAGATTGGCCCCTGCTGAAAAGAATTACTCTGTAACAGAAAGGGAATGTCTAGGTCTAGTATATTCTGTCAAGAAATTCAGACATTATTTGTTGGGCCGTAAATTTACTTTTCATGTAGATCATGTTGCACTTGTCTATCTAGTTCGGCAACATCATCTAGGAGGTCGATTAGCACGATGGGTTATGCTTTTACAAGAGTTTGACTACGAAGTTGTTCATCGGCCAGGCAGTTCACATGCCTTAGCAGATTTCCTTTCTCGTTTAGATTCCGGTGAAGCTCCAGTTGGTATAGATGACACAACGCCAACAATTTATGTCTCTGAACCAACCTATGATGAAATTGCAGACCCACCTATGCCATCTACATATTATGATCAGATATTAACATTCCTTACTGATGGATACCTTCCTTCTCAGGCTTCTCCTGCAATGCGTAGGAAAATTGCAGTATACAGTCGCAAATTTCGGTTAATTGTTGGAGAATTATACTATATGGATTACACAGGAGTTCTACTTCGTTGTGTTCCACCACATGAAGTTAACTCGGTCATTATGTTGGCTCATTCAATTCCATCTGGCGGACATTTTGCTGCAGATTTAACACACCGGAAAATTTTGCAGAGTGGACTTTGGTGGCCTACTATGTACAGGGATGTATTACAGTTTGTCAAGCAATGTGATAGTTGTCAAAGATCTGGACAACCCCTGCAACGTCATCTTTTCCCTCTACAACCTGTCTTGCCATTAGAGCCTTTTCAGAAGTGGGGTCTAGACTTCATCGGCCTATTACACCGCCAGCAATACTCAACAATAATCGTTATATTTTGATATGTACTGATTATGCTACCAGATGGGCAGAAGCCTGGGCTTTACGGTCTGCTACAATTGTTGCGGTAGCAAAATGTCTACTGAACGATGTCTTTCCACATTTTGGCTTACCGCTGGAACTTGTTACAGATCAAGGCACTCATTTTGTCAACAATTTAATGAAAGTACTCACACATTCGTTCCAGGTCACGCATAAGTTTAGTTCTCCTTATTATCCTCGTGCTAATGGTTTGGTTGAGAGTACAAACAAGACCCTGCTGAATATGCTTCGAAAACTCATTTTGGAAGCACCGAAAAGATGGGACCAACTGTTACCTGCAGTCCTATGGGCGTACCGAACTACCTATAAGGTAGCAACAGGTCTAACACCCTTCAAACTAGCTTATGGATTGGAAGCTATAGCACCCATGGAAATTATTGTGCCAAGCTTACGTGTGGCTCTCACTCAGAAATTAATACCAGAAGATTCTTTATCATTCTGGCTAGATACACTCAGAAAACTGGATGAGCACCGATGGCAAAGTTTTCTAACTATGCAGGAAGTACAGCTAAGACAAGCTCGAACACATGATCGCTACCTAAAAACCCCAGTTTTTACAGTGGAACAACTTGTACTATTTTACAATGCAAAGTCGAATCACTCTGCTGGCAAATTCAAGTTACGATGGTTTGGCCCCTACTGGATTTCTGAACAAGTGGGCCCTGCAACATTTCGGTCGCGTCTTTTGGCGTTCTTTTCTTTCCTTTTCTTTTCTTTTATTTCCTTTTGTTTTGCGCACTTAAAATAATAAGTATGTAAATATCCACGTTTGATACCTAATTATGTCAAGCAGCCGCCGTGCGTTATCGACTCTGCTCATGCATGCCTACCGAAGTTATGAAGCTATCATCTCAACGTCGTGCCATGATTGCTAATTTCGATTGTCTCCGACTAAAGTGCATCTACTTAACCTTCTCCGTTTCGCCGAAAATCGCTATTGTGCTTGCGTGATTTGTGTGACTATGTATACCCTGTGCGTTTGCGTTTTGTGCTTGCGTTTACTGTGTGCACCATGGAAGCTCTGGCAAACTATGCCGCTTTCAGTGACGGACTCCCTGTCGAGGTAGGAGAGTTCTTGCGCACCCGTGGGTTATCCAATTTCGCTGAACTGCCTTGGCATTCAGTGGAATCCCACCCGGTTTTTTGCCCAGAGTATCGCTGCTATCGCTAAAACACCTGCCAACGAGCAGAGTTGGCCGATCACCTCCCTACCATCCCATACCGTAATCACATTCGAGGCATTTGCTGATGCGTTTCGACTTCCTCACCAAGGTCGGGAAAATGGCCCGAATCTGCCAATGGAAACCATGATCAAACGGTTCCCTAGATACTCCTCAAATGAATACGCAATTCTCTGTCGCCCCGAACCTGAAAGATCCGTGTTGCAATTCCTAGTAGCCATCCTTAACCTCCAGAAGCAAACTTATGGTATCTCTAGGCCCTTCTACTCCGCTATTGATTTAGCTGCCCGAGAACCAATCAATTTTGCATCCTACTTCTCCCACCGCATTCACAAGGAATGCGTTTCAATCATTAAACAGGTAAACAAAGGAGGAATGCCTAGGTCCAGACTGCCACACATCATTTCTTTCCTTTTTCCAGCCATCCTTGCAGCACAACCACCACCCAGAGGCCCGGTCCTATGACATGAAGAGTCTGTGCAATTATGGGAGGATGATGAAGAAGATGAAGAGGAGCTAAATCAACTCTTCCGCCGGAAGAGAATCAGGATCAGTTCATCTGAAAGTGAAGCCTAGAGATCAGCCGAAGGAAACAAAGAAGATAACAAGGAACAAGAAAAGCAAGATGAAGAAACCTTCCACGACACCGCCACATCTATGCAGCACGAATGATCCGTGCAGTCATCTTCAGAAGGGCAAGAAGAACAGGAGGATCACACTAAAACTGACACAAGCTCGTCACAAGAAGCATCTCAACAGCAATCTGAGCAGGAACAGCATGGAAATGAGGAACAAATCATTAAATATGTTTTCGACGAACTACTTAGAGCAGTAGAATCTATAGTTGTTGATACTACTGACACTGCACAACAAACAACAGAACAGGTAACAAAACCTAACCCTGTCTTTCCCACTCCTCCACCAGAACCTCCACTCAACCCCATTATCCCTACTCCACCCATCCTGACCAAAGAACCCACTACCTCTTCTTCCTCATCCCCAAACTATTCTCCACGGAACTCACAACAGCTGCTCACAGAATCCTCTTCTCAACCCCGTACTCTTCTTTCGTTGCCACCACTCCTAATATTTTCGGAGCTCGCAAATATGGGACATATATTAATCAATCTATCACAACAATTACCTGCGCAAGTGAAGCAAGTAACAGAGAATATTCGCAATGAATTTCAACATAAAGTAGATGTACTGGAGGCCGACATTAGTCCCCTATAGGAAGAATTGCTAGTAGCCAAAGCCGAAAACCAATCCCTACAAGAACAGTTGAAGGAATTACATGCCAGAATTGCCGAACAGGAAATGGTTACCAGTCAGAGAGATGCGGCAGTGGCTGAGCTCACAAAGAAAGAAGAATCATTATAGAAGGCAAATGTCGAAATAAGTAAAATGAAGCAAGAGTTACAGGACAAAGAAGATGCAAGGATCGCATTAGGAAATCTGCTCGAAGAAACCAGAGTTCAGCTAAATGAAGTAGTACAACAAAGCCAAGAACATCAGAGGTAGGCTAGAAAAATAGAAGAAGAACTTCAAAGAACAAAAGAGAATTTATCAGATGTCAACAACATGCTCAAACACTATTTAACAAAGGAAGCTCAAACACAGAAGTTAATAACAGATCTCCGACACGAAAAGGATTCATATTCTAGAATCGTACAGTTTCAGAATCAAGAGATCGAAAGAAGGGAGAATCCGCTGGAAAATCAGAAGGAAAGAGTAAGCAAGATGGAGCAACAAGTGGCAGAAATGAAAGTTTCCAGAGATGCGGCGCTCTCGAATGAATTTTATTTACAAGAAGCCTTTCTGCAAACGCAAGCAGAAATTTTGCTGACCGAAGCTATAGCTTTAAGTTCTGTACGAATAGATGCACAATTAGTAGAACCGGACACCCTCAAACAAATGTTAGAAACTTTAAAAAAGAAAATAGCCCGAACCTTTAGATTAGCACGATCCATGTACTTAGAAGGAATTATAGATGAACAGTAATTTTGTAAAACCTGCGGGTTCGAGTCCACCATGCGTGCTAGTGTTAGTTGGCCGCCGGATTGGCAATTGTATAACTGAATCTTGTTTCGCACGCGTGAAAGGTTTTTACGTAGACACGTTGTAATCTTTTATATAAAGCAATGGAAAAGAGACGCGCAAGTGACGTTCGAGAGATCACCAGACTGTCTGTCTGGGTGATTGAACGGAGCGCTACTGTAGTGTTAGTTTGTCTAATTCCAAGAGTCGGAGTTTTCTGAGTATTCTACATGTATCTGTGTCTCGTCTTTTCTGTTGTCTATTGGTATCTATTGCGGTTGTGAGTATCATTTACATCTAGTAGATCATTCGTTCTGTTGTCTGAAGTGAATCGTCTACGAATCCTTATTGCGATTGTTGTGTTAAGTTCACGTATTGCATTAGTACTCGTCCTTGGAATGTTCTGCCAGTCCTTTGGTGAAGTCAATGTAACTGTGGTAGTGTTTCTAACACTGTGCGGGATCGTGTTGTCTTCAGCATTGAGATCTGTCATCCTACGGTAAGGGTTAAGCTACAGTAAGGATTTCTTGGGTTGCGTACTGAACCCTCAGTACGGTGTATCTGAACACTTAAATTCTATGTGTCTTCGGATGTTGATCGGATTGTGGTGCCTATTCGGTAAAGGTTGAACGATTACTCTTGTCTCTGGTATTTTCAGTAAGTTTATGTGCAGATGTAATATAGCATCTGAGTGTATTCGGTACACGTTGGCTGAGCTAAACCATGAACTGTAAATGTCTAAGTACAACAGAATCTTGATAGAGCTATCAGCATCAGTATATTGCTGTGTGTAAGTGGTTAGTTTGGGAACTAAGTATAGGGCCTCTGTCTAACAGACCCCTTCCACTCCCAAGAACCCAATAATCATTTAAATGCACTTCTGACAGTTAGAATATAGCGTTTAACACATCCATAGATTAAATGCATTTTGGTTAGCCGTGATGTTGTTTTTGTGGAAGATGCTATTCAACCATTACTTTCATGTACCAAGGAGACATCTGTTAGCTCCAAAGACATGTATGATACTTTGTTGCCTCTTTTTACATGTGGGCAAATGTGGCAACTTCTTAGCCTTTATAGGTTTCATGTGATGATAGAGATCATTCCATTTCTGATGCGTATTTACATGTGCACTTGTTGATGAGAGAGCTGATATTGAGGAGGAAAAAACTACACCAAAATGGCTAGTGCAGACTTTGCATGATAGCAAATTAGATGAAGCTTGGGAAATCAACATAAGAGACATTCAGAAAATGTTTACTAGATACACACACAAGGCCAAAGAGATTAGGTATAAGAGAAGGATGAGGATAATTAGAGAGATATATAATTTAAGGAATTCTCCTAATTGTTTCTCCAACTCTCTGCAGACAGTCCTTGATCTTCAAAAAAGTTTGAGATTTGAGGATTACCTTTCTTCTAGTGCTTGCCTCCTATAGAGATTTTTGGGCTAGTACAGTTGATAACCCCAATAAACACATGTTTGACTTGTTGAAGAAAAAGAAATCTAGGGACTTTGTTCCTTTAGTAAAAAAGAGTTAAGGAGGCTATGCTAATTCTAACAAGGATAATTTACAGGAGGCTTTAAGCTTCTTTACTAATGTTTTCTCTAGACCTCGTAGGGGGGGACATTGAGAAGGCCTGGGCCTCTCTCTTGGACTGCCTCTCTCTACTAGTGAGATTAGAGAAGCTATTAGTAAGTTGAAAACTTGTAAATCCCCAGGTTATGATGGTATCCCTAATGAATTCTTTCAAGAGCTTAAAGATTTTTTGGTTCCTTAAATTCTCAAGATATGGCAAGAACCCACTAGGAAACATACTCTCTCAAGCTTTATCAATACTGGTGTTATTAAACTCATACACAAAAAAGGACCTAAGGAAGATTTGAGCAACTAGACACCTATGTCATGTCTGACTTCATTATGCATAATTTTTGCTTCCTCTTTGGCCGTAAGAATTAGTCTATTGATGGACAAGATTATTCTCTCTGAGCAAAATGGTTTTATTAAGGGCAGATTCATCCTTGATGCCATTATTTCCATCTGGGAAGGGTTGGAGTATGCTAAAGACAATAAGATTGATTGCTTTTTTTTTTTTTCAAAATTGACTTTGGCAAAGCTTACGATAGGATTGATTGGGATTTTATCTTGTAGTCTCTTCAAGACATTGGTGCTGGTAAGAAATTCATAAAATTTACTAGTATTCTTTTAGGTAATGCTCAGTCCAAAATTCCTATCAATGGCCATGTCTTGAGTCCCTTTAAAGTTAAGAGATCCATTAGGTAGGGATGCCCTCTATCCCCCCTCCTTTTTGCTATTGCAAGTGATGCCTTAGGCAGACTAGTTAGGGATTGTATGAACCAAAATACCATCAAAGGCTTAGTGACTCCAAGATACAAAAGGGAGATGTGCTCTCATATTCTCAACACCCCCTCTGTAGCTCCATTTTGTAGAGTATGGAGGCTACTAGGGTATGAGAGAAAGGTCCACCAAGAATGTATCAGTAGAAGCATAAGCGCCAGATGGGAAGTCACCAAGTGGTATTGACCATGCAGGATCGCTAGGTACTCCATAAGATGTCCACTAGATGGATCAAGCGGATGCCCGAGAGGTACGCCACCAACGAGATACAAGAACGGAAGAAGATCTCACTGAACGAGATCACCTCCATGCGTGAGAGGTAGAATGACTCCATGTGGTACATAGGAACATCCAAATCTTTGACAATATCCACCATGAGATGTGTATCGCCGAGAAGTAGGTCTTGCAAGAGTGAAACATAAAGCATGAAGCATAAAATCATAGTCTCATGGTAGTACATCTGTATGCCGTAATCTTCCGTGGAGTGTACAAAGTTCTGATGTGTGTCAGTAGGGCCATCAAAGCCCCCTCTGAACCGAGAAGCTAGCTCAGAAAAGGATCCAACTGAGTGATGAATCTAGGTAGATGCAAGAGTATCTTGTGGTAAGTGAAAAGATGCTTGATTCCATGAATGGAAAATTACATGCTTAGAATGTTGCGGTAGACGAGGTAAGTGGAATCTCGAAGATAGGGATGGAAAATGACGAGTCACTGATCTTGGAGTAATGTAAATCCTTTGGTCCATTTGGATAAATAGGAACAACACAAGACTTTTCACAGTCACCCTACTAATTGCCTTTTCTCTTGTTCTCTTGAAACTAAGAAGATCATTAAGATCTGTAAGGAATCCATGGTTGATGCCCCTAGTCATCCCAAGCAATCCCATGAGATAATCTGTAAGTCTAAACCCTCTAGTTGGAGAGACAAAATGCTTGCCATGTATTCTAAGTCCACGCTAAACCTGTTATTTCTCTTGGAATACCTATGTAACAATGGGGGCTTGCCCTCTGTACATTAGCATTATTTTGTACATTAGCATCATTCTGTATTAATATTAATCTTTTCAGTTCTTGCTAAAAAAAAGAATCGTGTTTCTACTATTTCAAGAAAAACTCATGACGAACTATGACCTTCAGTGGAAGTGAGTAATCGTGCGGAGTGGACTCTTGAATGCACCTAGGGTTCTGGGTTTTGAGGAGCGTCGCCTTCTCTCCCCCCCGGTGGGGAGGACTGTCTTTCTCGCGCTCGTCTCTTGTCCCCCTCTTTGTGAGGGGAACCTGTCTTCATACTCCCCTTTCGTCAGGTGGAGTTTGTGGAGGCTGCTTCTTTACATCTTGCTACTATGGCTCTGCACGAAGCGCTGCGCGATGGGTTTCTTGGAGCCGCCTCGGGTGGTACAGATGCCACACTGAAGACTATGCTTAATCCTACCTTCGAAGCTATCAATGGCTCGCCTCTGGCTCTGGGAGTTAGTCCTGGGAGAGGGAAAGCCACAGAAGAACTGATGGGTGGCAACTCTTCTGTGCAACAACAGAAGCAAGCTCATGTTTCTTACGCCAAGGCTGTTCAGTGTCAGCAACGAGACTACTTTTCTATGTTTGCAAATCAAGAATCGACAGGTATGCAATTTCCTCATTCTATTCTCTCGGATTTCAAAGGAAAAGATAAAGCTATGGAGTCTAAAGGGGCTGGCACCTCTTCTTCTGAAAAGGGACATGATATTGTTCTTGACCCTGAGGGGGATGACAAAGAAGATTGCACTCTTATTATAGAGAGCTCTGCCCTCAATAGTTGGAACATCCATCTAGAAGATAAAGTTGTTATAGCCCACTGTCATGGCCCACGGCCTGCTCAGGACCTCCTTAAAAATTGGATGAGGGTTAACTGGGAAAGCAAGGGGCTTTTTGCTAGACATGTGCAATATTTGCCTAATAATTTTTATCTCTTTTTTTTTGAAGATGTGAATAATGCCATGCAAGTCATAGCAGAAGGGCATTGGATAATTAGAAACACACCCCTTTCTTTTTATAAATGGTTTCCAGGTTTTAATCCTAGGAATAACAAGCCAACAAAAATTCCTATTTGGGTGGAATTTCCAGATTTCCCGGTGGAATTTTACCCTTGGCTTGAGAAGTTAGGTTCGTTAATTGGAAAAATTCTTGGTCAGAAACCTAAAAAAGATTTTAATCCCAAATGGGAGCCTCAGATGCTTGTAGAGGTTGACATTTCTAAAAGTATTAAATCTGAACTTGTTATTAAAAATTCTGAGGGTTGTAAGTTGCATGTTCAAAAGGTTGTCTATAGGAACCTTCCTAATGCTTGTTTTAACTGTTATAAACAAGGTCATTTAATAAAAGATTGCCCTTTATTAGCTAAAAATCAGGTTAAAATGTCTGGTTGTGGTGAAGTTCCCCCCACTGACACAGCTCCCATTGGTTCGGTCCACCCCAAAGAAGAGCAAGGATTCAAAAAGGTGCCCTACAAACAGAGAAAAAAAAACCCTAATGTGGGAATCAGGTCGGAGACTCTAGTCAAAGGGGTTTTCAACCCCTTTCAAATTCTTGAAGACTCCCTACCTGCGGGATCTGAGACTTTTGAGGAGCAATTATTACAGGAAAGTAAAAGTCTTGCAGACAGTTTTCACAGTAACCCTAAACATTCGAATGTTGCTATTCTGCAGGAAAATAAGGTTGACTCTAGCATGCAGGGTGAGGTAGAAGGGAGAATAAGTGTGGCAAAGGATTCTTCCTACAGACCCTCTTCTGGCACCATCCCTGTTTCGGTGTCCTCTGAAGAGGATAACAATAGCAATTGTGATGAAATGTTTATTGAGCAAATTAACAGCTTTGATGAGTTTACTTCTGTCCAGGATGACATTGGTGGACCCATTGATCAAGATGTTTGCATGACAAATGTCAGATCCCCTAGCCCTCAAGGTAAAGAAAAACATAAATCCAAGAGGAAAGAGACTGTAAGGTCTTTGATTTCTGCTGTGAAGCCAGGTAAGAACCATAAAAAGTAAGTTTTTCCTCTCTTGGTTGTTTCCTCTATGGATAGTATCAAAATTATATCTTTTAATACTAAAGGGCTTTCTGACCCGGTTAGAAGTAAGATTATAAACAACTGGATCAAAGATGCTTCTCACTTTCCAGATTTCATCTGCTTGCAGGAACTTAAGATTGGGGGTTCACATCTTATGGCTAATCTGAAAATTGTTTCTAACAATTGCCTGTGGGTGCACACGGAGCACTCTGGCAAAGGTGGGGCAGCCATAGGCATAGCTAATGGTCTTTGTCATTTTATTGAGGAGGTTCAAAGGAGCCCCACTAATCAGTGGATTGTTGTGAAGTGTAAAGAACCTCTAAACTGTACTGTAGTGTGTGTTTATGCAGCTAATCAGGCTATGCAGAGATCTAATTGCTGGGAAGAAATCTCCAGGCTCAATGGTGAAATTTTGTTGACAGGGGACTTTAATATGATTACTAATCTTGGAGACAGGAATGGTAAAAGTGATAATATAGTTTCTGGTTTTGAAAAACAGTGTTGGTATAATTTGATTAATAAACATAATTTGGTTGATCTCTCTACTTGGAATAACAAGAATCACAATAATTTTTTGTCCGCTAGACTGGACAGATTCTACATGAATGCGGGTAGGAGTCATTCTTTGTGGAACTTTTGTTGTTCTACTGATCTTTCTCTGCAAATGTCTGATCATTCTCCTTTGATTGTTAATTTGTTCAATAACAATCCCATCTATCGAGCAGGCTGGACGCATTTGGATTCTTCCCTTTTTAAGATTCCTATAGTGAAGGAAAAAATCTCTAATATTCTGAAGTTGCATTTTAATAATTCCACTCCTCCGTTGGTGGCCTAGGAAAGGGCGGTTAGAAATATTCAGGACTTAATTAAGTACTATAAGAATAAAGCTAAAGAAATAAGACAACAGAGAAGGATGATGATTATGCAGCAGATGAATAAACTTGAGTGCTCTAACCTGGATTTGATTAACAAAAGAGCTAAGGTTTTAGATCTTCAGGAGCAAGTGAAGAAAGTGGATTATCTCCTTGCTAGAGGTGCCCTTGCCACGTCTAGAGAATTCTGGGCTGGCAAATTTGACAAGCCCAACAAGCATATGTTTGATTTGATGAGGAAGAAAAAAGCCAGGGATTTTATCCCTCTGCTCAAGAATAATGATGGCTGTATTGCTAAAGATATTAAGGATAACCTTCAGATTGCTCATAGGTTCTTTGCCAATGTATTCTCTCAGCCTCCCAAGAGAGGGGATTCTGTCTGGAGTGCAAGAGCTGCCATTGCCCTTTGTAGGAAAAAAATGGTTCCTCAGGGAATGGACTCCCTCCTTGACATGCCCCTCTCTGAGGGTGAGGTTATAGAATCCATTAGCAAATTGAAGTCTGGTAAGTCTCCTGGTCATGATGGTTTGCCTTATGAGTTTTTTCAGGAATTTAAGGAAGAGATGGTTCCCATTATTCTCAAGATCTGGCAAGAAGCCTTTAGCAAGGGATCCCTTTCTCCCTTCATTAACACTGGAGTGATAAAATTAGTTCACAAAAAAGGTCCCAAGGATGATTTAAACAATTGGAGACCCATCTCCTGCCTGACTTCTCTGTATAAAATTTTGGCTGCCATTCTAGCCAGAAGGCTTAGTCCTCTTATGAACACTATAATTCTCCCTGAGCAAAAAGGTTTCATTAAAGGCAGATTTATTTTAGATAATATTATCACCATCTGGGAAGGTCTTGAATACTCCAATGAGATTAATGTTGACTCCTTTTTCTTCAAAATTGATTTTGATAAGGCTTATGATAGGATAGAATGGGAGTTCATTCTTCAATCCTTGCATGACATTGGTTTTGGCAAAAGGTTTATAAAGTATGTCAGTATTCTGTTTGGTAATGCCTTCTCTAAAGTGGCCATTAATGGTTGTCTTTCTAACCCTTTTAGACTGTGCAGGTCCATTAGACAAGGTTGCCCCTTGGCTCCCCTCCTTTTTGCTATTGCAAGTGACTCTTTAGGGTGGCTTGTCAAGGATTGCATTAGACAGGGTACTATATCTGGTTTGGATATTCCCCTGGCTCACTCCCCTCTGGGTCTTCAGATGTTTGCAGATGACATCAATATGCTTATGAAAGCTGATGATAATTCTGCTAAGCAATTCCTCAAATGTCTTGAGATGTTTTGTTTGGCAAGTGGATCTGTGATTAATCATAAGAAAACGGGTTTTTTTGCCTCTAATAATCATATTCCTTATTGTGTTAAGATGGCAGGTTGTGACATCATCAAGAAAGGGATGATTTTCAGGTTGCTGGGTATACCCATGGGCTTTGGCATCACTAATGAACAAAGATGGAATTGGATGCTTGACAAATTTAGAGCTAAAATTTTTAAGTGGAGTGATGTGCAGCACAGTATCTCCCATAGATCTTTTGTTTTGAAGCATTATATCCTTCCCTCCCTGACTTACTTTCTTTCCTGTTGGCAGCCTAATAAAAAGCAGTTAGGCCAGGCCATTTCGTTGGCTAGAAGATTTTTGTGGGGTGGATCTAAAATCCCCAAAGTTGCCTGGAATATTTGTTGTATGAAGAAGTCTGAAGGTGGGCTTGGTCTTATTTGTCCTTCTTGGATGGCTACTCAAATGGCTGCCAAATGGATTTATAGATCCCTCTCCTCGAATGATTTTTGGGCTTGCTTGATTAAAAGAAATATTAACAGGTTCCATGTGAAGCATAATAAAAGTTGGACTAACTGCTCTATGTGGGATGTGATTACTTCTCCTGTAGAATTTGTGCCAAAAGGCAGTCATCTTACTTGCAATTTTTGGAAAGCCTGGATGATTGTCAAGTCTAAGTATAATCTCCCTATTTGGTTCACTCACAACTCTTCTTTTTTAGTACAGGACTCCATTTGGATTGGCTGGTTTAACTCGGGTTCCCTTCAGTCCCTCCCTATCAGATGGAACAAATGTAGAAAGAAGGGTTTTGGGCAATGGAAGGACTTGATGAGAGCAGGTGAAGTGACTGATGACCATGCTATTCTTGATACTCAAGGTCTTTCTTTTCAATGTAAACAGATTCTTTTGAGCAAGAAGGAGATTCTGAAGGTGAAGATGGAGACTTACATGTGGAGGAAGCAGATTTCCCTTCAGGATGTTGCCTGGGATATGTTTAATTCCTTCAAAAGGAATGGTAGAAGTATTAAAGAAATCACTGGGAAGCTGAACAAGAAATGGGGATTACAGTGGTCTCACCTGCAGTGGAAGTACAGGTTCCAGTGTTCCTGGGCCTTCCCTCTCTCTAATAAGCAATCTTGTCAGAACTGGATCATTCTCCACCAAGGCATTTGGACTGGCAGTCAGGCTAGGAAGTATAAAATTGATGCTGGGCTGTGTAAACTCTGTGGTAAAGAAGAGGACTTGGAACACCTTTTCATCAAGTGTAAATTTGTTACTAGATTCTGGTTTGGTATCTGGTCTTACTGTCAAATCCAAGGACTCAAAATTCCAAGTTGCAAAGATATTCTGATAGGAGAATCAAATGGCATGGACATCCTCCTTTGGCAGATCATCAGAAGTCACATTTTGTGGTCTATATGGAAAAATAGAAATAGTGCCATCTTTAATAAAAAGGGAAAGGATCACTATTTCTCCTGTTTGGTCGGATTGAGGAAAATCTTCAGCCTATGTAATTCCTCTTGTAATGAGTCCCAATCGGATTTTAAGAGCCCCTTTGTAATAATTAAAAATTACCACCACAATGTGTGGAGAGATAAGCTCCTTCGAATGTATTCTAAGCCAAGAGGCTACTTGATCACCTTTCTTAGTGATTATGTAGACTCTATCCTATTGTGAGTGAGCCTTGTGCTGATGAGGGCTCTGATTTGAGCCTATCTTGAGTTTGTACTTTTTTGACTAGCATCAATTTTATACTTCCTGTTTTTTCTCAAAAAAAAAAAAAAAAAAAAAAAGAAAAACTCATGACGTTCAATGCACAGCCACTTTATTCTCTCTCTCCTCTTTGTGAGGGGCTGCAACCTACTGACTAAATTTCAAACGATCTCTTCTTTGAGTATGCTATTAAAAGAAAGGAAAATATAAGCTCATTGAAATCAGAGATGATATCCAGTTGTAACCCCGTTCTCTGAGAATTACTAATGGCAAGAGAGAAGAATTCAAATGCATTCTCTCTCTCTCTCTTTCTCTCTCTCTCTAGACTCTATCCATGTCAGTCTCACTCACTCGCTCTGTCTCTCTGTCACCGTCTCACTTTCAAAGAACTGTGAGTTGCGTGAGATAACGGATAGCTCAGTTGTCCATATGCATGGCACCCAGCTGCTACCTTTCTGCCTCAGCCACTGTTCTAAGCTTGAGCTTTCACTTCCCCCCCCCTCTGATGTCTCCAGACTCCGACACATCAACTTATACTTAATCCCTTTGCTACCTGAAGAGCAGTCCGACTCGACCTCTACACTCCCTTATCGATCTGCTATGCTTGACCTTATTTAAAGCATAACTCATGAAAGAATACATTACAGGATTGAGAGTTACTCTCTCTCTCTCTAGTGAGAAATGGTGAGCGACTTCCTTCGCTAGAGAAAAAGTAGCGCAAGAATCCAAGAACCCTGAACAATAAGTTAAGGAATGTTGGATGAGCAGCTCATCTGTGTTTTTTTTAGATAAAACAGGAAGATTATATTATGGGGGAGTATTACAACTGTAGGGCATGAGCCATACAAAGCTAGCAACATCTGGAATCTTTGCTGAGAGTAAAATTGCGAAATAACAGTTTTCCACCTACTCTACTTACAACCATAAAAAAATTTTACAATCTCATTGTGGGGGATCGCTTGTTTGGAGATTAACCGAATACACTTAATGGCAACCCTTCTAAGAGTAAAGGGGAGAGAATAAAAAAGGTTCTTTCTAATGCTACCAAATAGGTTGTTATTCCTACTAAGCCAAATGGCCCATAGAATATGGCCCCTCCAGCAGTTCCAGAGCAGAATATCCATGTTCTTACAGCACCCCAACATAACATCTTCTTTGGCTAGCTTAGGATAGCCATTATTGTTCAGGTAGCAGTCCACAGGCTGCCAAAACTATTTGGCATGAATACAGTCAAAGAACAAGTGGGAAACATCCTCCACTGTGCCACAGAAGGAACACAGACCCCCATTGAGTATAACCTTCCTGCCTCTGTTGCCAACCCACAACCCATTGTGAATTATTCTCCACTGTAGGATAGAGTACTTGCAGCTGTCAGGGAAAGCCCACAAAGCTTTAAACCTGTATCTCCATTGTTGCACATTCCAATTCAAGTGCCATCTAGAATTGAGCTTGTTGATGATTTGAGCAACATATCCTCTCTTCCTCTTTAATGTTTTGAAGATAGTGACAACGATCTTTTGAATGTCCACTTGGCTCCTTCTGCAACCACCAAGCTTTTCTTCAAGCAAGGACTTGTGGTGGATCAAAACCTGTTTACAAGACAAGGATAGATAAGTTCTATTGGCAATTGACCTATCAGAGATGACTTCATCGTTCTCAATGAAGTCCTTCCAAGACGCAAATCCCGCTCTATGACACTTGTGCTTCTTGATGGCATAATTACAAGAATTCCACGAGGCAAGCCACCCGAACCATGGGGATTCTTGTAAGTAAAAACCGGAGGAATTAGTTAAATCGTTTGGAGGGAGAAAAGACCTTTTAGCCATAAACCAGGCATTCCAGAATCTACAGACTAATGGACTATCGACAATAGTGATTTGGATGGGAGAAACCATTATGTCCCATAGCTCAATGTTAGACCAGGACTTGTAGTTTGAAACACTGAACTTTTTAAGATTCCTGTGAAGGAGAGCAGCCCAGATATCATTCTTGCCTATACTTCTTAAAATCCATTTAGCAGACATGTTTTCAGACATTTTTTTAGGACAGAGAATGCCAAGGCCTCCCTGGTCTTTAGGCAGGCAGCAGGTATCCCAAGAGACCATCCCAATTTTTTTAGTACTTTCATTTGCCCCCAACAAAAATCTTTTAGCTAAAGAAACAATATGCTCAAGCTGTTTGTTGGAGGGTGACCAACACGACAGAAAGTAAACCAACTTAGGGAGGAGGTAGGTGTTTGAAACAAAAACCCTGTAGGGAAGAGAGTTAGTAGCATCATACCAAACATGCATACTTTTTTTAAACTTCTCATAGACCCAATCCCATCTATGAGCAAAGGAAACATTAAATCCCGTGGGGATCCCTAATAGTCTAAAAATTTATCCCTCTTTAATAGTGGAGCACCCAAGGTCAGAAATACAATCAGGCACAATATTATTACTAACTTTGAAACCAGTTTTGCTGTGATTAATCGTGGAACCACTAGCCATACATAACAGATTAAGACAATTAAGAAAAGAATTGAGGGAAAGCAAATCAGCATTTAAGACTAGATTTGTGTCATCTGCAAACATTTGAAGGCAAAGTTTAGAGCAAGAGTTGGGGATGGGAACACCTTTGATTTGTCCCATATCAATGGCATCTTTGAGTAACCGCCCCAAGGCATCATTAGCAATAGCAAAAAGCAAAGGAGCAAGGGGACAACCTTGTCTTATAGATCTAGTCAACTTTTTTTAATATAAAGGAAGTTCGGCATTAGCCTACTCTCCCGGACTTGAATTAAATAAAGAAAAGTACAAGAGAAGGGGACTAGTGCCCACGGGACCCCCCCAAATCCCACAAAGCAGGGGAAGCTTTTACAGAGCTTAGATGACATTACAAAGAAGGTTAATTACCCTCTCATCACCCTCATGTGGGGCCCACTTGGGTTTAAGCTTGTTATCGATCAAAAGGAGTACTTGATGATGCCTAAAGGGGGGGGATTTTTTACAGTTGACAATCCTTTTGCCAAGGAGGAACAACGATTTCTCAATTGACCACTCCTTGGGGGAGTCACCGAAGTTGAAAGCACATCTTTCCCGCCAGATTTTCCATAGGACCTCCCCTCTGATGGCGTTCCAGAGAGTCGCGGAGCAGCCGATCGCTTCTCCCAGTAGGGCTTGCTGCCAACTGAGACGTTTTTGAAGTCTAATTCTCTTTCCAACCACTTGCCAGAGTCTGTTGGAGTTGGGGCAGGTAAAGAAGATGTGTGAAACATCTTTGATAGACCGGTAGCAGCGTTTGCACCAGGGAGGGATCCCACAAATTTTGCTAGCCTTAAGGTTGGTCCAGATTCCATGATGAAGAATTTGCCATAAGAGGACAGACTTTTTGATTTCTATGAGGGGGTGCCAGATAGCCATGAACTTCATGTCCCACCGAAGCCGCGTCCATGACAGGCACCACCTTTTGTTGAGGTTAACCTGATAGTCGATCGTTTCTTTGATGTTCGGGATTTTTGATAGGCTATTCCCATTGTGCCATTTGAGACCAAGCGAGCTCGACATGTCGTGTCCCATGAGAAGGCGAACTTTGTGTCGGTCCCAGGCGAGACATCTGCTTTGCAAAGTGTTCCATTCTTCATGCGAAATGTTGATGCTAGGGTCAATATCCTCAAAGTTGATCCAGCGGTTGGTGTCTTGTTTCCAGAGATGTTTCCATTTTTTGAAGCCTTTGTTCCATAGCTTCTTGGCATTTTGAATGTTCCAAGATTCCACACTTCGGATGCCATGGATCGAAAACCAGATAGAGTCGTTTTGTCTGATACCGGAAGCCCACTTCCAGTCTTCACTTATTCTTGTGAAGCTTTTGACTTTATTCCAACTCTTCCAAAGGGAGCACACCAGATTAGAGCCTTTCGGGAAGACGGGGATCGGGGAAAACAGCAAGGTCAAGATGTCAAGATTCTTCCAATTTGGGAAACCCATGAGCGCCAAGATCATTCTTGTTTCTGAAGATCAACTTGGCCCACGAGGCCTCCCCGTTGCACCAAGCCTTAATCATCCATTTGGCCGACAGTTTGTTAGCCATGCACCCAATGTCCAAGATACCAAGTCCCCCACTATCTCTGTGGCTGGTGCAGATGGACCATTTGATTTTAGGCACCCCCCTTCCTATTGTGGTCGCCCGTCCAAAGGAAGTTTCTACAAATACTATCCAGTTTGGACAGATCTTGCTCTTTCGGTCTCCAACAAGAAAGGAAATAAATGGTAGATGATAAGAGGAATGTGTTGATAACCATAGCACGACCAACAAGATTGATTTGCATACCTCTCCAATAGTTAAGCTTGTTTTCGAGTTTGGCAAGCACCCAGTTCCACCCCTGTTCCATAGAGACGCCAAAGCCCAAGGGAATCCCAAGAAGCCGAAAAATTTGGCCCTGCGGAATGATTTGACAGCCATGATCAATGAGAAGGTCAGGCTGTGACCCACCAATAGCTCTAAAGGCGGTCTTAGAGTGGTTGATTATGGATCCAGAGGCTTCACAAAAGGTAGCAAGACACTTCCAGAACGTCTCCAGGCTGGTACTATCATTGTGAACAAAAGCGTTCATATCATCGGCAAAAAGTCTCATGGTGATCTGACTGTGGTCATGCGGCAAACGAAGGCCTTTAATGTTACCAGCTTCCACCTGATGCTCCACCAACCTGCTAAGCCCTTCCGTGGCAATGGCAAAGAGAAGGGGAGCCAATGGGCACCCTTGTCTAATAGATCTTCTAAGTTTGATCACCTTTGAAAGTTTTCCATTAATGTTAATTTGGGTCGATGCGTTTCCAAGAAGGGTCGCGATCATCTTGGTGAATTTCTGACTACATCCAAGATCTTGTAGCGACTGTAGAATATAGTCCCATTCTAGCCTGTCGTAGGCTTTATCAAAGTCGATCTTGAGGGTTCAACTTAAAGGGTTCAGAAAGGTGCCCATTAATAGCAACCCCAGAATAAGCATTACCAAACAAAGTGCTATACTTAATAAACTTTTTTCCTAAACCCGGGTCATGGAGGGATTGAAGAATGAAGTCCCACTCAATCCTATCATAGGCTTTATCAAAGTCAATTTTAAGGAAGAAGATTTCCTGATCAATCTCTCTAGCATACTCCGTACCTTCCCACATGGAGATAATGGCATCAAGAATATATGTACCTTTGATAAACCTCTTTTGTTCAGGAATAATGAAGTGGTTCATCATGGGGCTAAGCCGTCTAGCTAAAGTAGCAGCAAAGATTTTGTATATAGAGTTCAAACAAGTGATAGGCCTCCAATTATTACGGTCATCTTTGGAACCTCTCTTATGTATGAGTATAATAACCCCTATGTTGATGTGACAAGGGAGGTAGCCTTTACTAGACACTTCTTCCCAAATCAAAAGAATATATGGAGCAAGAAAATCTTTCAATGATAAGAAGAATTCATTGGGAATATCATCAATACCAGGGGACTTGCAAGGTTTCAATTTATGGATGGTTTCTTTGATCTCACTAGCAGTGAGGGGCAGGTCCAAGATGGGAACCAAGCTCTCAAGAACCAATTTCTTCCTTTTCATAGCAATCATGGCTCTGGCCCTCTGGATGTCCTCCCTAGACTTGGGAGACACAGAGAAAACATTCATAAATAAGTTTTCGGCCTCTTGCAGAGTCTCCTCAATGCTCGTAGTATAACCACCATTTTTTTTAGTCACATGAGGAATAAAGTCTTTTAATCTTCCTTTTCCTCATCAGAGAGTACATGTCTTTATTGTTTGTGTCCATTTTCTCACTCCAAAATTCTTTAGACCTGAAAAGAGACTATCTAGCCTCAAGATACCTTTCCTTGCACAATCTCAAGGAAACATCAATGTGCTCTTGAGAGTCAACCTCAAGGGAGCTCAAAACATTCATGAGAGAGGCCCTACGATTAGCCCTAATAATAGAGGCTTGCTCTTGAAATGGGTAAAGAGAAGTTGGATGTCCTTGATAGCTTTCTCCCAAGCCTTAGATAGAGAAGAATGAGTGTTAAAATGACCCGAGAAGATATCCTTAGTACTTTTCATGATACAAGGGATCCTAAGGAGGGAATACTCTATATGAGGCCATCCAGGGTACCTTTCCTAAAGGTCATAAGGAGGGGCTTATGATCAGACAACAATAGGGAGCGGTCGATCTTAGCACAACAATCCCAACAGTCTTGAACAAAAGAAGCATTAGCATAACATCTATCTAGCCTGGCAGAGCGGTAATTAGAACCATCTTGATTATTAGAACAAGTAAAGCCCATAGTTAAAGACACATCAAATAAATCAAGACAGTTACACATATCCTACCAAGTATTTTTTTCAGAACCACTAAGGCAACAACCCTTGCCTTTCCATCTATCTTTACTAATGGTAACCATATTAAAGTCCCCAATTAAAATGCAAGTGCCCCGCATACCAGAGAGCTCTTCCCAACAAGTCCTCCAAATTCCAGTGTCATTACCAGCATAAACATAAAAAACATTAACATTATAGGGATTTTCGAGACTGATAGAACACCATTGGTTGGTGGGGCTGACAACATAAGAATGAAAATAGTGAAAAATCAAGAGATTTATCCCTACCACTGCACCCCCGTTGCCATTCTCATGATCAGTAAAGTACCAATTAAACCTTTTAGACAAAATATTAAGATGCATTTTAAGCAGCTTTCCCTCAATCTTGACTTCCTATAAGCAGACTATGTCAGGGATTCTGGGTAAATTTCTCATCCACAGGTTGAACAACTTAGGTTCCACAGGGTCTATAAGCCCTTTAATGTTAACAAAGATTATATGTAGATCAGACATCAATTCACAGAAAGGGGCTATTTCCTGCTGTTCTTAGTCGGCTTGATCACTGAGAGGGAGGTTCTCCCAGTTTCTTTCCTTTTGAACTTGATACCTGCAGAATTGTTTAGAGACATCTCTTCCTCCCTTTTGATGTTGCTCCTTGTTGTATTCTTTTATTTCCTGCACTAATTTTAATCTTCTTGTTCTATCAAAAAAATTGTTGGATGAGCAGCGGAGACAACTCTCCTGAGTGGCTCAAAAGTGGAGGGAAGTGAGCCCACACTGTAATGAATGGAGAGAACAAAAGATGGTTGCAAATTAGAGCTATTTTTAACATCAAGCAAGTTCTCTATATGCATGATTTGATGGTGCTATAACTTCTCCTTCTCTTGCATTCTATTGCTCTCTTTGTCTCAAGTGCTACAACATTCGAAGATGATAGAATGATACTTGCAAAGAGTTGGACACACTTCTCCCAATGCAGATGTGCTGCCTTCGCCCTTGTGATACTATGATCTATTCCATATTGCAGACGCTCTGAGAAGGAGCTTTTGTGTGGTGCTATAGAGAAGGTTGCAGATGCAGCTATGGAGTTCTTCCCCCCTTACAAATCAAATTTTTCATCTCCCTTATTGCTAGCCCCTCCTTCCTCTATAATATAAAAATGGTGCACTATCAATTGAGAATAGTAGAAGGCACATGGGAGGATCATATAAGCACCATGCTATTCCACACTCCTAATGATGGTAATACTCCAGGTGTTAGTGATGAAGGACAACTCGGCCGCAACTTGACCTTTTCATTGTTATAGAAAGGACTTCTTGTGCTTGCTATGTAGATATATAAGAAAGAATTCATGCACATTAGCATAGAATCTCGTATGGAAATTAGGACAAGATCAATTGGGCCAAGCATAATGAGAGATACAACACAACCATTAAGGTAACGGGATGATCCCCAATGGAAAATAGCTACAATGATTTGTGATTCTGAACATTAAAATCAAGCAATGTGTCAAAAATCAAATACTCAAAGTGTTTATAAACACTTCAAATATGATGGATGCACCAACTTTATTGTAAACAATAGTACACACTACCAAATGCATAGGGAAGGATGGGAGGGTGGAAAAGAGTGGTCAAAAGGGGTGGGAAAATGGATGAATAACAAGGGTGGGAGGGTGGAAAAATGGGCAAAATGAGGCCCAAAGGTATAAAGATTGATGGAAAAGGCTTCTCTCAATGATAAGAAGCAAGACCACTAAAACTCAAGCAACACCACCAAAATATCCATAATCATTGCCAAAAAGGATCAACAAGATCTTCATCTACTGCTCTGATACCATGTAGAGAGTACGCACCTGAAAGCAAAATGAAAAGAATAGTGTAGTCACAAAATGAAAGAGGATGAGAGACTCAAAGTGAGTAGACCAAGAAATGGGTAAACTTTCATGGATTAGAAATGAGCTTGCCAAAAGCATGGAGTAGGCTCTTCAACCTTCTGACAGAGTACAAAATTTGGAAAAGGCTCCCATTATATAGAGTTGGAGGGGGATCTCCAAAGTACATCATATGTGGGATAATTACCCTTGAAGGAGAATGAATACACTAATATAAGCAAATGACAAGGCACCCAAATACAATGAGATATAATATAAAATGGAAATGGAGTATCTCTTAGATACAAAATGGAGATGCATTCATGCGGATACAAATGGAAATGAGGTAAAAGAAAACATTTCATAAACATTCTCATCTACCTATATTGTCATATTGATCAAGTTAAGGTGTGTTGTGTGCTAAGATCAAGTGTTGGAAAGAGATTGAATTAAACTTGTGATTATTGTTTGGGCTTACCACACTTCCAACGAATGCCACATTTGAGAAAGCTATTAATGCATATCCTTGTGCATCTTTGTCATCCCAAAGAGGATACTCTATGCTAGGTGCACTAGAAACCACACTAGGACAAGGAATATGAAGATCATCATCTTCAACACGACATGTATCACCTACTATTTGTTGGAACAAACCAATCACAAATTGGTGATTACAAAGAGTTTGAAGCAAGCTCATGATCAGATTGAAGTGGAAGAAGACACTTGAGAAATTGAAGAGATCTCAGAAATGAAGTTTGTATACATATGTACATTACAGGTGGAAATTATTGTAATCTGAGTAGAGATAATCCTTAGGATGATAAGGAGTAATGTAATAGACCCGGGATAAGTCTAGAACTATATGTATATAAGTCAATGATGTAAAGAAATACATATGAGAGTCATTAGAAGCCAAGTGTCATTAAGGTAGATGTGTAGAGAGTCATCTTCACGAGTTAGCGTCGAGTCTTTCTCTGATTTCTCTCAGTCTGATCATGTGGATCAGAAATCCTTTTGTAGACATCTAATTTGGAAGTTAATGAAGCTATGTTCAAATTTTCATGGTCTAATTCCTTTCATGCTGTGAGTATAATCAATAGGAACATGTATATGTAAAGTCTGCAGAAAAATCTCTGAGAGCCGCACATTGTTTCGTGTCAATATTTTGCTTAGATCTCAGTGCACAGTGTAAAGTCTTTGATCAATGAGCATTCAAAATCTAAGTTAGAAGGTAAGGAAGCTATGGCTAAAAGCATTTAGCAAAAGGGGATCAGTGCTGTGAGAAATCGACCTTAGAAGTTACCTATGTCAAAGTTGCTTATTCAGGAAGATAGTTTCTGACATACTTTTGATCTTAAGGATCAATTGAAGTTTTAATGATTCTTTTGAAGGACTAATGGTTGATATGATTGCGCAAAGCTAGCTTGGAGGTATGTATATCATTAGATTAAAGAAATCTGAAGATATGTGCAGGTAATGAAGTCAATCTTTGAAGCAGACTTCTTGAAGATGAAAATTTCTCACTCAGAGAATTGTTCATGAATGATTTGATCAAAATCAAAGTAACATCTGTGTAAAGTTTGGTCTATAACTGATATAGAGGTGCTCTTAGGTCAGTATAGATCAAGCCTTTGGAGATTAAGAGGTCTCCAACAGTGGTATCAGAGCTCAAGGTATAACACAAGTGAAGTAAAGGCATTGGAAGTCTCGACTCCTGCAGATATTGAAGTTCCTTCTAATTGAAGGTGGACAAGGACAAATTCTTGAAGATAACCTGCAGAAGTACAAAGCATGAGTTCGAAGGATCAATAAAGATCAAAGCTTCATATCAAAGGTACACATTATTATCATAAATCATAGTAATTGCAGATACATAAGATCAAAGATGGGAGAAAGCTTGCATATTGATAAGCTAGATAGGGAGAACTATCCAACTTGGTCCATGAGGATGGAGGCACACCTCATGAGCAAAGATTTGATGGCATTCATTACAAGAGAAGAAGAAAAGCCTCAGTTTGCAGATCCTAGTAATCCAACTAGGGAAGAGCTTGCATATTTGAAGACTTGGATGAGAAAGGATGCTCAAGCAAGGAGCATCATTTACATGGCTGTAAGTGATTATCTTCTACCTCACATCAGAGGATTAGAAAGTGCAATAGATGTGTGGAATGCTTTGGAAGAGCATTTCCAAAACACAACCAAGTCAAGGAAGTCCTCACTTTGGGCTGAGTTCACAACTTTCAAGAAGAAGAGTTCACAATCGATTTCTGATTATGTGGCAAGGATGAAAGATATTGCAGATAGCTTGGGAGCTGTAGATGAAGACATTGAAGAGGATAAGTTGGTAAGGGAAATACTTACAGGTCTGAGAGGAGATGAGAAGTGGAAGCCTTTCAGATTGTCCATAGAATTGTCACTTGATCACTTTACTCCTGATCTTAATCAATTGCTAGGACACATGCTAACTTTTGAGCAGGACATTAAGGGAGACAATGATAGGAGTGCAAGCCAAGCTATGTACTCCAAGGACAAGAAAAAGAATGGCAAAGGGAAGCAGTCAACTGATGATGAAGGGACCTCAAGTCAAGCTAACTTTACAAAAGGAAAGATGAACTTCAGAGGTAAAGGAAGAGGAGGTAAGAACAAAGATAATACTAAAGCTTGTTGGATTTGTGGCAGAACCAATCATTTGGCAAATGATTGTTGGTATAATAATCAAAATTGAGGAAATAATAATCAGAGTTTTAATCAAAGAGGTAGAGGAGGCAGAAACCAAAGAGGCAATTTCAGAGGAAGAGGTGGTAGGACATCATATGCTAGAGGAGGTGGAAGAAGCTTTCAACCTCAGTCCTACAACAACAATTATTATAACTATGCATCAGATTAGAAGGATGATATGACTCTTATCTTGAATGCAACTCATGAAGCAGTAGGAGAAGACCAAAGGGTGTTTTATATTGACTCAGGATGTAGCAATCATCTGAGTGGCAATATATCCTTGATGACTGATATGGAAGCAAAGGTGAATGGACATACAGTTCAAACAGGTGACAATACCAAGCATAAAGTGGAGAGCATTGGATCAGTGAAGACAAAGAGTGGAAGTACACTTTTGAGCAAGGTACTTTATGTTCCTACTATTCCTAAAAATCTGATAAGTGTAGGGCAAATTGTGGAAAAAGGATATGAAGTCAGATTCACAAATGATGGTGTTTATGTGCAAGATCCAAATCAGGGATATAGAAACATAATTGCAAGTAAAAAGGAAGGAAGTTTGTTTACTCTCAAGGTCCAAGGTAATGTGGGACATGCTTTGTTTACTTATGGAAGTCAAAAGATGTCTGAATTAGATCTATGGCATAAAAGATTAGGTCATTTCAATGAGAGAGCTATAAAGGAAATGTCAAGGAATGATGTGGTGCTTGGTTTGCCAAAAATTGAAGGGCAACACATGGTGTACAAGTGTGAAGCTTGTCAGTTAGGTAAAGCACACAAAAATTCATATAATAAATTAGGATATAAGTATTCAAATATGCTTGAATTGGTTCATACAGATTTGTGGAGTCCTTCAAGGGACTATAGCATAAATGGATCCAGATATTATGTGTTATTTGTTGATGATGCAACCAGATGGATTACTTTATATGTAATCAAGGACAAATCAAAAGTGTTCAAGACATTCAAGCATTATCATGCTTATGCAGAAAGGATTACAGGACAAAAGCTCAAGAGGTTGAGATCAGATGGAGGGGGAGAGTATTTCTCTAAAGAGTTTGATGATTATTTGTGGAATGCAAGTATAAAAAGAGAAGTAACTTGCAGGTACTCTCCTCAACAAAATGCAGTTGCAGAGAGAAGAAATAGAACTCTTGTAGAGTTTGTAAGAGCAATGATGAAGGAAAAGAATTGTCCAAATTACTTATGGGCAGAAGCTATCAACACTGCAACATACCTTGTGAATAGGTTACCTTGTAAAGCATTGGAGGGAAGAACTCCTTATGAAGCATGGTGGGGTAAGAAACCTACTCTTGATCATTGTAAGGTATTTGGATGTTTAGCATATGCTTATCTTCATAAGCTAGAACCCAAAGCAGAGAAGTATATGTTTATTGGGTATGATGATAGACAGATGGGTTACAGATTGTGGAGTCCATCTACAAAGCAATTTCTTGTTACCAAGATGTTACATTTGATGAGCAAAGCACATGGTATACAGGGTCAACAAGTGATTATGCAGATGACAAAGAAATACAAAGAAAAGGGAAGACAAAAGTAAGTATGTATGAAGAAGATATTGATGATGTTGATTGTAAAAGTAAATTGCAGAATAATATTGAAGATGGGCCAAGATTTGATCCAGAATCAAATGTGCTTGAGAATTCAAGAAGTGCAGAGGTCAGAAGATCCTCAAGGGAAAGAAAAGAGCCTATCAAGTATAGCTATGATACATCTTTCCTAACAACAAAAGATTATGCTTACATTGTGAAGACAGAAGAGGATCCAATCACATATGAAGAAGCTAAAGGAAAACAGAATTGAGAGAAGGCAATGCAAGAAGAGTATGATGCTCTACTTGAAAATGAAACATGGGAATTGGTGCCAAGACCAAAGAATCAAAAAGTCATTGGATGTAAGTGGGTGTATAAAACAAAAGGTTTGCAGATGGTAAGGTGTCTAGATACAAGGCTAGACTTGTGGTCAAAGGTTATGCCCAAACTTATGGGGTAGATTATGATGAAACCTTTAGTCCTGTTGCTAAGATGTCTACAATTAGATCATTGATTGCTATTGCTGCTTGTAAAGGATGGAAGTTATCACAATTAGATGTGAAGAATGCATTTTTGAATGGATACATTGCAGATGAAGTGTACATGGAGCAACCAAAAGGCTTCATAGATTCAATTGGATCAGATTATGTGTGTAAGCTCAAGAGAGCTTTGTATGGGTTGAAGCACGCTCCAACAGCATGGAATTACAGGCTTGTTAAGTTCTTGAATGAATGTAGATTTCAAGCATCAAAGGCAGATAATAGCTTGCTAGTGAAGGCAAGTGAAAATGGATACATATACATGTGTATTTATGTTGATGATGTTATTGTCACAGGTATAGATGCTCAAGGAATTAATGAGCTTAAGAAACAAATAGAGAAGGAGTTTAAGATAAGTGATCTGGGAAACTTATCTTATTTCTTAGGAATGCAGATTGTATATACTCAACATGGAGTATATGTTACACAAGAGAGGTACTTGAAGAATCTTCTGGTCAAATTCAACATGGAGGATTGCAAGCCTTCAAGCACACCATTGGAGGTAAATCATAAATTGAGCAGGTATGGAGGTGAAGAGTTTAATGACATGAAGAAATATCAGAGTTTGGTAGGTAGTTTAATCTATGCTACCTTGACAAGGCCAGATCTATCATATGCAGTAGGTGTGTTATCACAATTCATGCATTGTCCAAAGAAGACTCATTGGATTGCAGCTCAAAGGGTACTCACATATATCAAAGGAACCCTAAATGAAGGCTTGTATTATGGATTTACTTCTGATACAAGAATTAAAGTATTTAGTGATGCAGATTAGGCAGGTGATTCAGATGATAGAAGGTCTACTCATGGGTATCTCTGTTATATTGGAGATAAGTTAGTTTCTTGGTGCTCAAAGAAGGAACATACAATTGCTTTGTCATCCACAGAAGCTGGGTATAAAGGATTGGTAGAGTCTGCAAAAGAAGTGATATGGTTAAAGACCTTGTTGAAGAGTTTTGGAATTGATCAGAGTACTCCAATTATTTTTGGAGACAATATGAGTTCATTGTATTTGGCAGCTAACCCTGTTTTTCATGCCAGGACTAAGCATATAGAGATTCAATATCATTTCTTGAGAGAAAAGGTACTTGACAAAGAGATTGAAGTGATGTATACTCCAACAAAAAACAAGTTGCAGATATGTTAACAAAAAAGCTTGGATGGACCTAAGCTACAGAGATTCAAAGAGATGGTAGGAGTGAAGAAGAATGGAATAATCACAATTAGTGATTGAGGGGGAGCTGTTGGAACAAACCAATCACAAATTGGTGATTACAAAGAGTTTGAAGCAAGCTCATGATCAGATTGAAGTGGAAGAAGACACTTGAGAAATTGAAGAGATCTCAGAAATGAAGTTTGTATACATATGTACATTACAGGTGGAAATTCTTGTAATTTGAGTAGAGATAATCCTTAGGATGATAAGGAGTAATGTAATAGACGGGGGATAAGTCTAGAACTATATGTATATAAGTCAATGATGTAAAGAAATACATATGAGAGTCATTAGAAGCCAAGTGTCATTAAGGTAGATGTGTAGAGAGTCATCTTCACGAGTTAGCGTCGAGTCTTTCTCTGATTTCTCTCAGTCTGATCATGTGGATCAGAAATCCTTTTGTACACATCTAATTTGGAAGTTAATGATGCTATGTTCAAATTTTCATGGTCTAATTCCTTTCATGCTGTGAGTATAATCAATAGGAACATGTATATGTAAAGTCTACAGAAAAGTCTCTTAGAGCCGCGCATTTTTTCGTGTCAATATTTTGCTTAGATCTCAGTGCACAGTGTAAAATTTTTGATAATTGAGCATTCAAAATCTAAGTTAGAAGGTAAGGAAGTTATGGCTAAAAGCATTTAGCAAAACGGGATCAGTGCTATGAGAAATCGACCTTAGAAGTTACCTATGTCAAAGTCGCTTATTCAGGAAGACAGTTTGTAACATACTTTTGATCTTAAGGATCAAATTGAAGTTTCAATGATTCTTTTGAAGAACTAATGGTTGATATGATTGCGCAAAGGTAGCTTGGAGGTATGTATATCATTAGATTGAAGAAATTTGAAGATATGTGCAGGTAATGAAGTCAATCTTTGAAGCAGACTTCTTGAAGAAGAAAAATTTTCACTCAGAGAATTGTTCATGAATCATTTGATAAATCAAAGTAACATCTGTGTAAAGTTTGGTCTATAACTGATATAGAGGTGCTCTTAGATCAGTATAGATCAAGCCTTTGGAGATTAAGAGGTCTCCAACACTATTGTAGTATTTGCAGGTGTAGGAGGATGTACTTCAACACTCTACATAATATTTCACAAGCCTTTTGCTACCAATACATGATACATCATATATGCCCACAACGGGTAGTTATAACCATCAAATGTATCCTTGACAATCAACATGTGAAATGCATCATTGACTTCAATCATGGTTAATACTTGTATCCTGATGCAAAAATTTGAATGTTTCTCAAAGAGCTAAACAGAAGTACCAAGTCAAGCTCCATTAGACATATAGCATACTTTGAGGTGCTTGTAACAAAAAAATAAATAAAATTATATGTGTTTGGTACAGAAGGATGAAATTGACTACATAGTCAATATGATAATGTGGTCATACGCTGAAACAAGCTCAAATCAATTTTTTGAATTTGCACAACAAAGTTTTCTTTTTTGAAGTGCTAATGATGTTTAGTATACTCACCAAATCTCGTGTGATTCTAAGACAATCATCAAAAGGATATCAATGATGCCCTGTAGAAAGCAAACCCTTGCGTTGATACTAATTGCTTGATTTCAAGGACTAGGAAAGCATGCAAACAATAGAGAAAGAAGATTAAACTTGGAGCATAACACTAAGTAATTACTAAGTGGAATTTATAAAAGTCAAGTAGTCGGTTAGGGTTATCGGCATATATAGAAGACAAGGAAAAAACTCCTAAGCAGGGAAAAAAGTATATTAGTGGTCCTAAGTGTTTTCATATAGATCCTTACCAAAATATACTAACACATGCCAAATATGAGAATTGTAGATCGACAAAGAAATAAATCTTTATACTTGCGGGATTCATGTGCATTGCTTCACTTAATATCAATGTCAAACGTATAGGATAAAATGCAAAGTACAAAAACATAAAACTTGACAATTGAATCTTAATCTTCACTCACTTAATTATTGGATTTTGAGGTCTGTGAAAGCACATGAACACCATAAAGAAGAAGAAGAAGAAGAAGCTTGGAGAACAACACTATACCAAACATATTACCAAGGGAAATGTAAAAAGATAAGTGATTTGTTAGGGTTATAACACAATATTGAGCATATTATGAAGTGAAATGTACAAAGATAAGTGACCTATTAGGGTTACAAGCATAGTAATAAGTAAAATGTACAAACGTAATAGACCATTGAATGTATTACCAAGTGAAATATACAGAGATAAGTGATCCATTAGGATTACAGGCATATATACAAGCTAAGAAAAAGATCCTCCCAAAGAGGGAGAAAAGTGCCCGGACATTCCTAAGTGTATTCACACACATCACTACCAAAATATATCAAGAAACCCCCCTTGGGAGTGATGTAGTGAACAAGGAGCTAGCACTCATGTATAAGGAAATGCCAAGCTATGTGGAAAGAGATCAGTCCGCAAAAGGAAGTAAGCCCAAAGCTTTGCAAAAAAATTCAAACTTCTCCCTAGGTAGAGCCTTTGTGAAAAGGTCTACAACATTTTCTTGTGTGTGCATACATGCTAAACTAATCTCTCCAATAGAGAAGCTCTCCCCAATTAAATGATAGTGCAGCTCAATGTGCTTTTTTTGAGCATAGAATACAAGGTTTCTTGCAACTGCCAATGCACTCTAATTGTGAGTGAAGATGGTGGTGGCAAAAGATTGACCAACACCCAAATCAACCAAAAGGCATCTGAGCCATACCACTCAATAGTCACTATGAAAGCTGCCATATACTCATTCTCATAACTAGAAGTGGCCACAATAGGCTACTGCTTGCTCAACCAAGATATGCATGAGCTATCAAACATGAAAAAAAAACTACTAGTGGACACACAAGTGTCATAGCAACCAACCCAATCTCAGAAAAAAAAAAGCATGTTAAATTTAGCGGTAATGATCCCCCCTTGGGATAAAACAATCCAAGTACTTGAGTACCACTCAAATAGCAAAAGATACTTGCCAATGCTTGATACTTAGACAATGCATAAACCTACTCATTTGAGAGATAAAAAACTGAATATTAGGCTAGGTTATGCATAAGTAAATCAAGCATCCAACTACTTGCTGATAGAGAACAATATCAAATGCATGTCCAGCATCATGAATTCTCAATTGTAAAGTTGTTTCCATAGTAATGGCAATAGGTTTGCAATCTTCAAGGCTAAAATGTTGCAATAATGTGTCAATATATTTTATTTGACAAAAAAGTTATTCCCCCATCAACTTGCATAGATTGAATGTCAAAATAATGATGCAAATGCCTCAAATATGACATCTCAAAAGAGGCATGCAAATCAGTCTTACATTCAGCAATATGCTTCTCATTAGGACATGTGAGCAACATGTCATTAATCTATACATGGATGAGAAAAAATACACCATATACATGCTTAACATATAAGGTGCTCTCAGATATACTCTTCTAAAAACCATGTGCAATTAAGTAGGCATGTATGTTTTCATACCAAGTACGTGATGCTTAAACCATTGAATGCCTTTTTCAACCTGCACACTTTGTTTTCATGCTCTTTCTACGCAAGAACATGGGGCTGAAATACATACACTTCTTCATGTAATTCAGCATTTTGAAATGCAATTGTAATGTCCAACTAATGTACATGCCAATCATGACAAGCTACAAGTGCACAGATGTTGTGAACGGTGGTCATTTCGCATGTGGAAGCAAAAGTTTCATCAAAATAATTTCCTCTCTCTTGAGCATAACCTTTTTCAATATGCCTTGCCTTATACCTGTCAACTATTCCATCACATTTATGTTTTAGCTTGAATACCCACTAAGTGTCAATGGCCTTTTTCCTAGAGGCAAATCACATAAAGAACAAGTACCATTCTTCATAATAGCATCATATTTTGATTGCATATTAGCCATCCAATCTTTTGAATTTTGTGTGTCATCAAAAGAAACATGCTCATTCTCATTGCAAAGATTAGACGTAACCATTGCATAGCAATCTGATGCAAAATAAGCACCATGAGAGCTCAAACAGCTGTTATATGATAGATATGCATCTGATTCACTATCTCTCAAAGTCTACACTAGCCATTTAGGTATATGTTGTAGGAGAAAGAAGTAAAGAGAAACAACAAAAATTTTCAAATTTAGGCATAATTTTATTCTTCAAATTCCCATGATATCATGTCAAAAGCCACGTAAATGCTCTAGAGGAGTCCTCTAGATGCAGGATTACTAAATATTGTAACAACAAGGCATAGACCTTGGCATACCTTGTCATCCGAGTCACTGAAGTCACCGTTGGCACTGTTGGCTATGTGCAAGGGAGGACCTTAATGATAAAGGAAGATAGAGGTTCCCGGTACTTCTCGGGAGGTCACCATCCCAGTACTGTTCCCCCTAGAGCTCACTTAATCGTGGCAATCTCTTTCCACTAAGCTACACGCTTGTGGCGTCTGAAGAAGGGAAAAGGCTAAGGTTAACATTACCTTCAGCATGTTTTGGTCCCTCAAAGATTCATTCTTTGCTTTCAAAGTCTATTTTTGAAGCGTTTTTGGGGTGTCTTTTGGAGCCATGTTGGAGTAATTTCGCACAGAGCTCTCTTCTTGGGGTTGTGTTTTTCATCTATACTAGTAAAACTACATGTTTCCCGAAAGGCTTTTCAGTTTTGGTAGGAGCAGCCACTGCAAATTTATGCAGGTGTTTGAGCCTAAAACATCAGAGTTGACAGACACTTGTAGGTGTTGTTGGCTAGTTTTTGGGCTATGCATTCAACCTTTTAGTGTCATTTTACTGCATATATTGAGCATATACACACCATGCACGCTTTTGTGGATACTGCTTATGTACGTCCATGTGGTCATTGATATAACAGTTACATTTTTGCATAAATCCTTTTATGTTTGATAAAGAGGGTCGTGGTGAGGTTTTCTTAACTGGGAAAGACCCAGATGTTGGGGTCTCTTTGGTGATGTAGGTGGAAGACTTACCTAGCCTCGCCATAGGAGATGTATGATAGTTGTTCATAGGTGCTCGATAAGCCTAATTGGCTTCTATTGGGTAATTGATTATACACAATGGAGTTAGTGATTCACTATGCAGGTAAACATGTCAGTACCTGTAGTTTTATGATATTTTGACACTAGTCATATGCTCATTTTGTAGAGGATACTTTGGTAAAATGTTTTTAGGTTTTTGGTTTAGTCAACTATACAGTGGTTGATTTACTCCTTGATACGCTTATTTGTTGGTGTTTTGACTCTTCTAGCTCCATTATCATTCTATTCAGTTCTCTACCATCATGGCATCTGAGGTCTTAGGACATTTGGTGGATCAGGGTCTAGTGCGAGTGTTCCTAGGAGGAGCTATAACTTGTAGGGCAAAGATCATTTTGAGATCCAAAAATTTGATGGCACAAATTTTGCTCTATGGAAGAATCAGATTAATGATGTGCTGATTCAAAGGAGGCAATGGAAGCCAGTAAATGGGATTTCAAAGAAGCCTGCTAACATGGATGAAGATGATTGGGATGAGTTAGATGAAATGGCCAGGTCTACCATTCACTTGCACCTGGCAGATAATGTTTACTTTATAGTATTAGACTGTGAAAGTGTAGAGGAGCTTTGGAAGAAGTTATGCAATACATATGAGAAAGAGACAACATCAAATAAAGTGTATCTGATGAGAAAATTATATGACCTTCGCATGAAGGTCACAGATAGTGTTGCTGCTCATCTAAATGAGTTTGATGTTATATTCTCCCAATTATAGGTTCAGAAAATGGATATGGATAATGAAATGAAAACAATATTGTTGGCACCCTGCCATCATCATGGAATACGTTTTGCACAACTATTAGCAATAGTGCACCTAGTGGTAAACTCATTTATGATGACATATGTGGAGTGCTCTTAAGTGAGGAGATTCGTAGAAAATCTATGGTTGACACTCAGAATGGAGATGCATATAATGTTCATGATTCTTACTAAGGAAAGAATTAGCAATGTGAGAGGAGCAAGAACAAGGAAAAGAATGGTCAATGGAATAAGAGTAGAAGTAAATCAAGGAAGAGGGATATCGAATGCCATTATTGTCATAAGAAAAGACATATGAAGAAATACTGTTATGCATTAAAGAATGCTAAAGATAAAGGACGGAATGTTCATGGGCATGCTTAATAGTTACCTACATCATCTACTTCGATTGTAAAGCTATTTCTGATGATGTTGATGTGTTGACAATTGATAGTACTATGCCAACTGAGGCTCTTATGGGTAATTCTCTTTCCCACATGTGGCTGCTAGATTCTGGTGCTTCTTTCCATGTGACACCACATAGAGAATGGTTCTCTAATTATGTAGCAAAGTCTCTTGGTACCGTGAGACTTGATGGTTGTTCAGTTCATTGATGGTTCAAAATTTACTATGCATAACATACGCCATGTACCTCATTTATCACGCAATTTGATGTCAGTTGGTCAACTTGATGACCTTGGTTACAAGGTGGTCTTCTATGCTCAATCCTTTTGTATATCAAAGGGAAATATGGTTATTGCAAAAGGAAGCAAAGTTGGTCGTTTGGGCCATATATCTCATAGTGGAATGGAAAATCTTTCTCGTTCTAGCTACTTATCTGTGTTATCTTTCTTTGGTTTTTCATTTTGTGAGCATTGTCAATATGGAAAGCAAATGAGAAATGTGCATAGAACGCACATTGAATCTTTGATTCAGCCTTTAGATCTCGTTCATACAGATGTGTGCCATCCTATGCCCACTAGGTCCTTAGGTGGTTCTCTTTACTTTGTCACTTTCATAGATGATGCTACTAGAAAATTCTGGGTATATATTATCAAATAGAAGGATGAGGTATTCCCTACTTTCAAAAAATGGCTTGTTTCAGTTGAGACTGAAAAAGGAACTAAGCTTAAGGCTTTATGTTCAGATAATGGGGTTGAGTATACCTCACATGAATTCAACCTTTTTTGCCAGTCTAGAGGGATTCATAGAGAGTTTAAAGCTCATTATACCCTAGTATAGAATGGTGTAGCTGAAAGGATGAATATAACTATTCAAGATAGAGTAGTTTCTATGTTGCATCATGCAAACCGCTTACAAGGCTTTTGGGCAAAAGCAGTATTGATTGCAGTTCATGTGATTGGCCTTTCACCTCATATTGCCAAAGGTTTGAAAGTGGCACAAGAGTTATGGATAGGGGAGCCACCATATTATGATCATCTTCGAGTTTTTGGGTGCGAAGCATATGTTCATATACCAAGAGTCTTAGACAAAAGTTGGACCATAAGTCAAAGAAATGCATTTTTCTTGGATATGGTTGAGAAGGACAATTTGGATATCGCTTATGGGATCCTGAAACACGGTTAGTGACCAAAAGTAGTGATGTCATTTTCAATGAGTCTAAGATGAATAAGCAGCCCATTAAGGAGGTTGAAGTGAGAAGAGTGGTGTTTGAGGATACTAGTCCTTCAGTTAGCATGCATAAAAATGCTGCACATAGGGATGTTCAAGAGAATGTCCGATCAGATCAGTCTGCACATGTACCTCGTTTGCTCAGTGATAGTCAGAGTGCCATCATTTTGGCTAAGAATCGGGTCTATCATGCAAAGACCAAGCACATTGAGGTGAGGTATCACTTCATTAGAGATTGCTTAGCCACTAAGCACATTATTCTTGAGAAGGTTCACACTTGAGATAATGTTGCAGATGCTTGGACCAAAGCTTTACCACATGATAGCTTTCGACACTGTTGTCACCTGATGGGGGTTACTTGATTCATGATCTTACAGAGTCACTTGTATACTGTGTAACATGCCCGTCAGGTGGGAGGTGTAGGTTGTATACTTACACTCAAGTATTCTTTATCATTATTTATTTTTTCTCCCATAGTTACTTTGGCCATATTGGCCTTTAGTGGGAGATTGTTATCATTAGTGTCCATGTGAAAGGCCAAATGGCCACTAGACAGTTCTTTGTAGAAGAACTTGTAGACTTGGTAGCTAAGAAGTTAGGAGTCCAAGGATGGAGAAACTATCAGAACCCTCCTATGAGAGTACCCATGTTACGAAGATGCATGCATGGTGGAGGAGACCATCCATCCCACATGTGCACAAGAGTAGGACTAGTACCACCACAACCCTATCCATATAATAGGAAAATAGCTCAAGGACCCAACTTCTATTATCACATTGAATAGAAGTACACTAACCATAATACTGAGAATTGTCCCTTTAATAGAAAACCTAGACCCTCTACACCACCACAATATAGATCTTATGGATACCCACCCAAGGATCAGGGTAGGGAAGGTCTAAGATACAATCCATACCCAAGACCACCCCTACAGCCAAGGCCATATGAGTACACAAGATATAAGCAACCAGAACTAGTGTTAGGACAACAACCACCACATCCTCACAATGTAGAACCCATAAAGCACACACAATTGAAAAAAAATCTAGAGAGAACCATTGTGCTAGCCATGCCATTGACAAACCCAAATAACTTAGGCTAGGGTTTTGAAGAGACTCAAGGAGATTACTATCCCTTTGACATGAGTCTTGCAGAATATGATCAAGCCTATGAGCAACATTACTATGGATACGAGCAATCGACACCAAGAGGAGCATGTTACTGATGTGGACACGATCACTTCATTAGGGAATGCACTTGGCCTTATAACCCACCACCCCCATGTTGTTGGGAAGGGTATTGTAATGATCGTGGTAAGGAAAAATTTTTCAGAGATTGCCCAAAGAACCCCAATAAAATCTCTACATGCAGAGTGGAGTTTGAACATACTCTAGCAATTTGTTAGTTTGGAAAAGCAAGTAACTATGAGATGATATTAGGACGATCCTTTATGAGACAATTGAGCATAGTGCAAGATTTGGGAAGTGATGTTTTGTACCTCCAACATCAATGAGCCACAACAAAAATTGATTTGCACACTTTTTCATATAGAGATGTACCACCCTTGTAATGGAATCCTATGTACAAAGAAGAAGATGATGTGTACATGCATAGTGCAGGATCAAGTGACTAATCTTGGGTGAATGAAGGTGTCCAACTATGGATGTGCAAGGAAGCTGAAAGAGAAGAAGAAAGGCAACAATTGAGGCTGTTAGGGCATAAAAACTACAAACCTATAGAAGACCCAACATGCCACAAATCTTTCTAGATGAAGCATTCAAGCCACATGGATGGATGGAAATATTAGCAACACTAGATGTTTGTGTAAACAAAGAATTGTTAACGATGCAGGAATGTGTCGATGCAGGAATGTGCAGGAAGTAGAAGCGAGAGAAATAGTAGAAAAAGAGTGGATTGAGGACTATGAAAGCATTGAAATGGTACCTGAATTTGATTCAGAAGAACAATACTTGAAAGAGGTGGAACAAGATGAAGACTAAGAAAAACTAGAATACTTTCCATAGAGAGGTATCTGGAGGGACATGATGAGGAGAAAGTTTGAGTTCTAGAAAAGCAATATCTTGACTCATTTGAACTACCAAAACATTTCAAATAAGGGGTGTGCATTCAAGATCTCAGTATGATTCACTCGTGTGAATGGATAGATGGGGGAATCAAAGCCATGAATGGGAAACTAGGCGCTACCAGTGTAAAAGGAGCCTTAAGAAGAGGCATCATACACATACATACACATAGAAGAGGGAGATAGATATAGAAGGGGGGAAGATATGGAGGCACATAGAAACACGGATATACACAAACATAGATAGAGAGAAAACGCAAAAGAGAGGCACCCAAACAAATGTAGAAACACACTATAGAGGGGAAGAAGGAAGAATTGTTGTGAGCATAGGAGAAGGGAAAGGGTAGAGAGAAGACATATACACATCATATGGTGTCAAAAATGTAGTGTGCCATCTGTAGGATCGCTCTACGCATGACACACAACAAGACACATGCAATAGAGAAGATAGAAGCTTTGGGAAGATAGAAGATTTAGCTAAATTTGGGAAGGTGATGGACAAAGGTGCAGGAGATAAGATGAAGATTAGGTACTAGGATAGTTGATGATTCTGGTAGGATTAGAGAAGCTACCAATAGTGTCTAGGAGGAAGAGAACCATGGTTAGTAGTGGGTAATGAGTGCTGGTTGTGGATTACAAAGGCTAGCTATGATGCCTGTGCTAGAGGAACAATGGGACGAGAAGCTCGACATCGATATTGGACAAAAGAAGGCAACTACCGGATCTCGATCCTCAAGCTTGAAGGCTACTATGGTTGGGATCTCCTCAAGGTCTATGTATAGGATATAGGTGCATCATCACAGAAGCGCATGAGATCAGGGACTGGTGAGGTGGTGATTCTATTGTAGGACAGGTCAAAGGCTAAGGAGGGAGAATGGCAGGGGGAAGGTTAAGCAGGTGTCCACCTTTGCTCCACGAACTCAGAGACAAAGAAAGCTTCTTCCTTCCTTCGAGCCTTGTAGTGCTTCTTCCAGTGGTGCATAGGGCATCGAGGCTCAAAAGGAAACGAGAACTATTACATCCCATCCGTCTTAGAAGATGGACCCATATTATTGTACTAAACACTCTTGAGGCATCTATATTACTTTAGTTTCTCGCTCTTGTTTGGAAAAGGTGAAATTTTTATAAGTATATGCTTCTGAGTGAAAGGTCTTCCCTAACCAGAATTTGTGTAAAGACTTCATGGATTTTTGCGGTTGTAATTCTCTCTCATTGAATAATATAAATCGCATTTTGATCACTTATTGTTACTTGCCAATCCTATTGTTCAGACTCCTTTCTCTAGGGTTCTATTTGTCGAAGTTCGGTGAAGTTATGTAATGTGTAGGGATGAAAATGAGAAAAAATCTAGATAGTCTGTAGTTGCAATTGACATGCTGCCTCCCCGGTCTACTCATACAAAGTTGGTCCTAGTTGACCATCGATGTTATACATGCATATAGATGCATCATGTGTTGGTAGAAAAGGGACTATGGAATATTGTACAAGGTGTTTAAAAATATCCTACTACACCTACAACTATAGTTATTGAAGGTGATGTAGATGATGTTGAAGATGATGATCTTCAAAATCCTATTTGTAATGTGGTTCCTGTAGCACCTACTACAAAGCAACTTTGTTGGGATGGAAAATATGCTTAGGTACATGCATTGACAACTTTGCCTATTAAATGTGCCATTATCCCTCACATTCCCTCTAGCAAAACAACAAAGGATGCTTGGGATACACTTACCACTTTATACTAGGCAAGAAATGAGGCTCCTGTTGCTTATCTTTGAAAACAATTGGAGAGTCAGCATATGAATGAGGGAGATTCTATGGACAATTTTTTGTCAAAGATAAAAGATTTGAAGGAGCAGTTGATTTTTGCTGATGAACTCTTGCTAGATAGCTCACTTGCATAGACTGTTCTTAATGATCTTCTAGATTCGTATCACAATTTTGCTTCTACTCTTTGATTGATGATGAAAGGCAATCCAAATGCATGAACATTTGAGGAATTAGTCTATGTTTTGTTGGGGGAAAGTCACTCTAGCCAAATAGGTCCATTATGCATGTTTTAGATCACTTCCTAGCTAGTGAGAAGGGAAAAGCTAAATGGATCTCATCTACTAGTAACCAAAAATATGCTTATGCTACACAATCAAAGAAGGAAGACAAAGATGAGAAGAAAACAGAAAAGCAAGAACATTTTTGTAAATACTATAAGGGAAATGATTATGCCATAAAGAGTTGTCCAAAATTGGTTACAAAAGAGGCAAAGAAGAAAGAGGTTAGAATGGTTGTTGTAGAGGCCTCTACACCTAAAATAGAGTCTGCTCATCTTGTTCAAAATGAAGAATGGGTATTTACTAATGTTATACTAGACTCAAATATTTGATACTTTCATAGTGGGGCAACCAAGTTGATAAGATCATTTTGACTACTATTGATGGTAGTTATTTCACATTGTTAGATGCTTTATATGTATTAGGGATCAAGAAAAAATCTATTGTTAATTTTAGCAATAGCCAAGATTGGCTTGGTTGTCAAATTTATTGATGACAGATGTATAGTTCATGACCTCTCAAATGGTGATGTTATTATTGCTTTTGGCATTTTATGTCATGGGCTATATAAGCCCATTGAATATGTAAATTTGTGAATGATTCAACATGTGTATTTCAAGATTTGTAGGCTATCTTAGATGCAAAGCTTTGGCATGCACGCTTTGGTCATCTCGATTTCGCTAGTTTGCTTCACCTACAGAAATCTAAAATGGTGTACTTTGTTACACATGTGTTCCTCGAGTAGCTTTGATGTGAACCTTTTCCCTATACATGGGCACTTTTTACTCTAGTGCTGTCTAAAGGTTTTTTCCCATGTTACCACATACATGATTCACTCATATGTCGTGGTACTTTGTACTTAGGGATATTATTCAGCTCTTACTTCAGTTCAGTTCATCATCAATAGGGAGAGCTATTCCAGCCATCTGGCTTCTCTGTGTATCTTGTTGTGTTTGTGCTCCTTGTGTGTGCTTCTCGTGTGTCTCTCACACTTCTACACACACCCAACAGTGGTATCAGAGCAAGTTGAGCTCCTTCTTAAGGTTTGTTTTTTTGCATCACAATGTGTGCACTTTTAACAGTGCAAATTGACTTCGAAGCATAGAATAATGAATTTCAACAGCCAAGAAACATCATATAGTGCGCATTCTGTGAAGCGTCATATAGTTCCACACATTCGGTCATGTTCTACATGAAGACATGCATGGGACACTCTTGCTTATTTGTATGCCGTGTGTAATGAAGCATGTGTTGCATACTTGAGGAAGCAACTTGATGATGTATGTATGACTAAAAATGAGTCTATGGATGTGTATGTCACATGCATCAAGTATTTGAAAGAGCAATTGGAAAACATAGATGAGATTATTCCAGATGCATCACTCATCTCTACGTTGTCAAAAGGATTACTAGAATCTTTTAAAGGCTTTGCTACTACACTCCGTTTGGTTGCAAAAGGGAATCCCAATATGTATGCATTTGATGATGTTGTGTTTCTTCTTTTGCAAGCAGAGCAATCTAGAGTGAATAGGAGTGGTTTGATTGAGGGAACTCAAGCACTTGCTATCTCATAAAAGGGGAAAAGCAAGTAGGGTTCAACTTTGGGTTCATCAAAACCAAAGCCTCAACCTTCCTCTTCCACTCGTTCCTCTAATGATGCTAATTCACAAAAGAAGAAAAGATGCAAATATTGCTCAAAGGCTGTTCATACTATTGATGATTGTAAAAAGCTTGCTAAACGGAATGAAAAGAAGAAGGAACGGAGCATGTCTATTGCTAAAAATTCAGCAAATGCAAAGACTGATGAAGTTAACATGGCTCAAGATTTTTGGGCATGCGTTGTTACATGTCATTATGATGCATCTTTGCATTCTAAATGTATGGCTGTCAGTGAGGCTAGTTCGGATTGGTTCTTTGTAGTGGTGCTTCAAAGCACATAACATCATGCAAAAGATTTTTTGCATCTTTGAAAGATGCACCCAAAGGAGGACATGTGGTGTGTGCAAACAATGCCTCTTATCCTATCATTGGAGTAGGAGAAATTGAGCTCACGACTACAAATGGAGGTGTGATTCTCTTGAAAAATGTATTGTATGTGCCTGCTATCAAGAAGAACTTAATTTTAGTTTCGTTCATGATTCATGTTCGGCAAAGTTGGACTTCATGTACACATTGTTGATGATAAGTGTATGATTCATGATTTCAGCAATGGTGATATTATTGTGATGTTCGGTACATTATGTAATGGTTTGTATCGCATGGATACATATAAGAGGGCTACCTTGAATGCCTTGGTTGCTCATACTTCTTCCATGGCTGAAATAAAGCTTTGGCATGCTCATTTTGATCACTTGAACTTCAATAGTTTGCTTGGTTATTGGTTTGCCAACACTTGAGTCCATTGAAAAGCATGCATGTGAAGGTTGCATTCTTGGAAAAAGATCGTGCTTCTTTTCCAAAAGATATTCATACACACACTACAAGAAAATAGTAGCTTGTTCATAGTGATGTATGTGGTCCCGTCAAGACTCCATCTTTTGGGAAGCATGTATATTTTTTTACCTTCATTGATGATGCTACTTGCCATACATGAGTGTATCCTATGAAAGCAAAGAATGAGGTATTTTCTTGCTTCAAAGCATTTTTAGCTATGGCTGAAAATTTTTCTTCACAAAAGCTTTTGACTCTATGCACGGATCGTGGTGGTGAATACATGTCACATCAGTTTAATGCTTTTCCTCGTGAAAGAGGTATTTCACACCAATGTACGGTGCCATATACACCCGGTGTTGCTGAGCGTAAAAATAGAACTCTTCTTGAAATGGCACGATGTATGGTTAAAGGAAAGCACCTTCTTGATAAGTTTTGGATGGAAGCAGTCATGTGTGCAAATTATGTGTTGAATTGCTACCCTACAAAAACATTGAGAGCCATCACTCCTTATGAGGCTTGGAGTGGACATAAGCCTATGGTTAGTCATATGTGTGTGTTTGATTGTTTGGCATATGCTCTTATGCCATCACAACAACATCACAAACTTGATGACAAAGCAAAGAAATGTATATTTGTTGATTATAGTGCTGAAAGTAAGGGATATCATTTATACCGTCCATTGATGAACACAATTATTGTGAATGGAGATGTGGTGTTTGTCGAAAATTCAGTTTTCCCTCTACTTCAATCCAAAAAACAGCCAACACTTAGCTCACAAAGATGTGTTTGATACACTCATGCCTTTGTTCCAAAATGGTGTGCTTGAGTATGGCCATGTAGACCAGCCAACTGAGGCTCAAAGGGCTGAAAAATTCCAGCAAAATAGAGTTCAAAATGCAGAGAATTTCCAGCCAAACATGGCTGAAATTTTTCAGCCAAAAATTATCGGAACTGCTGGAAATTTCTAGCCACATAGAGTTGAACATTCACATCAAAATATTGCTGAAAATGAGCATGAAATTCAGCTCACGCATGATGTACATGTTGATGATGTATTACATAATGAACACATGTCTATCAAGAGTGCACAAACTATGCCAAAGTGGTTGAAACAGACTTTGCAGGATAGCAAATTGAGCGCAGCTTTACTTGGTAGAAAAAGATCAAGCTCTCACCATGCATCAAGTAATTTTGTGGATTATTCTCTTATTGCAATAGCATATAATGAAGAGCCACTTTTTTGAAAATGCATGTGATGATCCATAATGGATGAGTGCTATGCAATTAGAAATGGATTCCATACATAGGAATGGTACTTGGGAGTTATGCAAATTGTCAAAAGGAAAAAATGCCATTGGTACAAAGTGGGTTTACAAAATTAAGAGAAATTCTGATGGTAGCATTGATTGCTACAAAGCTAGATTGATTGCCAAAGGATATGTGCAACAATATGGCATTGACTATGAGGAAACTTTTGCATCTACATCAATCATGACTACCATTCGTACCGTGGTTGCATTGGCTGTCCATCGAGATCGAAAAGTGCATCACTTGGACATAAAAACAACCTCCTTGAATGGTGATTTGCAAGAAGAGGTCTATGTGAAGCAACCTCCTGGATTTGCTATGAAAGGGAAAGAGCATATGGTTTGTTGCTTGCATAAAGCCTTGTATGGTCTTGAGAAAGCTCCAGATGCATGGTATGAGAAAATCCATAAGCACTTGATTGCTCTTGGCTTCACATGTAGCTCAATTGAAAGCACACTCTGTGTATGCAAAGATGGGGCTGATCTCACAGTGCTTGTTCTTTATGTCGATGACATACTCTTGAGTGGGTCATGTGATGCAAAACTTGACATTCTTATGGCTAATTTGCAACATACTTTTGATGTCACTTATCTTGGTCTTTTGAGCTACTATCTTGGCATCCAATTTGTCTCCGTTGAGGGTGGAATTGTTATGCATCAAGCAAAGTATGTTGAAAAACTACTTTAGCATTTTGACTTTCAGAATTGCAAGCCAGTTTCCACACCAGTTGAGATAGAAGTTAGGTTCTCACTAGAGGATTTCAATGATGCATTTGACACTTCTCTTTATCAACAAGTTGTGGGATGTCTTATATATGCATGCAACACAAGGCAGGATATACAGTATGCAGTTTCCCAGTTGAGTCGATTCATGCATAGCCCTGACACTAAGCATTGGCAAGTGGTGAAACATGTGTTTAAATATCTTAGAGGCACTTTGAGCTTAGGTGTCTTTTATGGTAGAGATATTCAGCCATGCTTGCATGCTTTTACAGATAGTGATTGGGCTGTTTGTTATGATACTAGCGTATCCACTAGTGGTAATTGCTTTTTCCTTGGAGAATCATGCATATCTTCATTGAGTAAGAAGCAACCTACAATGGCGACATTGAGTTGTGAAGCTGAGTACATTGCAGTTTTCACAGCTATAGTGAAGTGTATATGGTTGAGATGCCTATTGATGGATCTTTGCATGGAGATTGATGCTGCTATGCATATTCTCCCTGATAGTGAGAGTGCATTGGCTGTTGCACAAAACCTAGTGTTTCATGCATAGACCAAACATATTGAGGTGCATTATCACTATGTGAGAGAGCACCTTCATGTAGGAGATATTGATTTGGTATATGTGCCTACACAAGATAGTGTGGTATATTCACCAAAGCTCTTCCACGGGAAAATTTTGAAGCTTTTCGCAAAGCTTTAGGCTTATTACATTGTGGGGGCGGATCTGTCACTCCCTGTATGTGTTCACATCATTCGCTCTAGGGGGGGTTTGTTACACTTATGTGTTCCTCGAGTAACTTTGATGTGAACCTTTTCCCTATACATGGGCACTTTTTACTCTAGTGTCGGCTAGAGGTTTTTTTCCCCATGTTACCACATACATGATTCACTCATATGTGGTGGTACTTTGTACTTAGGGATATTATTCAACTCTTTCTTTAGTTCAGTTCATCCTTAATAGAGAGAGCTATTCCAGACATCTGTCTTCTCCGTGTGTCTTGTTGTGTTTGTGCTCCTTGTGTGTGCTTCTCGTGAGCCTCTCACACTTCTACACACACCCAACATCCTCTGTGCCCAAAATTGAGGCACTTTGCTAAATATGTCTAGCAAGGTTATATTTTGGGCAAAATTCAACATTCCTCCTTTCCAAAAGATGGTTTAGTCCGAGCTGCCCATAGATTGCAGCTTGTTTGTAGTGATGTCTATGGTCCTATGCAGACACCTTCAATACTTTGTGACTTATTGATAAATTCCATAGGCATGCATGGGTGTATCCATTAAAAGAAAAGTAAACAATGTTTATTTGATTTAAACACTTTGTGATAATGGCTCAAAATCTATTACCATGTAAATTTGGCACCCTCCATTTTGATTGAAGGGAGGAATATATGTCTTTTGATTTTAATTTATTTTTGGCTCAGCATGGGATAAAATATCAGTGTATAGTTCCCTACATACCTCAAGAAAATGGATTTATTGAAAGAAAGAACATTTCTGTCATGGAAATGGTGAGATGTATGGTCAAAAGTTGAGCTTTATCACATAGCTTCTTGGTTGAGGTTGTTATGTGTACAACATATGTACTTAATAGGTATCCTACTAAAACAATGCAATTGATCACTCCATACGAGGCTTTGCATGGTTACAAACTATTTGTTGCTCATCTACATGTCTTTGATTGTCTGGCATATGCATTAATGCCTAACAAAAATGCAAAAAATTTAATGAAAAGTAGTGAAATCTATTTTTGTTGGGTATAGATTGCAAAGAAAATGCTATCATTTTTATCATCCATAGACTCAACCTAGATGCAATTCAGCCATTAATTTCATACCAAGGAGACATTTTTTGATATATTTCAGTACATATGTGTGTGAGCACTCTTAGGATTGTCTGTTGATATAGTTAGGAAGTGATGTGTGTGAACACACTAGGACCATTGAGACTTTTTTTCCTCTTTAGGAGGTTTTTTTCCCTCGCTTGTATATATGCCTATAACCCTAACATGTCACTTATCTTTGTATATTCTCTTTGCAATACATTCAATATTGTGGGTTGTGCTCCAAGCTTCTTCTTCTTCCTTGTTCTATTCGTGTGCTTTTGCAAACCTCAAACTCCAACGATTGGTATCAGAGGAGGCCGTTGCTTCATCTAGGGCATCATTGATACCCCTTTGGTTAAAGTCTCAAAATCACATGAGAATTGGTGAGCTAGTCAAGGCAATTAGGAGTTCAAATGCACTATCACAGTGCATGTGTAGGCAGTTTTGTCTTTTTGTACCAATGATATGTACAAGTTTTGGTTGGCTAGTATAAGCTCCTCAAAGTCTGCTACATGTTTAATAGAACTTGATAGGGTAGTTCTGTTCAAATTTTTGAGATATAATCATTTTTCTACATTAGCATATTTTAGTCAATGGCCATGGTCGAAAGCAGTGATGTATTCCGTATGTTAGCTGTTGAGGATAAGTTGGATGGTACGAAGTACCCATTATGGGCTTGTATGATATGTGATGTATTAGTTGCAAAAGGACTGTGGAATATTGTGTCGGGTGTTGAAAAACATCCTATTACACCTACAAGTACAATTACTAAAGTGATGTAGATGGCATTGAAGATGGTGATATTCTTCAAGTTCCTATTCATGCTACAGTTCTGGTTGCACCTATTGCACAACAACTTTGGTGGGATGGCAGAGATGCTCAGACACATGCATTGATAGCCTTATCTATCAAATATACAATTATTCCTCACATTTCCTCTTGCAAAACAACAAAGGATGATTGTGATACACTTACCATGTTATACTAGGCAAGGAATGAGACTTGTATTACTTACCTCTGAAAATATTAGTTGGAGATTGAGCATATGAATGAAGGAAATTCCATGGATAATTTTTTGACAAAGATCAAAGATTTGGAGCAGTTGATTTCTGATGATGAAGTTTTGCCTGATAGTTCACTTGTGTAGACTATTCTGAATGGTCTTCCAAATTCATACTAGAGTTTTGCTTCAACTCTTTGTTTGATGATGAAAGACAATCCAAATGCCTTAACATTTGAGGAGTTAGTCTTTGTTCTGTTGCAGGAAGATCAGTCTAGGTAGAACGGTCCATTATGCATGTTGTAGATCAAGCTTTCTTGGCTAGTCAAAAGGGCAAAGGTAAATGGAGTTAATCTACTAGTAAGCTAAAATCTACTAATTCTGCACAATCAAAGAAGGATGAAAAAGATGAAAAGAAACAAAAAGGTAATTTTTTTTTTTTTTTGCAAATGTTGTAAAGGAAATGATCATATCATCAAGAGTTAGCCAAAACTGGCTACAAAAAAGGCAAAGAAAAAAGAGGCAAGGATGGTTGTTGTAGAGGCCTCTACACCCAAATCCGAGTCTGCAAATCTTGTGCACAATGAAGAATGGCCATTTACTACTATTTGCAGTTATGAAACATCTTCACATGAATAGTGTATGTCTACAATAGACTTAGATGTTTGGTACTTTGATAGTAGGGCAACCAAACATATTACCTTGTAGGACATTTTTCTCACTTCACTTGGGCCTTCCCCTACAGGGAATACTGTCACATGCACCAACAACTCCTCTTATCATGTTATGGGAGTTAGTAAGATCATTGTGACTACTACTTATGGTGGTTCTTTTACATTGTTGGATGCTTTATTTGTGCCAAGGATGAAGAAGAATCTGTTATCAGTTTCAACATTAGCTAAGATCGGATTGGTTGTGAAATGCTGATGATAGATGTACAACTCATGATTTGTCAAATGGCAACATCATTATTACTTCACGCATTTTATATTGTGGGCTGTATAAGCCCATGGTTATGCATAATCTATGAATGATTCAACATGTACAGTTCAAGATTCTCAGGCTATGTTAGATGCAAAGCTTTGGCATGCTCACTTTGATCATTTGAGTTTTACTAGATTTTATGCCTGTAGAAATTTGAAATGGTATCCTCTTTGCCCAAACTTGAGGCACCTAGTAAACATGTCTGTGAAGGCTGTATTTTGGGCAAAATGAAACGTTCCTTCTTTCCAAAAGATGGTTCAGTATGAGCTAGTAAAAAATTGTATCTTTTTCATAGTGATGTTTGTGGTCCTATGAAAACACCTTCTTTTGGGAACAAAGTCTTTTATTGATGATTTTTCCAGACATGCATAGGTATATCCATTGAAAACAAAGTCTGAAATGTTTATGTGCTTCAAACAGTTTCTCATTTTGGCTAAAAATCTTTCAGCACATAAAATGGGCACCCTCCATTTCGATCGAGGGAGGAATATATGTCTTCTGATTTTAATGCATTTTTAGCTGAATGTGAGATAAAACATGTGTACATTGCCGTATAAAACTCAACAAAATGGAATTGCTAAAAGGAAGATCATGTCACTCATGGAGATGGTGAGGTGTATGGTCAAGAGTTAGGCTTTACCACATAGTTTCTGGCTTGAGGATGTTATGTCTATTGCATATATACTTAACACTTATCCCACTAAAGCATTGTAGTCTATCACCCATATGAGGCTTGGCATGGTTGCAAGCCATCTGTTGCATTAGTGCTTGAAAAACAGCACATGAAAATTGGATGATAAAGTAGTGAACTATATTTTTGTTGGGTATAGTTCTAAAAGCAAAGGCTATCATCTGTACCATCCAGAAACTAAACACATTTTGGTTAGCCATGATGTTGTTTTTGTGAAAAATGCTATTCAGCCATTACTTTCATGTACTAAGGAGACAACAGTTAGCTCCAAATATGTGTATGAAACTTTGTTGCCTCTTTTATAGGTGGATAGTCTAGTGTTGGTCCAAAGGAGGCAATTTCTCAACCTTTACAAGTTTCACATGATGATGTAGATAATTCCATTTCTGATGCAAATTTACATTATGCACTTATTGATGAGAGAACTGATATAGAGGAGGCAAAAACTATTCCTAAATGGTTGGTGCAAAGTTTGCAAGATACCAAATTAGATGCACCTCTATCATATTGTAAAAAAGTAAGTCTACGATCTAAGGGTCCAACCGATTTAGACAGATATGAAATTGGACACCGTTTGGTCACTCATGTGTATGGCCAAAGATCTTGAGACTAGACTTAAGTATAAGTCCATGTGCTCTCTTAAACAAGTGATCCACTTAGCCTAGTGGTTAAGTTTCAAGGTTGTGAAGGAGGAGGTCTTGGGCTCAACCCCCATGGGGAGCATGGGGAGAGAGTTTTGCCCAAGGATCTCTAGAGCCTTCTAACTCAAGTTAACATGTGGACTTAACTTGAGAGGGGAGTACACCAACCACTAGTGGTCTCTAGTGGAAGGTGCTAAAGCAGTGGTCAAGAACACTCTAGCCACTAGTAGACTCTAATGGAAGATATGAAAGGAGTGGAGGAGATTGCACATGCACTTGTGGACTCTAGTTACATTTGTGGTCCTCGTTGATTCGAGCAGCTATATATATACAAGCATAAGGATGGGAGGAGAGTCATCTCTCTAGCATGTGGTGGTCGTAATTGTTAGTTTCTTGCATTGGTATCAGAGCTCTAGGCAAGCTTTCATGGTGACCTTGCTAGGGTCATCTTCCTCAATGTTCCATGATGACCTTGATATTCTTCACTTGCTTCACAAAATTTCATAGATATTCTTCTTAGGCGATTTGTTTGGTGCACCCTCTCTCTTTCGTGTGCATTGCAATGAGTTTCTTGTACATTTAGAAGAACCCCAACCTCTGTTTTTTGTTGCAAAAGCTTATAATTTCTCATAGCGCTACGAATTTTGAACTTGTGACCATGCGAGACTAGAACGATGAGCTAGTCGACCTTACATCCATGCACTAACGAATAATTTGTAGATTTCCTTTATGTCTGTTATAACCTGATCAACGAAAGAGAAGGATAATTCCTTTCGCATAGCACTCCAATGCCATCCCACGGTTTCGAACTCCTGCACTACTGCAGGCAACGTATTCCTTTAATCAAATAGCCCGCTCTCACGAACTCTAAGACAACTTGAACACGAAATTGAGCTAGAACTATCCTGTTCAAAGGTTTTTCATGTGGAAATTGAGCGCATAACCTCCGTATGCGGTAGAGTTGAGCTATCCACAAGTTTCAAACCTTACATTCATACAAACTTGATTGAGGAGATGAATAAAAAAGGTTATATCGTGGATTTAGGTTGCACGTACGAAATTCGATCACATACGAATTCGTTTAGAAGGTAGTACTTTAGCCAATAAGACCGAGGGATTTCTGGTAGCAACAACAACTGGTAATATCAAAGGCCTCAGTTTGTCTCATGACCATGGCCAGATCATCATGAGACTTTTTGCTGATGATATGAACGCATTTGTTCACAATGATAGTACCAGCCTTGAGACGTTCTGGAGGTGTCTGGATACTTTTTGTGAAGCCTCTGGATCCACAATCAACCACTCTAAGACCGCCTTCAGAGCTATTGTTGGGTCACAGCCCGACCTTCTCATTGATCATGGCTGTCAAATCATTCCGCAGGGCGAAATTCTTCGGCTACTTGGGATCCCCTTGGGGTTTGGTGTCTCTATGGAACAGCGGTGGAACTGGGTGCTGGCTAAACTCGAAAACAAGCTTAACTATTGGAGAGGTATGCAAATCAATCTTGCTGGCCGCGCCATGGTTATCAACACGTTCCTCTTATCATCTACCATTTATTTCCTTTCTTGTTGGAGACCAAAAGAGCAAGATCTGTCCAAACTGGAAAGCATTTGTAGAAACTTCCTTTGGACGGGCGACCACAATAGGAGGGGGGTGCCTAAAATCAAGTGGTCCATCTGCACCAGCCATAGAGATAGTGGGGGCGTTGGTATCCTCGACATTGGGTGCATGGCTAACAAACTGGCGGCCAAATGGATGATTAAGGCTTGGTGCAACGGGGAGGCCTCATGGGCCAAGTTGATCTTCAGAAACAAGAATGAGTTGGCTCTCATGGGCTTCCCAAATTGGAAGAATCTTGACATCTTGACCTTGTTGTTTTCCGCGATCCCCGTCTTCCTGAAAGGCTCAAATCTTGTGTGCTCCCTATGGAAGAGTTGGAATAAAGTCAAAAGCTACACAAGAATACATGAAGACTGGAGGTGGGCAGCCGGAATCAGACAAAACGACTCTATCTGGTTTTCGATCCATGGCATCCGGAGTGTGGAACCTTGGAACATTCAAAATGCCAAGAAGCTATGGAACAAAGACTTCAAAAATTGGAAACATCTCTGGAAACAAGACACCAACGGATGGATCAACTTTGAGGATATTGACCCTAGTATCAACATTTCATACGAAGAATGGAACACTTTGCAAAGCAGAAGTCTCGCCTGGGACCACCACAAAGTTCGCCTTCTCATGGGACATGACACACCAAGCTTGCTTGGTCTCAAATGGCACAATGGGAATAGCCTATCAAAAATCCCGAACATCAAAGAAACGATTGACTATCAAGTTAACCTCAACAAGAAGTGGTGCCTCTCATGGACGCGGCTTTGGTGGGACATGAAATTCATGGCTATCTTGCACCCCCTCATAGAAATCAAAAAGTCTGTCCTCTTATGGCAAATTCTTCATCATGGAATCTGGACCAACCTTAAGGCTAGCAAATTTTGTGGGATTCCTCCCTGGTGCAAACGCTGCTACCGGTCTATCGAAGATGTTCCACACATTTTCTTTACCTGCCCCAACTCCATCAGACTCTGGCAGACAGTTGGAAAGAAAATTAGACTTAAAAAACATCTCAGTTGGAAGCAGGCCGTGCTGGGAGAAGCGATCGGCTGCTCCGCGACTCTCTGGAACGCCATGAGAGGGGAGGTCCTATGGAAAATCTGGCGGGAAAGATGTGCTTTCAACTTCAGCGACTCCCCCAAAGAGTGGTCAATTGAGAAATCCTTGTTCCTCCTTGGCAAAAGGATCGTTAACTATAAGAAATCCCGCCCTTTCAGGCATCATCAAGTACTCCTGTTGATCAATAACAAGCTTAAACCCAAGTGGGCCCCACATGAGGGTGATGAGAGGGTGATTAACCTTCTTTGTAATGCTATCTAAGCTCTGTAAAAGCTTCCCCTGCTTTGTGGGATTAGGGGGGTCCCGTGGGCACTAGTCCCCTTCTCTTGTACTCTTCTTTATTTAATTCAAGTCCGAGAGAGTAGGCTACTGCCGAACTTCCTTTATATTAAAAAAAACTAATTAAACTGCTAGCTTCTCAAAACATTTAGCTTTTGAAAATGCTATACACGGGAGTGGAATCCGATTCCTCAAACTTCTCTGTAGATCCTCTATCCACGGTGGCCTCATGAGCACTAAGAGATGTAATTATTGAACTGTCAACTTTTATAGACTAGTGCAACTCAAAAATGATCGGGGCGAAGAAAAAGGAAGTGAGTGAAGGTTTCCCCTCAGAGGAACGGCATACAGAACTCGAACTTCAGTCCTCTTTCATAGGCAACTAACACCCTTACCACTGTAGTAAAAGGCCTCCAATGTTCAGCTGCTCTATAAATATTTTAAATTTTCATATGAGCTCCACACGCATATCATCCTTCACTGCTATACCCGAAGGTGGACCTGATTTGATGAAACCAAGTGGAGCCGATTGCTCCTCATCAATTTGACCTCTAAAGACCTTTGCTTTTTTTTTTTTATAATATTTTTTTTAGAGGGTACAAGGAATTGGAAATACACACTCACACACCCAACCTCATAAGGTAGAGGCACCCATCATGAGAAACTCATGGACATGTCCAGCCGGGACTTGAACTAAGAAAATCTTCCTTAAGCTTCAAGGCATCAGCCAGTAGGCTACGTGGCTATGGACAAGACCTTTGCTTTTTGAGCTCTTTGCTTCAATCCAAATCTACTTCAACTGAAGCATCATCTCCCACACAATCCAAAGGCAAAGGATGGGCTAAGACAAGCTAGTCCAAGGAAGGCTTCATTTCTTCAAAGAAGGGAACATGGTGAAGCAACAATCTACAAAAGAGATCCTAAGGTAGCTACGAAGCATTGAAAGATTCTTGGACAAGGACCCAAGGATGAAAAATGGCTCTTCATGAGTATCAAGGAAAGGATGTAGCTTAAATGGGATATAAGTATTTTCGAAGTTGATGTTTTCATTTCAATACTTGCTTTATTCTTTGCTTTCATATAGCTTGCATCTAAATATTATTGAAGCATGGTAGAAGTCTTCATTTGTTAAGAATGATTTCAAACACTACGAACATGATGAAAGCCAAACGGATATAGAAGTATTGGAAATACATCAAGCACTTGCATGCATCTAGAAGTTCATGCCCAAAAAAGAAACGGTTGTTGGTGCATCTCTCCTTTCAAAAGAATGTTTTCATGCACAAAATATGTTTCTTCTTGCTTGAAAAAGATAGTTAATGCTCAAGTTTATGCATATGAACGGTTATATATTTTTAAGAAAAAAACTAGCGAGAATGTTTGTGCATGGATGATTGGGAACATGCATTTTCAAGCTCAAGAATTGCTTGATTTAAGTTTGGTGCATGAAAGGAGAATGATAAAACATGCATGCACTCACATGCATTTGCATGCAAGAGCATACATTTGCATATGCATGATTGTTTGTTAAGTAGTTGAATACTTAAACTTTCTCTACCTCCTTTTTCTAACTAGACTTAGATAGCTTGGAAAAATAGCAAACTAGGTAGTTGTAAGGCTCCTGGCTATCATGTAACTCAAGTAGCTAGTTTGTTTTTCCCAAACGTGATACTTAAGTATCACAAATTAGGAGTCTTGATTCGAAAACTAGGCCCTTCAAAAGTTAAGTGTTCAATTTTCTTGCTCATTGAAACGGCAAGAAAATAGGGCTACTTGAAAGTTTTCTTAATGGCTCTAAGTTTAGGAGAAAACTTAGAGAATCCTAACGACAAACCTAGATATAGTTGTTAGCTTGGATTTGAGAAATCATGCATTCAAGTAGGTTGATAAAGTTTTCTTTGGAAGTTTTATCTGATTCTATCCCAAGGCATGATAAGAATCAAATAGAATCGAATGGAACTAAAAAAAAATTGAACTTTCAAGTTCAAAGGATAGTTGATATGTTCCAAATTAAATAAAAAACCATAGAGTTTTTGAAGTTTTCATATTGAATTCTATCCCAAGGAGTGATGGAAATCAAAGGTTGCACCTTAGCATCACTTGAACTTTGACGTTCAATCAGAGGATGTTAGGTTCCAACACGATTGCATCTCTGGTAATGATGCAACTTACTAAGTAAACTTGGAAACTTGAAAGAACTCTTTTAGAGAGTTAAGTTTTGGTTTCATTTAAGCTAAGTGAAGCTTCAAGAGGAAACCAAATCAAGCAATCTTTAGGAAATGAGATAAGTTCCTAATGACTTGAATAAAACTATGAACTTTTCATTTAGGAATACAAAGTTCCAAGATATGGATTTCCAATCCATGAACTTTTCCTAAACAAGCTATAAAGTTCAAAGTTATGTGTTCATAGTAGCATTACTATTGGATCAATCATCAAAAGATGTTTAAAGTACTCTAATAACATCTAAAGATTGACCAATAATAATGAATCTTGTATCAAACTCAAAAATAAGAGTGAATAATAAATCTTTTCATTTAGAAATACAAAGTTTCTAGATATGGATTTCAAATCCATTAACTTTTCCTAAACAAGCTATAAAGTTCAAAGTTATGTATTCATAGTAGCATTACTATTGGATCAATTGTCAAAAGATGTTTAAAGTACTCTAGTAATATCTAAAGATTGACCAATAATAATGAATCTTGTATCAAACTAAAAAACAAGAGTCAATATCACATAAATGGAAGTTCAAGTCAAACTTTCATAGTGGAATGGGAAACCATATCCTAAAGGTGATATTTATCCTCTAGTTTGATAATCAGGAAATGAACACATCTGAATTAGTAAAGCTTTTGGATATTGTTTGAAAGTTTAAGAATTTCTTTCAAATATCCTTTTGGCATTGCAAAACATTCCAAGCTGAATCATTTGCACAAGTTACTTGATTCCCTAGAATGAATCTCAAGACCTAGAAGAATAACATTCTCCCAAGTAGTGAGAATGAAATTAGATAGTAAGTAGTTCCCTAGAAGTCCCAAATCAAGAGAAGTGGTACTTAAAGTCCAAATGGTTGATATCACTTGGAAGTGTATCAAAGATTCTTAGCTTTAAAATCTAAAAAGGATTAGGATATGCTTGGACTTGAGTAGGGGAAAGATCTCTAAAAGCCCATGGGTAAGCAAAGAAGCCTTTGATAGTTTCAAGAGGTCTTAAAGATAAAGACTAAGTCTTTATTTTTATCGCATGGTCAACAAGACTTGATCAATCTCGGACATGGTTATCCAAGATAATTGCGATTGGAACTATTGTGAAGGTTTCCCAAGTATTGGCAATCGAAATAGTAAACTGTTCCAAGTCTGAACATGATAAATATTCCAAGCATGTAGTCTACAAGTATAAAGACAATAATTAAGTCTATGGAAGTTTAAACATAAAGTTTACCTATCCTTAAAGGGATTGTGGTATAACCCAACAATCATGAGCGGATGCTTAGACTTAAGCAGTAGAGAGATTCCTATAAAAGTCCTGGCCAGGGTAGCTCTTTAAAGCTACAATAAGAAAGGAATCTAAAGACAAGAAGTAAACAACTCTTGTCGCTACAAACTAGTCAAGTATAACCAATTGGACCTGAATTAGAAAAATGCAAGAACTTGGAATTCTAATTGGTTTTCATTTGAAAACCCAAGTAAAAAAGAGTAGATATTTGAGGTTTTAAAGTTTCCAAAGGAAAGCACAAGATCATGAAACGATCATGTGAAGGGATCAGAACCTAGAATATCAAATTAGGGGTAATGCCTAAAACTTTCAAATTCTTATAAACAATTGAAGCAAGAAGGTACTCTATCAAAAAATATTTAGATGAGTATCACTCACCCATCAATGTGAATATAAAATAGGATGGTATGGGATACCATATTTTATACTCAGATTGATGTAGGAAAGATGATATGGGACATTGGACCATGGGATGATAATTATCTTTTAGTCCTAGAATAAATCTTGAAGTTAGATTAGAGCTTCAAGGGCATTAAAACTTCCAAGGATAAGTTTCAATTCAAAGACCAAGTTCTTAAGAAGATACAAAGTAAGTAACTTCCAATATCTTCTTGAAACACTTCAAGCTAAAAGTGTTGATGATTCGAAAATATTTGATAAATTTCTGAAAAGAGTAAGACTTTGACTTTGAATTGAACCGTTCAACTAAGGATAGACTAACTAAGTTAAGCACCAAGTTCCAAGTGTAACTTGGAAAATTCAATCTTTTGACTCAAGTCAATGCACAAGAATTGCATTCCTGGTAAGGAGTCATAAAGATTGAATATAGGCATGAACTTAGTCTCAAGTGAAGCATTGTTTGAGTAAAAACTCATCAATGAACCTCAGTGGATCGACACACTGATGTTAGATACCACACTAGTATCTTGTGGTTGGATGATGTTTAGATTTACTCTATGAATCTTTTTGAGAATCAAGTTTATTTATCTTAAATATAGAAAAAATAAATGTTTCAATACCTTGTTGAAACAGACAGTTAAGAAGTTAAAGTCTTGGGTCATCAAGTATTTGACAAATAGCAAGTTTATATCTTAGAAGTTTGAATTAGTTATACAGAGTTTTAGTCATTTCCTTCTGCTTTCCAAATCTTTTGGAATTGACTCACTTTTGGTATCTTATTCCTTTGACAAAAGTCTAGGGTTCTAAGGGTCCGACCGGTTTAAAGAGATCTGAAATCGGACACTGTTTAGTAACTCATGTGTATGGCCAAAGATCTTGAGACTAGACTTAAGCATAAGTCCATGTGCTGTCTTAAACAAGTGATCCACTTAGCCTAGTGGTTAAGTTTCAAGGTTGTGAAGGAGGAGGTCTTGGGTTCAACCCCCATGGGGAGCATGGGGAGAGAGATTTTCCCAAGGAGCTCTAGAGCCTTCTAAACTTGAGTCCAATGGACTTAACTTGAGAGGCGAGTACACCAACCACTAGAGGACTCTAGTGGAAGGTGCTAAAGTAGTGGTCAAGAACACTCCAACCACTAGTAGACTCTAGTGGAAGATATGAAAGGAGTGGAGGAGATTGCCCATGCACTTGGAGACTCTAGTTACATTTGTGGTCCTCGTTGATTCGAGTATCTATATGTACAGACATAAGGTTGGGAGGAGAGTCATCTCTCTAGCATGTGAAGGTCATAATTGTTAGTTTCTTGCATATATCATACTTGTTTAAGCTCTCATAGTGCTTCTTTTGCATCAGATTGCTATGTTATGGCCGCCTCTAGTCTTTCTGATGAGAATGACTCTGTTTTGTTTGATGAAGCACAAAATTCAAAAAGTTGGATGGCTCCTATGCAATCATAATATGATGCTATTATGAAAAATGGTACCTGGTCTTTATGTGACTTGCCTCTCGGCAAGAAGGCCATTGGCACTAAGTGGGTATACAAGCTGAAGTGTAAGTCTGATGGAATAATTGAAAGGTATAAGACTATGCTTGTTGCAAAAGGTTATGCTAAAAAAGGAGGCATAGGTTTTGATGAGACCTCTGCACCTACATGCGGAATGACTATTGTTCGCAACATATGTGCACTTGCAGCTCATCATGGTTGGAAAGCACATCAGTTGGACATTAAAAGTGCATTTCTTAATGGTGACTTGCATGAAGAAGTGTATGTTTTTTAGCCCCATGGTTTTGTGTAGAAAGGGCATGAAAACAAAGTGTGCTAGTTGAAAAAGGCATTATATGGTTTGAAGCAAGCATCACATGCTTGATATGAAAAGATATATGCCTACTTGATTGCACAGGGTTTTGAGAACAGTCCAACTAAGGGCACCTTATACATTAAGTGTGCAAATGGTGTGCTTCTGATCGTTGTTGTCTATGTTGATGATGCTACTCACTGGTCCTAATGAGAAGCATATTGCTGATTTTAAGGCTGATTTGCATGCCTCATTTGACATGTTAGATTTGGGGTATTTGCATCATTATTTGGGCATTTAGTTTATGCAAGTTGATGCCAGACTCGCTTTGTGTCAAGCTAAACATATTGACACATTATTTGCAGCATTTTGGCCTTGAAGACCGCAAATCTATTACCACTCCTATGGAGATAGGTTTACAGTTGAGTCTTCATGATGGTAAAGATGCATTTGATGTTTTTCTCTATTAGTGAGCTGTTGGATGCTTTATTTACATATGCATTACTCGACCAGATATTCAATTTTTTGTCTCAGATGAGCATCTTTATGCATTGCCTAGGTGTCAAGCATTGGCAGATGGTCAAGCACATCTTTCGCTACTTGAGTGGTACCCGACTACTTGGATTGTTTTATCCCAAGGGAAGATCACTAGCACTAGATTTACATGCTTTTTTTGCATCTGACTGGGCTAGTTGCTATGACACTCGTGTGTCCAAAAGTGGTTTTTGCTTCATGCTTGGTAGCTCATGTATATCTTGGTTGAGCAAGAAGAAGCCCACTATGGCCACGTCTAGTTATGAGGCTGAGTATAAGGCAACTTTCACACTGATTGTTGAGTGTGTGTGGCTCAGATGCCTTATGGCTGATTTGGGTGTTGGTTAGTCTTCTACCACCACCATCTTCACTGACAGTCAGAGCACATTGGCAATCTCGAGGAATCATGTGTTCCATGCTTGCACTAAGAACACTGAGATGCAAAATCATCATGTCAAGGAGAGGTGCTCTAGTGGAGAGATCAATTTGGCATATGTGCCCACATAGGAGAACATTACAAACCTTTTCATAAAGGCTCTACGTAGGGGAAGTTTGAAACTTTTTGCAAAGCTTTGGGCTTACTTTCTTTTGTGGATTGATTCCACGTAGCTTGGCACTTCCTTATACATGAGTGCTAGCTGATTGTTCACCGCATCACTCTCAGGGGAGATTTATTGATATATTTAGGTAGTGATGTGTGTGAATACACTATATGCCTATAACCCTAATGGGTCACTTATTTTTGTACGTTCTCTTCATAATACATTCAGTATTATGTGTTGTGCTCCAAGATTCTTCTTCTTCCTTGTGCTATTTGTGTGCTTTCGTAGACCTCAAACTCCAACACTGTCGGGGTACTTTTTCCCTCTTTAAGAGGCTTTCCTCGGCTTGTATACATGGCTATAACCCTAACATGTTACTTATCTTTGTACACATACTTGGTAATTCATTTACTATTGTGTTGTGCTCCAAGCTTCGTCTTCTTCCTTGTGCTGTTCATGCGCTTCCGTAGACCTCAAACTCCAACAACATTAGTTAGCTTGAAGGATGTGTATAACACTTTTCTGCCTCTTTTTACACGTGGATAATCAAATATTGGTCCAAATGAGGTAATTTCTTACCCTTTATAGGTTCCAAATGAGGATGTAGATCCTTCCATTTTTTATGCAAATTTACATGATGTACTTGGGAATGAGAGGGATGACATAGAAGAGGTTAAAACTATGCCTTAAGGGCTGGTGTAAAATTTGAGAGATAGCAAAATAGATGCATCTTTGTCATATCTGTACCTCTCATGCTCTCATATCATTTGCATCAAATTGCTATGCTATGGCTATCTCTAGTCTTTTTTATGAGAATGAGCATGTTTTTTTTAATGAAGCACAAAATTCATAAAATTCATTAGTTGATATGCAATCACAATATGATGTTATTGTGAAGAATGGTACTTGGTCTTTATGTGATTTTTCTCCAAGAAAAAAGCCTATTGGTACTAAATGGATATACAAGTTGAAATGTAAGCTTGATCGAATAATTGATATGTAATAGGTATAAGGCTAGGCTTCTTGCCAAAGGTTATGCTCAAGATAAAGGCATTGATTTATGATGAGATCTTTGCTACCACATATCGAATTACCAGTATTTGTATCATTTGTCTAGTTGTAGCTCATCACGGTTGGAATGTGCATTAGTTGGACATTGAAACTATGTTTTCTGAATGGTGACTTATGTGAATAAATGTATGTATTTCAACCCCATGGTTTTGTGCAAAAAGTGTATGAAAACAAATTATGCATGTTGAAAAAGGCATTATATGGTTTGAAGAAAGCACCACGTGCTTGGTATGAGAAAATGCATGCCTACCTGCTAGCACATGGTTTTGAGACTAGTGCAACTGAGAGCACCTTATATGTTAACCATGAGATGATGTACTTTGCATCATTGTTGTATATATTGATGATATGAGGAACACTAGTCCTAATGAGAACCATATTGATGAATTCAAGGCTGATCTACATGACTCTTTTGAGATGTCATATTTGAGGTTTTTGCATCATTATTTAGGCATTCAATTTATGCAAGTTGATGGGGGAATAATATTAGTGACAAACAAAATATGATGACACATTATTCAATTATTTTGGCCTTGAAGCTTGCAAACCTATTGCCATTCCCATGGAAACAGGCCTATGGTGGAGTCTTCATGATGTTGGAGACGTATTTGATGTTGTTCTTTATCAACATGCTATTGGATGCTTGATTTATTTATGCATAACTTGACCTGATATTTAGTTAATTATCTATCAAATGAGCAAGTTTATGTATTTCTGAGGTGTCACATTGGTGGGTAGTTAAGCACATCTTGTTCTACTTGAGTGGTACCTAGCTACTTGGATTGTTTTATCCCAAGGGGAAATTTTTACTGCTATATTTACACACTTTTTCTAACTTAGACTAGGTTGGTTGCTATGACACTCATGTATCCACCAATGGTTTTTGCATCATGCTTGGTAGCTCATGCATATGTTGGTTGATAGTAGGTGTGGCTTTGATTCCTTTTGGATGTGACAATGAGAGTGCATTGATAGTTGTGAGAAACCTATTTTCCATGCCCGCACAAAGCACATAAAGATACACTATCATTATGTATGGGAGAGGTTATTTGCTGGAGAGATCAGTTTGGCTTATGTGCCCATATAGGATAATGTTGTAGGCCTTTTCACAAAGGCTCTGCCTAGGGAGAATTTTGAAGCTTTTTGCAAAGCTTTAGGCTTGCTTCATTTTATGGATTTATTTCTTTCCGCATAGCTTGGCATTTCCTTATACATGAGTGCTAACTCCTTGTTCACCTTATCACTCCAAGGTGGGATTTGTTGATATATTTTGGTAGTGATGTGCGTGAATGCACTTAGGATTAGTGGGGTACTTTTTCCTTCTTTAGGAGTTTGTTTTTTCCTTCTTGTATATATGTCTATAATCTTGATGGATTAGTCAGCTTCATACATTCACTTGGTAATACATTTAGTATTGTGTTATGTTGCAAGCTTCTTCTTCTTCCTTGTGTTGCTCGTGTACTACTACATACCTCAAACACATTTTGTTTTCTTTTTTTTTTTTGCTACTTCTTTTTTCTTTATGATGACTGTACTGAGAGGAGGGAATTTTCCTTTGGCAAGGCTCTTCTAAGGGTGTTTCAACGAGATCTTGCCCTTCATAGTGCTCACTTTCTTTGTAAATGAATTTTGAATAGTGGATCCAATGATTAGCTCTCACTATCCATATTGATAAATTCTTCAAAATCTTATCTTGTCTTAAAGTTCTAGTTTTCTGATATCCATATTGATTCTAGAAGGGGGATCTTTATTTAGATCTTCTTCGACATGGATCTGAGGGTGCTACCTTGCATTAAAAGAGTATGTTGATCATTTGTAGATCGATCCCCTAACATCCTTCTTGGACGCCAGTGGATGTCCCAAAGAGGCCATAATTTCTTGGATGAAGTTGTATAGAAAGTAGAGAAGATTAAGAAGCTCCACCTGAAGTGAGTATTTGGGCGATGTCGATCTATCGAGAATGAAGTTCAAGAACAACTTAAAAAGGCACATGGTTGTGCAAAAGACTTGCCACATACTAACTTGAACAGCCTAAAACACCATCTCCTCATTTTCGGATACTAGAAGACATGATTTGCAAATGAGAATCGACACTTATTGACAATGAATTCGTGTGGGAAACATTATTTTCAAAGCCTTTGCCCAAAAGAATCCAACGATGGTTGTAGGCCGAACAATTGGCTGATTAGCAATGTCTTCTTTAACTCCTCTTGCTATCTCAAGACTTTTGAATTTGGTAGAGAAACCATTGAGGGATTGAATCTGAAAAATAGGAGGGATTTACCATTACCTTTATCACTATCCTAGAGAGCCACATTGCTAACCATGATGGAGGGAGCCAACAAGTCTCACAAGGTGCCAAACCCCAGAATCTCGACAGCCAACAAGCCACTATAAGAAGAAAACAAAGGATCCCAAAGAAACTTGAAAGAAAGCAAGCAATGGAGGTAAACAAAAAATCTTGAATGCCTAAGAAGGATTAAAGGTCAAGGCTACCAAGGGCCTCCATAGCACTCCGGGCACGACTTAAATTTAAAACTCTCTCTACTTTTACTCTCATTTAAATTAGCTCTAAAGATGAAACGAGCAATTTAAAGTCAGAAAACGAGGTTTTTAAGATTTAATGTTTGACTTAGTAACAATATATCATGACACATAAATCTTCTTTGTAATGTTTTCTAGCAACTTTTTAAACAGCTTTTGCTTTGTGGGATTCGAGGAGTTCATGGGTAGTAGCCCGCTTCACTCGTATGGTTGTTCTTTTTATTACTTAAAGTTGAGGAGAGTAGCCTATTGTCGAACTTCCTTTTGGAAAATTATGCTTAGGAGCCAAGCAAAATCTTAGCAAACGATACTTCTCACAAAAGGAAAAAGTTGAATTCTTCTTCACAAAAAGAAAGGAGGCGACGAATGAAAATTCTAAACTTTATCCCAGCCTGCATAGCCGAGTGGTTTGATGCCTTGGATCTTTAGGAAAAATTCCTGAGTTCAAGTCTTTGCTGGACATGTATCTATGAATTCCTCATAAATGGGTGTCTCTACCTTACGAAGTCGAGTGTGTGAGTGTGTTTTCAATTCATTGTACTCTCTCAAAAGAAAACCTCAAAACTCTTTCCCTTATAAGACAAAACTCTCTCTCTCTCTCTCTCTCGTTTTCAGAGGCATATGATAGTTATGCATGTCGACAAACATATAGGCGTCTCCCATATATAAACGAAATACCCAATCATTGACGATTATGAACAATACGAAGTCAAATCATATTTGGGAAGAGTACAAACTTTTTGTTTTAAGCTCCTTATATGATCTTTAAATGAAAGGTACTCCATTATCCCTTGCCATATGGACCTTTTGTCCCTTGACGAGAATGTTCAATGGAATCTCTCCTTCCATGCCAATGTAACTTTCTCACTATGTCTTATTCTCAAGTGTCCTCCTCCTCCCTTTTCTTCTAAAAACTATGATTGTTTCGTTGTCCTACGTATGAGGGGTCCTTGAAGGATAATACCTAGGATGAATTTTCGAATGATAAGGTGCATTTTGTCTTTTCTTTTTGGAGCATTGAGGATTGTTGAAGATGCGATTTCTGAATGATGAGGGGTCTCTTGTCTTTTGGTTTGTGAATGATGAGGGGTCTCTTGTGTTTTCTTTTGTGAATGATGAGGGGTCTCTTGTCTTTTCTTTTGGCGTTTTGGGGATGATTGAAGAAAGAAAACTTGCACGTGAGGAAGTTGACACATCTACTCTTCTTATGAATCCACACTCACCACAAAATCATCCAAACCACATGGAAACCAAAATGCACTCCAGTTTCCTATTACATCACTATGAATTTGTAACATTATAATATGGACTCATGTGGAAATCATCATATCACTTGTATCATGTGCTTGCCATTCTTCCATTCACCTAACGCAACATTGCTACAGACGATCATTCATTTTCATAGTTCCAACATCAGATTTGTTGATTCGATCTCCATTTCAAATGAGCTTGAGTTAAAAACATAAAATGAAGTCTCTTCCACAATAAACTACATGTCTCATAATAAAGCATAGACATATAAAAGGTATCTACAAGTGTCAGTGGGGTGATAGGCCTATCCAAGTCATCCATGTCCATCCTAATTGTGTGGATATGCATGTAAGGACTCTATACATCTAGATGCACAAATGTTGATAACTTATAGCTAGAGAATCTAAGAAGAAATGAAGGGATAAACAGACAAATGAAATACTAGGAAGAATGAACTGAAATCTAGTATACGAAGGAACAAGAGGAATCTAGTGCATAAGAAACGAGGAAATTCGTTTTTATTTCCATTTAATCATGATGTAAAATTATTCTCGTAGTCTCCTACAATGACCCAAATTTCTCTCTACTTCTAGACCTAACCAACTACATTGTTGAAATGTGAACATCGAGTTTTATTAGTGTATGACTCAGTGGAGAGATCATTTTGTAAAGACATCTCAATCATTTTGAAGAGAGGTCTTGGATAGATCTTGTAATCTCTCTTGTCGTCTTTTTTGAATACGGCTCTATGTGTTCTTGTAATTCTTGAATATGATTTAGCAATACTTATCTATTTGGAACATCTCTTTCCATGCATTTGATGTATACAAGAGAGCTGCATTTGAAAGTATCAGCTTGTGTATTTCTTAAAAACACATGAAGTAGGATATATTCCTTAAAAACACGTGAAGTAGGATATCTTTCTCTCAAAGATTACTCAAATGCATTTTCCTCTTGTCGTTAAGAAGATTAAACACGTGAAGCAGGATATCTTTCTCTAAAAGAGTACTCAAATGCATTTTTCTCTTGTCGCTAAGAATATTTTTTTCCTCGATTGTAGGAATATAAAAGAAAGGGTTCTCTTTACATATCAAGAGATGGAGCCTATCGAAAACTCCAATGATCAAGTAATTGCAAGTTTAAGCTTTCATTGTTTTTTTTACCTTTGCATTTTGTGATATACATTCCTCAAACAATATCAAAATTTCAAATGACTAATGTTAATATATTTTGGTAGTGATGTATTTGAATATACTTAGGATCGTGGGGGCACTTTTTTTCCTCTTTAAGAGGTTTTTTTTTGGCAGCTTGCATATACGCCTATGACCTAATGGGTCACTTATCTTTGTACATTTCACTTGGTAATGCATTCAATATTATAGTGTAATGCAAGCTTGTTCTTCTTCCTTGTGCTCCTCATGTGCGTTTGTAGACCTCAAACTCTAACAATTGGTATTAGATCAAGTCATCACTTTATCTAGGGTTTCATTGACATCCCTCTGATCAAAGTCTAAGTGCACAAAAATTAGTGAGCATACTCGAGGCAACTAGAACTTAAAAATTGTTTCGCTTTATCGCATCAAAATTTTAATTGAAGCTCGTTTCTATCAAGGAAGCATAATCATTTTTCTACATTAGGGTATTTAGTCACTGGACATGTTGAAAGCAATGATGTATTTCGTATGTTGACTATTGAGAAGAAGTTAGATAGTACTAATTATCCATTGTGAGCATATATAATGCATCATATATTGGTAGTAAAAGGGTTGTGGAATACTGTGTAGGATATTGAAAAATATCAAAGTACATCTAAAAATACAATTATTGAAGGTGATACAAATGGCATTAAAGATAATGATCTTTATATTCTTGTTTGTGCTACAGTTCCTATTGTATGTACTGCAAAGAAACTTCATTGAGATGGCAGAGATACACGACACATGTATTGATAGTTTTGTCTGTCAAACATATTATTATCTCTCATAATCGCTCTTGTAACACAACAAAAGATGCAAGAAATGAGGTTTGTATTGATTACCTCCAATATTAGTTGGAGAGTAAGCATATGAATGAAGGAGATTCGATGGATAGTTTTTTGATAAAGATTAAAGATTTGAAGGAGTAATTGGTTTTTGCTGATGAAATCTTACCAAATAATTCACTTATGCACAATGTTCTTAACGATCTTCCAAACTCATATCAAAGTTTTGCTTCTACTCTTCGATTCATGATGAAAGGCAATCCACATGCCTTAACATTTTAGGAGTTATTCTATGTTTTGTTGCAAGAATATATGTCTAGGCAAAATATGCCAATTATGCATGATGTAGATCAAGCTTTCTTAGCTAATCAGAAGGGCAAAGGAAAGTGGAGCTCATCTACTAGTATGCAAGAATCTACTAATGTTGCATAGTAAAAAGAGAGAGACAAAGATGAGAAGAAAATAGAAAAGCAGAAATAATTTTGCAAATATTGTAAGGAAAATGATCATATCATAAAGAGTTGTCCAAAATTAACTACAAAAGAGACAAAGAAGAAAGAGGATGGAATGGTTATTGCAGGCACCTCTACACCTAAAACAAGGTATGCTAATCTTATGCATAATGAAGAATGGGCATTTACTATTGTTTGTAGATATTATCCATCTTCTCATGAGTAGTGCATGTCTACAATAGACTCACATGTTTGGTACTTAAATAGTAGGACAACCAAACATATTGCCTTGTAGCACAATTTCTTCAGTTCAGTTGAGCATGTCTCTATAAGGAATAATGTCACATATTCTAATAAGTGGCCTTGTCCTATAACGGGAGATGGTAAGATAATTTTGACTACTATTGATGGTAATCATTTCACATTATCAGATGCTTTGTATGTGCTAGGGATCAAGAATTTGTTCTTGTCAGTTTTCGCATTAGCCAATATTGGCTTTCTTATCAATTCTATTGATGCCAGATGTATAGTTCATGATCTCTTAAAATAGAGGTGTTATTGTTGCTTCTTGCATTTTATGTAATGGATCATATAAGCTCATAGACTATGCGAGATCTATGAATAATTGAGCATGTGGAATTCAAGATCCTTAGGCTATCTCAAATGCAAGGCTTTGTCATGCATGCTTTGATTATCTGACTAGTTTGCTATGCTTGTAGAAATATAAAATGGTATCCTCTGTATCCAAACTTGAGGCACCTTGTTAAACATGTCAGCAAAGGTTATATTTTGGGAAAAATGCAACATTCCTCCTTCCCAAAAGAGGGTTCAGTCTGAGCTGCTCATAAATTACAACATGTTTATAGTGATATCTGTGGTCCTATGCAAATGGCTCCTTTTGGGAACTACCTTTACTTTATGAATTTTATTGATGATTTCTCCAGGCATGCATGTGTGTATCCATTGAAAGCAAAGTCCAATGTGGTTATGTGCTTCAAATAGTATATACATGTCTTTTGATTTTAATGCATTTTTGGCTATCATTTGAAAATAAAAGCCTATCATGTCTTTGGTTAATCTACGTGTCTTTAGTTTTGTGGCATATGAATTAGTGCTTGAACAACAATGCTGGGAATTCGATAGTAAAGCAATGAAATGTAGTTTTGTTGGGCATAGTTCAAAAAGCAAAGGCTATTGTTTGTAGCATCCACATACTAAACACATGCTAGTTAATCATGATGTTTTTTTGTGGAAGATGCGATTTAGCCATTACTTTGATGTACTAAGGAGATATAAGTTAGCTCCAAAGATATATATGACACTTTGTTATTTCTTTTTATAGGTGGGCACTCAAGTGCTAGTTGTGTACTCACGATACAGGATATATGCTCACATGACACAATACTTAGCCACTTGACCATATAGGATACGTGATACTCAACCTGATGACAAATGATACTTGTGAAGTATCGCGATACATGGGGAGATGATACATGATAGATGATACAAGAACTAGATGATACATGATACACGATACTCAACTCGATGGTACATGATACATGTGAGGTATCGTGATACATGGGGAGACGATACATGATAGATGATACAAGAACTAGATGATACGTGATACACAATACAAGATACTCAACTCAATGATACATGATATGCGTGAGGTGTCACAATATGCAGGGAGATGATATACGATACATGCCAGGCATCGTGATACATGGGAATTCAAGTATCACGATACCTGAACTCAACTCGTCATGATACCTGGTCTTAGCAAGATCTAAATTCAAAAATTTATTGTGTGTTGTGCTCTTCAGATGTTCCTATTCTCCCTCATGTGCATGTGAGTGCAAGATCTTACTCAAATCCCTTCCTACAACCCTCATGATACTTCAATTGTGTCGTGTCATGTTCTAAACTATTTTAATCAACTTTGAAGTTGAAGAAGATGCAAGACTTACTTTTCTTGTTTCCTTCGCTCACTTCTTTGTTGCTCACACATTTTGTGCATGTATTTATCCATGATACTTGCTCTATGATACTTGTTACTAGTCGGCTCATGCAACTTGCAACTAGTACAAGTGGTTAGGAGAATAAAATGTTTTGGTATTTTAGGTCCTTGGGATGACCAAGGCCTAAAATAAACATGATTCAATTTCTTGGGTTTTCTTGTGATGATTTTCCTACACTAATCTAGCCTCTCCTTTCTATTTCTAAATCCTAAATCTCTCTCACTCCCTCACTCCTAACCCTACAAACTCATTACACACCCCAAGTGTGTGAAGTAATAAGTGCAAATTTTTAGTGACTTGCCACTTACCAAAATTGCTTCTCATCACATGATGCCTTCACCCCACAGCCATTACCATCACATAGGCACCTTGATTGGACTAGATCCCTGGCAACAGTGCCAAAAATGTGTGTACCTAAGTCATAGAGTGTTAGAGACTTGTCCAATTGAGACTATACCTCAATTACCCACAAACACATATAGTTGTGGAGTAATGCACTTTTAATTTTCAATCCGTGAAGTTAGACATATCAAGTGTATGAAGACATGTGCACACATGATGGCAATTGAAGTGAAAGTGCTAACAATGCATGTATCATAAGTTCATCTACCTCTCACGTCACCTGTGTTACTTGAAATGCATGCCATGATACTTGCAATAGTTGTACACACAAATTGGGACTTTTCTCTGATCTTAGATATCCAAATATGGTCCACAATGGATTCATTTTGAAGTTCTCAATGATATGCATCTAATAATAGTATTCTTAGCCTAATATGACAAATGTACTTTGAGTTATGAGCAAAATAGTGATTGGTGGGAAAGACCAACTCGTGCTCCATAGCTCATGAAGCTTCTTACATGTACTACAATCGCTAAAACAAGAAGGGAAGGGCTATACAATACTCCTACACACACATTTCAAGCACTAAAGATGCATGCAAGCTCTTGGAGAAGAAGATACTCATTACAGAATAAGCAAATTCAAAATTTCAGCTTGATTACTCACAACGGCAAAAAGTGTTAACAAAGATTCACCAGGTGACTTATATACATGTGCCCTAAAAATTCCTTTCATACTAGAGACCGGCACTTATATTGAAATTCAAAGAATCCCTACTATTATACAAGGCTAATGTTACAATATTCACTAATCATGCATCAAAAGGACTCCTCTAGATCATTTACATGGCTTTTGACATGATATCATGGTAATTTGAAGAGGAAAATTATGCCTAAATTTGAAAATTTTTGCGGCCTATTTCTCTTTGCTTCTTTCTCTTGAAACATATACCTAAATGGTTGGTGCAGACTTTGAGAGATAGCATTCAGGCTCTCATATTGTAGTCATTCAAGCTCTCATAGTGTTTCTTTTGCATCAAATTGCTATGCAATGGTTACCTTTAATCTTTGCCATGAGAATGAGCATGTTTCTTTTGATGACACACAAAATTCAAAAACCTCGATGGCTAATATGCAATCAGGATATGATGCTATTATGAAGAATGGTACTTGGTCTTTATGTGATTTGCCTCTAGGAAAAAAGGCCATTGACACTTAGTGGGTATTCAAGTTGAAAGATAAATGTGATGGAACAACCGATAGATATAAGGCAAGGCTTATTGCAGAAGGTTATGCTCAAGAGAGAGGCAATTATTTTGATGAAACCTTTGCTCCCACATGCAAAATGACCACTGTTCACAACATCTGTGCACTTGCAGCCCATCATGGTTGGAATGTACATTAGTTGGACCTTATAATTGCATTTCAGAATGATGACTTACATGAAGAGGTGTATGTATTTCAGCCTCATGGGTTTGCATAGAAAGAGCATGAAAACAAAGTGTGCAAGTTGAAAAAGGTATTCAATGGTTTAAGCACCACATACTTGGTATGAAAACATACATGCCTACTTAATTGCATATGGTTTTTAGAATGGTATATCTGAGAGCACCTTATATGTTAAGCATGAAAATGGTGTATTTTTTATCATCGATATATATGTTGATGACATGGTGCTCATGCGTCCTGATGAGAAGCATATTGCTAAATGTAAGAGTGATTTGCATGCCTCTTTTTAGATGCCAGATTTGAGGCATTTGCATCATCATTTTGGAATTCAATTTATGCAAGTTGATGGGGGAATAAGTTTTTTTCAAATAAAATATATTAACACATCATTGCAACATTTTAGCCTTGAAGATTGCAAACCTATTTCCATTCCTAGGGAAACAAGTTTGCAATTGAGTCTTCATGATGTTGAAGATGCATTTGATATTGTTCTCTATGCAAGTAGTTGGATGCTTGATTTACTTATGCATAACCCGGCCTAATATTTAGTTTTTTATCTCTCAAATGAGAAGGTTTATGCATTGTCAAGGTATCAAGCATTTGCAATCAGTCACGCATATCTTTTGCTATTTGAGTGGTACTCGGCTACTTGGATTGTTTTATCACAAGGGAGGATGATTACTGCTAAATTTACATGCTTTTTTTAGTGAGATTGGGCTAATTGCTATGATACTCGTGTGTCCAGTAGTAGTTTTTGCTTCATGCTTGGTAGCTCATGCATATCTTGGTTGAGCAAGAAGTAGCCTATTGTGGCCACTTCTAGTTGTGAGGATGAGTATAGGGCAGCTTTCATAGTGATTGTTAAGTGGTATGGCTCAGATGCCTTTTGGTTGATTTGGGTGTTGGTCAATCTTTTACCACCACCATCTTCACTCACAATCAAAGTGCATTGGAAGTTGCAAGAAACCTTGTGTTCTATGCTCAAAAAAATAACATTGAGGTGCACTATCATTTAATTGGGGAGAGGTTCTCTGTAGGAGATATTATTTTAGCATGTATGCACACACAAGAAAATGTTGCAGTCCTTTTCACAAAGGCTCTACCTAGGGAGAAGTTTGAAGTTTCTTGCAAAGCTTTGGGCTCACTTCCTTTTGTGGATTGATCTCCTTCCACATAGCTTGACATTTCCTTATACATGAGGGCTAGCTCCTTGTTCATTACATCACTCCTAGGGGGGTTTCTTGATATTTTTCAGTAGTGATGTGTGTGAATACACTTAGGAATGTCAGGGCAATTTTTCCCTCTTTAGGAGGTTTTTTCCTAGCTTGTATATATGTTTGTAATCCTAATGTATACATTTCACTTATTAGTATGCTTATAACCCTAACAAATCACTTATCTTTGTACGTTTCACTTGATAATATGTTCAATATTCGCATTTTATCCTATATGTTTGACATTGATATTATGTCAAGCAATGCACATGAAGCCACCAAGTATAAAGATTTATTTCTCTGTTGATCTATAATACTCATATCTAGCATGTGTTAGTATATTTTGGTAAGGATGTGTATGAAAACACTTAGGACCAATAATATACTTTTTCCCCTTTTTAGGAGTTTCTCTCCATCTTCTATATATGCCTATAACCCTAACTGACTACTTATCTTTTATAAATTCCACCTAGTAGTTACTTAATGTTATGCTCCAAGTTTAATCTTCTCTCTCTATTGTTTGCATGCTTTCCTAGTCCTTGAAATCAAGCAATTAGTATCAATGCAAGGGGTTTCTATAGGGCATTGTTGATATCCTTTTGATGATTGTCCCAGAATCACATGAGATTTGATGAATATACTAACATCATTAGCACTTCAAAAAAACAACTTTGTTGTGCAAAGTCAAAAAATTGATTTGAGCTTGTTTCAACCTATGAGCACATTATCATATTGACTATGTAGTCAATTTTCATCCTTTTGTACCAAACATATATACAAATCTTTATTTGTCGTTACAAGCACCTCAAAGTATGCTATGGGTCTAATGGAGCTTGACTAAATATTTTTGTTTAGATTTTTGAGAAACATTCAAATTTTTGCCTCAATATACAAGCATTAACCATGATTGAAGTCAATGATGCATTTCACATGTTGATTGTCAAAGATACATTTGATGGTTCTAACTACATGTTGTGGGCATATATGATGTACTGTATTGGTAGCAAAAGGCTTGTGGAATATTACGTAGAGTGTTGAAGTACATCCTCCTACACCTGCAAATACTACAATAGTAAGTAGTAATACATGTCGTGTTGAAGATGATGATGTTTATATTCCTAGTCCTAATATGGTTTCTATTGCACTTATATCATGGAGTAGCTTCTTTGGGATGGCAAAGATGCACAAGAATATGCATTAATAGATTTTTCAAATGTGGCATTCATTGGAAGTGTGGTAGGCCCACACAATAATCACAAGTTTGATTCCAGTTCTGTCCAACAATTGATCTTAGCACATAACACACCTTAACTTGATCAAGATGAAAATATAGGTAGATGAGAATGTTTACGACCTATTTTCTAATTTTTACCTCATTTCCAATTGTATCCGCATGAATGCATCTCCATTTTATATCTAAAAGATACTCCATTTCCATTTTATATTGTATCTCATTGTATTTGGCTGCCTTGTTATTTGCTTCTATTAGTCTATTCATTCTCCTTCAAGGGTAATTATCCCACATATGATGTACTTTGGAAATCCCCCTCCAACTCTATATAAGGGGGGCCTTTGCCCCACTTTGTACTTGGTTAGAAGGTTGAAGAGCCTACTTCATGCTCTTGGCAAGCTCATTTCTAATCCATGTAAGTTTACCCATTTCTTGGTCTACTCACTTTGAGTCTCTCATACTCTTTCATTTTGTGACTACACTACTCTTTTCATTTTGCTTTCACTTGCATATTCTCTACGTATGAGAGCAGTAGATGGAGGTGTTGTTGGTCCTTTTGGCAATGATTATGGATATTTTGGTGGTGTTGCTTGAGTTTTTTTGTCTTGCTTCTCATCATTGAGAGAAGCCTTTTCTATCAATCTTTATACATTTGGGCCTCATTTTGCCCATTTTCCCACCCATGTCATTGATCCATTTTTCCACTCCTTTCAATCACTCTTTTCAACCCTCCCATCCTTTAATGCGTACTATTGTTTACAATCAAGTTGGTGCATCGCATCATATTTGAAGTGTTTATAAACACTTTGGGTATTTGATTTTTGACACGTTGCTTGATTTTAATGTTCATAATCACAAATTATTGTGGCTATTTTCCATTGGGGATCATCCCATTATCTCAATGGTTGTGCTGTGTCTCTCATTATGCTTGGCCCGATCGATGTTGTCCTAATTTCCATACGAGATTTCTATGCTAATGTGCATGAATTCTCTCTTATATATCTACATAGCAAGCACAAGAAGTCCTTTCTGTAACAATGAAAAGGTCAAGTTGCAGCCGAGTTGTCCTGCATCACTACCACCTGGAGTATTACCATCATTAAGATCCTTCCGTGTGCCTTCTACTATTCTCAATTGATAGTGCACCATTTTTATATTATAAACCATTTTTATATTATAGAGGAGGGAGGGGCCAGCAATAACGAAGATGACAGATTTGATTTGGAAGGGGGAAGAACTCCATAGCTGCATCTGCAACCTTCTTTATAGCACCACACAAAAGCTCCTTCTCTGGCTCAGAGCGTCTGCAATATGGAATAGATCATAGTATCACAAGGGCGAAGGCAGCACATCTGCATTGGGAGAAGTGCGTCCAACTCTTGCAAGTATCATTCTATCATCTTCGAATGTTGTAGCACTTGAGACAAAGAGAGCGATAGAATGCAAGAGAAGGCGAAGTTATAGCACCATCAAATCATGCATATAGAGAACTTCTTTGATGTCCGAGCCCACGTAGCCTAGTGGCTGAACGTTTTGAAGTTGCAGGAGGAAGTCCTGATTTCAAGTCTTGGTTGGACATGACCATGAGCCTCTCATGATGGGTGCCTCTACCTTAAGAGGTTGGGTGTGTGAGTGTGTATTTCCAATTCATTGTACTCTCAAAAAAAAAAGCTCTAATTTTTTTTTTTTGAAATGGAGGTTCAGCTGAAGCCTACTCCCCCGGATTTTAACTTTGAAATTGCAACTGTACAAGTGAATGGGCATAGTACCCGCGGGACCCCCCCGTATCCCACAAAGCAAGGGTTAGAAAACCATCTTTATTCTCTCCATTCATTACAGTGTGGGCTCAGTTCCCTCCACTCCTGAGCCACTCAGGAAAGTTGTCTCCGCTGCTCATCCAACATTCCTTAACTTATTGTTCAGGGTTCTCGGATTCTTGCGCTACTTTTTCTCTAGCGAAGGAAGTCACCCACCATTGAGAGAGAGAGAGAGTGTGTGTAGACTCTAGAGGTCGAGTCGGACTGCTCTTCAGGTAGCAAAGGGATTAAGTGTAAGTTAATGTGTCACAGACATCGGGGGGGGGGGGGGGAGTGAAAGCTGAAGCTCAAGCTCAGAACAGTGGCTGAGGCAGAAAGGTAACAGCTGGGTGCCATGCATATGGCCAACTGAGCTATCCATTATCTCACACAACTCACAGTTCTTTGAAAGTGAGACGGTGCATGTGTGTGTGAGAGAGAGAGAGAGAATCCATTTTTTTTTTTAATAAAAGGAAGTTTGGCCTTAGCCTAATCTCCCAGACTTTAATTAAAATAAAGAAAAAAAGTTAGAAGTGGGTGGGACTAGTGCGCATGCGACCCCCCAAATCCCACAATGCAGGGGAGGAGTATGGCAAGCTAGAGGGTGTTACAAATGAGGCGGATAAATTTATCATCCCCCTCATGTGGGACCCATTTGGGTTTCAACTTGTTGTTTTCAAGAAGATAAATATAGTGATGTCTAAACGGTGGAGATCTCTTATCTCGAGAGATTCTTTTTCCTAGGAGAAACAAGGATTTCTCGATCGACCATTCCTTAGGAGTTTGGCAAAAATTGACAGCACATCGCTCCCTCCAAATCTTCCAAAGAGTCTCACCTCTGATGGCATTCCACAGCCTCGATGAGCAGCTGACCGCCTCACCCATCACCTGTTGCCAGTTGATTTGGTAGGATTGGAAGGTGTGGAAACCCCTTGTTTGGGCAATGTAGAGCTTCCCATCTATCTTCAAGTTGTTCCAATGAGAGCCAAAATGCTAGTGTGTCAAGATGAGGATCTTATGGCACCACTTATCTTGGTTCAAGATTGGATCTATGACCATGCAATCAACTTAAACCTAAAAAGTCAACTTAACCTCTTCAACAAGAGTTAGAAGACCATCAATAATGGTATGGGTATGGAAGCCAAAAGCACTAGTAGCCCTCGCAGAACCAAAGAACCAACTATGTGGGGTACAGAATTGAGGAAACAATCTGAAGATGAAGAAGCCCAAGGTGATCTCTACGGAGCTAAACATGGTTCTCAAATGGATCCCTATAAGGAGGAATGATCAGTTTTCATCTCGAGGTCGAATGGACACCTCTAAGTATAGCTTGCATCAACATCCCCAAGTAACATCAGAAGCCTCCACGTGCAACAAACATGTGCCTTTGGCATAACCTTGTCTTTTGCACCATTCAGGTCATGCATTTCCAAAGTACACATTAATATAGGGCCACATTACATGGCCATGCATAGAAACATTTGAGAATCCCATGCACATGAGACACATTTGACGTATGTGCATTATTTTATTGATACTAACATCTTTCTTCTTGTTTGGTGACATAAAAAAAAAGCAAGAGAGAGAGAGAGAGAGAGAGAGAGAGAGAGAGAGAGAGAGAGAGAGAGAGAGAGAGAGAGAGAGAGCTTGTTCCTAGGTTTGGCTCATGGAACATGAATGAGTCATGCTTAGTTGAAGGTGGAATCATTGATGACTGGGCATTAATCAATTTGGGTAGAAGTGTGTCTCGGCTAGCAGACGATATTATTGCTACCTTATCTAGTAGATGTCCAGAAATTGGCATGAACATGGCATCCACAACTATTTTTCCCCCTTACCATGGCAGGGGGGAAGATCTTGAAGGCCTACAACTTGATCAATGCTTGACTATTGTATGTACGAGAGCATCCAAGGAGATATCTACAAGGGGTAGTTCTAGTACCGTGCAAATCCTTGTATGTATACTAGGTGAGAAGACTCCTGCTTATGGTGAGCTAAAGAGAATATGTGAAACTAAGCTTGGTGTAATTACCCAATGCTGTTTGTCAAGGAATACAAAGAAATTTAATTCTCAGTATTTGGAAAATGTTGCTTTGAAGAGAGGGGAGAGGACTAGGCCCTTGAAGAATCTCATCGGTGGACCATCAACAAGGGCATTCATTGACAACGATAGACTAGCCCATGGTCCATCACAATGATGGGTGTACAACACAAAGAGATAAACATCAATCGTACATTCACCATGGTAAGAGTCCTTACTTTTTCAACACCATAACCATGATATATTAGGAAACCTCTTTGTCAGCATGCCCTTGAGCGCTTAGCTCAAGACCTCCAATTTTTGCACCATACTTCTTCCAATGCATTTTCCAAGTAAGCATGCATAGGGCCACATTACAAGGCCATGCACAAGGCACATAATTTCTTCAACCCATGCACTAACACACTTACCCATCATTCACTATGGGTTATGAGTACTTGGCATGACTACTATGAACATCACCTTTGGAAGATCTAGAGGACAACATCAATACCTAGGAAGGGAAGGAATACTCTCACATGTATTGAGTAAAATGTAGGCTCAAACTCTAAGTCCAAAGCTTTGATAATGTCTCGAGATATCCTGCGACTTGAACAAGATGTATCTATACATAAATTTAATTTGAATGAGATTGATTCTTCACCTAAAAGTAATCTTCAAGGCCAAAATGTTTCAATAATGTGTCAATATATTTTTATTGACACAAAGCTATTTTCCCATCAACTTGCATAAACAGAATGTCCAAATAATGATGTAGATGCCTCAAATTCTACATCTCAAAAGAGGCATGCAACTCAACCTTAAATTCAGAAATATACTTCTTATTAGGATGAGTGAGCAACATGTCATCAACATACACAACAATGATAAGAAGTGCATCATCTACATGCTTAACATATAAGGTGATCTCAATTGAACTTTTCGTAAAACCATGTGCAAAGAATATCTTTTCATACCCAACACATGGTGCTTGCTTCAAATCATATAATGCATTTTCAACCTGCACACTTTGTTTTCATGCCCTTTCTACACAAAACCACGAGGCTAAAATACATACACTTCTTCATGTAAGTCACCATTAAGAAATGCAGTTTTAATGTCCAACTAGTGTACATTCCAACCATAATGAGTTGCAAGTGCACAGATGCTAGGAATGGTGGTCATTTAGTAAGTGGATGCAAAAGTCTCATCAAAATCAATGCCTCTCTCTTGAGCATAACCTTCTGCAACAAGCCTAGAATTATATCTATCAACTATTCCATGAGGCTTAGGTCTCAGCTTGTATACCCATTTAGTGCCAATGGCCTTTTTTCCCAAAGGCAAATCACATAAAGACCAAGTTGTTGGAGTTTGAGGTCTATGGAAGCACGCGAACAACACAAGCAAGAAGATGAAGCTTCGAGCATAACACACAATACTAAATGTATTACCACTAGAATGTACAAAGATAAGTAACATGTTAGGAATATAGGTGTATATACAAGTTGGGGGGAAAAACCTCCTAAAGAGGGAAGAAAGTGCCTCGGTGGTCCTAGTGTGTTCACACACATCATTAACTAAATATATCAAAAAATCCCCTTGGGAGTGATGGAGTGAACAAGGAGCTGGCACTCATGTATAAGGAAGTGCCAAGCTATGTGGAACCAGTCCACAAAAGGAAGTAAGCCCAAAAGGTCCTAGTGTGTTCAACCTTCTCCCTAGGCAGAGCCTTTGTGAAAACATCTACAATGTTCTTGTGTGTGGGCACATATGCCAAATAGATCTCTCTAGTAGAGACCCTCTCCTTGACATAATGATCGTGCACCTCAATGTGCTTAGTGTGAGCATGGAACACAGGGTTCGTCACAACTGCCAATGTGCTCTAGTTATTAGTGAAGATGGTGGTGGCAGAAGAGTGACCAACACTCAAATCAACCATAAGGCATGTCTGCCACATGCACTCAACAATCTTTGTGAAAGCTACCCTATACTCAACCTCACAACTAGAAGTGGCCCTAGTAGGCTGCTTCTTGCTCAACCAAGATATGCATGAGCTACCAAGCATGAAGTAGAAACCACTAGTGGACATATGAGTTTCATAGCAACCAACCCAACTAGAGTCAAAAAAAGCATGTAAATCAGGTGGTAGTTATCCCCCATTAGGATAAAATAATCCAAGTAGCTAGGTACCACTCAAGTAGCGAAAGATTCACTTAACTGCCTGCCAATGCTTGACACTTGGGCAATGGATAAACTTGCTCATCTTTGAGACAGTAAACTGAATATTTGGTCGAGTAATATATAAGTAAATCAAGTATCCCTAGAGATGAAGAAATGCCAACATTCAGGAGCAAACATCAACCCACAAGGGAAGAACAAGAAAGGCTGACTACATGGTGTGCAAAGGATGCTAATCAATATCTCATTTCTCATTAACTCACATTAGGAATCACAAGACCTCTCAAGAAACTTGGGAAGTACTTTCTTCATACTTCTCAAGTACCTATAACTCCAATGTCTCAACTCGACGTCTTACCATCACACGCTCGTCCTCGAAGCTCTCTCCCCGACAACGGCGCCAAATTTGGTGTCACTCTAGCACAATGGTGAGTACCAACGTGAGAAGATTCACCTCATAATTTTCAATTCGTGGAGACGTGAGGACTAGTATGAAGACTATGAGCATGTGAAGGCACAAGTGTGTGAGTGAGAAGCACACAAGCATGCACACACATACACACACACGCCCACACAAGGCAAGAACAAGGAGAGGAACAATGAGTTCTTTGCATTAGTCAAAAAGTCTCTTACATAAGCTCAATCCACAAACAATCTAACCCCCAAAATGAGCTCTCTAGCTCTTTTTATAGTTTTCTTACTAGCTTTGGCCTTGTTCAGACCTAGTGTCCGACCTAGTTAAAAATTAGGTTCTAGAGCCTATTTGAGGGCTCAAACGGAGTCTAAAAATTATGAAAATTGGTATATAGCTAATTCTAATACTCCTCAAGCTTGAGGACTCCTCGGCTTGAACAAAATGGAGTATATTCTACCAAAAACGGAATTTACAATGTTTGTGTAGTGATTAAAATCACTTGAGTTGTGAATGATCCATGGAAAAAACGATTAGGCCTTGTTGCCGTATTATGCATGACTACTCTATTGTACCTGTATGCTCTTCATATGACCTGTATGCCAACATTCTCCCCCCTTCCTAGCGTCTGTTGCCCCTAACAGACCTCTGTTCTATAGGGTGGTCGATGTAGTATTGGATGACATTGGTGGCTAATTCATGTTCTCCTATCCTTAAGCCTCTTGCTAGGTCAACTTCCAATGCATCCCAATTTATTGCACCGGGGACCTCTGGTTGCGGTGTGGTGTAGTACTCGGAGTACATGGCTTGTTCACAAGCAAAGAGATGGAGCAGGTGTGTTGGCTTCGGTGCAAAGACCTCCAAGTGATACTCCCAGAAACCTGATCTGAACATTTCTTCGAATGTCTGTTTGTAACATGCAGGGAGGTATTTGATGCGTGCATGCCAGGCGTAAGCCACACGAATACTGGGGGTGGTGCTCATGTCATACACCAAATCGTAATTTCCATTTGTAAACCCCGGTAGACGTATCTGTGGGGCTGCCGCATTTCAAAAGGTTTTGAGGACTACTTGCATCATATCCAAAATCTTGAGCATCATTTGGGCCACCACATCTAGCATGGGCTTCAATCGTGGCATCCAATGTCGAATTGTTCCCATCATGTACGCTACTGACGGTGATCCCTGTGGTGGCGCAATGTATGGATAATTTAGCCATTCCTTGCATTGTGCGTTATTCTGGACCTTTATGTTGAATGCTTTCCATTAGCGGCGTCGTGGAGCAGGGCCATAGCATGGATTATAGAGGAGATGTAATGGCGCATTGTTCCAGGTGCGGAGCATTTCAGGATAGGTTTCAAGAAGTTTCTGCCGCCATGTTGGTTGATGGATCTTGCCTTTTTGCACCTCGAGAGGAAGGTCTTCGGGTTGAAATTGGGTTGCGAAGGAAGGTATCTTCCCTGTGACTCTCTGTATTTCTGCGTTATAATCTGCCAAAATGATATAGTAAGGCCTATATTGGAGTTCGGATGAGAGGATAAGGCGTCTGGATGACATGTTTTTGAAGTAATTGGATTGTAATACAGTCTCTTCTATGACTCTCATAGCCTAATTTTGCACGACGGTTCGCTCTTCATGTGAACTCCCGATTTCCTCGACTTGTCGTAGCCATGGGGGTCGTGGTGCTTCAAATGTGTCCTGACCTTCTTCCGTTTGTTGACCTCCTGGGAAGGGTTGTGGGTCGTATTCTTCTTCAAATGTTTGTTCCATAGGAATTTGTACTATTTCTTCGTCGGTGGGAGCCTCTGGAGGGGAAGGTGGTCTCTCATATTGTAGTAGTCGTGCTTGCAATTCGGTTACCTGTTTCTGGAGATCTTTTAAGGCCTCTGAGTCTATGAGAAATGAAGCTGCGGAGGAGGTGGTTTGAGAGGCAGCTGTTGTTTCTTTTTGGTGTTTCTGCTTCAGTTGACCCAGTTCCTCTGATAGTTGGTCATGTGCTTCAAGCAGCATGGCATAGTCTTCCAATATGATCTTGATATTGTCGGGGGTCACTGCTTGAAACTTTGATGGGCTGATAGGTGCCCCTGGTGTGCTTTCGATGGCTGCTTCTAAGTTCTCTTGGTTCTGTTGTTGTAGGCGTCGATTCTCCTCGTGAGCAGCTGCAAGGTGTCTTCTAAGAAGTGCCATATTTCGTTGAAGTCTTGAATTGCGTTCTAGTTGTGTCTTTAGATGGCCTTCTGCCACTTGTATTGCTTCTTGGTGTGTATTCTGCAACTGTACTTCCAATACACTATGAGCCTCTTGCAAAGTTTGGAATTGTGTATGGAGGCGAGCATTCTCCTCTTCTACTGCAGCAAGACGATTTTGTAGCACCTCCGAGTGCCCTTGCAGTCGTGCGTTATGTTGCTGGAGCTGATTGTACTCTGTTCTTAACTGTGATATACATGTGAGCATGGTGTCCAATGCATTTCCTATGGATGATGGTGTGGTTTGTACAATGGAGGATGCACGGGAAGGGGATTGGGGAAGGGGAAGAGTGAATGATGTGTCTAATGGAGATGTGTGTGTCGGTGAAATTGGTGGGGGGGGAATGGGAGAAGGTGGAAGTGGGGGGGGTGGGGGAGGTGCCGTGGGTGGTGAAATGTCCATACTTTCAGGAGTGGATGCGAGCGTGGGGTCTACCATATACATTGGAATGGTAGGTGGTGTGTGTGTGAAAGTGGTGAATAGATGAGAAGTGGGGTTGGGAGCTGAAAATAAAGGGAATGGTTGAGACCTGGGTTGAAAAGTTCTAGCAAGGAAGGCATGGAGGGATTGGAGAAGTGGAGAGATGGGGGTTGGGGGTTGAGGTCGTAGAGGCGAGGAGGTCATGAAAGGTGGTGTGGTAGTAGGGAAACCCATGAATATGGATCTAGAGTCAGGATGACCTATGGCTGAAGGCATGGGGGATGGTTGTCCTAGGGCAGGCTCTATGAGCGATTCAGTGGATTGTGTGGTGATGGTGGTTGCTTCATAGATTGGGTTTTCAAAGGTGGAGAATAGGGTTGAACTAGAGGTGGGAGTACGGAAGATGAAGGTTTGTTCGGTGGGTTGAGTGGTCGAGGTGATCTCCACGACTTCTGTTCTAGGAGGCGATGGTGGGGGTGTGGGTGGTAGTGGCTCGGTTGATTCATCATGGGTGACTGGGTGCTCTTGGCTAGCGGTTTCTACTACTTGGGAGGTTGTCTCAATGAGTTCGGATGTAATAATCGGCCCTTCTGCCGTTGTAATGGGGATCTGGATGTTTTTACCTGACCGTGGTCGTGTGTGGAATCTTCGTGGATCATATTGAACTGGCGATCTTCTAATGGCGGTCCGAACTGCTTCTAGTACCCCATATGTTTCTGCCATTAATAAGAGACCTTCACTATATTCTGAGTCAGTTCCTGCTTCTTCCAACAGCTGAGTCATGAGTACCCTATTGCTCTGTTCGGTGAGCAGTTGTTGCGATCGCACTCGTTCCATGATTTGATACAGCCTTCGGAGTTCTACTGTATAAGCTGGGGCTTCAGTGGCCTCCTCTTCGTCTGCTCCTTCTTCTTCTAGGTATCCTTGTTGTTGACCTTGCTGATCATCACTCCAATGTACATGGCGACCTTCTGTGGATTTTCTTCTTCTTTGTGAAGATGTGCCTTGTTCTTCTGTATCTGAATAAAACTCTACATCGGAGAGTTGTGTACTTTCTAAGAATGCTTCGAAGTCTTGGGGATCCATCCCTTCAGCATCTCCAGTTGTAGCAAATTCAAATTCAAATGGAGCAGGAGGAGCTGAAGGGGTAGCTTGTGTCGTAGTTTCAGATCCAGACTTGGGTATTCTAATGGTAAAGGGAGGTACAGTGGCCTCCCCTCGTGGCGATACTTCAGGAGTAGTCAGAACTTCACGTGTCTCAACACAAGGGATCGAACCCCTCATGTGCTTGGATTGATGTGTGGACGTCTTGAACTTCTTAAACATTTGTAATTGTGCCCAAGTTAAGGCACGTTCGATGGGTACATCGTATGCTAAGCACCGGTAGATAATGCGTGTAATAGCACAGCACCCGTTCACCATTAATTTCCTAGAAGACCTTTTATTTGCTTCATACAACTGCTCTATAATCCATACAGGAAGCTTAATTGGTAATGCACCTGTCTCCGCTAAGTAGAGAGCGAACCAAATTCTTTTGTGCGGTTGTGTGAAGCGGCCTTGACCTGGGAAAGCAAAATGTTGCATGCACATACGGAGAGGGATGGACACGTTTGGTGTGAGTGCTGCCATGTCTTTAAGCTTCAGTAGTTTCCTATCCTTCATGTTAGTAGGAAGGAGAGCATCCTTCTCAGAAGGTACATGTGTGCCGTGCATATTCAAAGCAGAGCTCACCAACTCCAAGGTAAGTTCAAACCTCTTTAACTCGTTGTTGCCCAACAAGGAAGGAAGAACAAACGATCCTGGTTTGTCCTTTTCTGCATGGTCTGAAGATCCTGTGTGTTCTGTAAAGTCTCAAACTCCTTGGAGAAGAATTGGAATCTGACCCAAAATCTATCATACTCGCACTTAGACTCCCATATATACTTGGCCTCTCCTAATGGGCCTGGCATGCCATTGAACCAATGAGAATTGGCATGGACTCTTTCTGTGATCCCTGTGGGTGGATCCGGTACCGGGATCTGCTGAAGGTGTTGCAGCTCCACAGGTCGTTCAGTTGGAGGCACATCAACAGGTAGACTATCCACATCAATTCCTGCAGTAATTATTCCTGCCTGTGAGCTCGGACCTATTGCTTCTGCCATGAGAGTGCTTGTAGTTGCTCCTGCTTATCTGCTAGAAGAAGAGAGAGGCACATTAGCATTGCATTCGAAACATGATGTTATGGTGTTCCCTCCACAATACCAACATGACATTCCGAGTGGTTAGAGGTTAGTGGGTGAAGTGTTCGTGATGTGTGTACAAGTGGGTTAGTAGGTTAGGGTTCACTCTAGATGCATACTTTGGTTGTGCAATGTTCTCAGAATGCACCTACATCAGAGGGAAAGGAATTACAGAGGTGGGTCAGAGGGTTTGATATGGGGTTTAGGTCTCCAAATTTTGATGCTGGAATCGTTGCTTTTAGTGGCGATGATGTGTGAAGGTTTGCGGACTGGAGTGTGTTGGGTTTGTGGCCTTTTGGGTACCCATTTCCAAACATTCTGAGGTGTGACCGAGAATGTGGTGGTGTGGAGTGTAGATGTTTGCCTTTGGATGGGAGCCAATAGGACTCGTGAGTGTTGGTTTGATCTAGTGATTGGAGGTGAAGTTATTTGAGCTGGTAAGCAGGTCTTGGGCACCCATATTTGTCTCGCCTTTGGGATAGCCTTCATTGACTACTTTGGAACCCAAATAGAAATGGTTTGTCTAGCTTGATGCCTAGGGTACTCCTTCGCTGTAGTCCTCGACACTGTAGCTTGCTTGATGCCTCTTTGGAATCCTGTCTCCCAAGCCGAGGGTTGTTCACCTTTGCGTATCCAGATCTGCTTCATGCCATGGGGTATTCTGTATTGTACTGGTTGGTGTTCATTCTTCTTGTTCCTCGGGCTCCTCTGTATCTTGTATTTTCGAGCTTGCTTTCCTCGAATTCTCTTTGGAAAAGAAGGGAGCTCCTTGTTGACTTCTGTACCTTCGTCATGAGTGGAAATCCTTTGCACCATAGAACTTTGGTCAAGAGTAGCACGGTTCATTTCAGGTGGACTCCTGGAAGGACCAGGATTCAGTGCCTCTTCTAGCGGCCTATGTGCTTGATTTTCTAATTCAATCATGATGTGGTTTTGGCCTACCCATGCCTGAAGAAGTCCACTTCTTAGGTTGAGGCTGACTGCATGATCATAGATCCAGTTTTGTCCCAGGACAAGAGGTTCGGTAAGATCCTCGTCATCACACACTAGCACTTTGACTGCCATTAGCACCTCTTGAATGTAGAGGGGAAGTTCCACCTCACCAATGCAAGGGGTTTCCACACCTCCCAATCCTATGAGATATGCCTCTATAGGATTGATTTGTAATTGCAGCTCTTGGCAATAAGACAGTCGAACTGCACTAGTGGCTGCCCCTGAGTCAATTAAAGCTCTCACTGTCCTTGCACTCTCTCCTTGTCCTACTTCTAGGGTTACAAAAGGCCGTCGGTCGATTATTCTATGGGAACGTCCACCTAAAGCCTTGCACATGGCCATGGGATAGCCTAGAGATTCTTGAGTGTCAGGCATAGATGGGTCTTTGCCTTGTCTCCTCAATTTCATTCGTCGGATGCGTTCTAAAGCTTCTGCCTGTGCTTCTTCTCGAAGTCGTTTCTCTTCTTCTTTACGTTTCTTGGCAGTGTTGAGTCGATTTAGCATCTCTTCAGTCAGGGGTTCTTGATATAACTTGACTCTGCATCCACTTATGTAACTTGGTAGAATATCACCCTCTAGAGTGGCTAGTTGCACTGCTCCACTTGTGGAGATTCTATTGATAATCATTGGCCCGTAACCTCTCTTCTCTAACTTCCGTGCATGTTGCCTCAAGGTGTAGACTAGGACTAGGTCTCCTGCTTTCAAGCCCTTATCCTTTACGTGTGCATCGAAATATGCCTTTTGCCTCTTCTTGGCTGCATAAATTCCTGCTGTAGCCCTCAATCGTGTTTCACCTAATCGTTCAAGATCAAAGATTCTAGAGGACAACTCATGGCCTGTCCAATCATGCTCTTGTGCTACTTTCAAGATTCGTATCAAAAAATCTAATGGTAGCACTGCATTCTGGCCGAAAACCATCTGAAAGGGCGTGGCTTGGAGTACCGTTTTATAGGCCACTCGGTATGCCCAAACTGCATGGTGTAGCTGTTTCTCCCAATCAGAGCGTTTATTATTCACCAATTTGGTAAGCACATTGCATAGAATTTTGTTTGTGCTTTCGGCCTGGCCATTAGCTTGTGGGTGATAGGGGGCAGACTTCTTGTGTATCACCAAGAACTCTTGAAGAAGATTTTCAATGACTTCATTCAAGAAGTGAGTCCCTCTATCACTTACTAGCTCTATGGGTAGCTCGGATCGAGTGAACACATTCTCAAATAAGAATTTAGCGGTCGTTTGGGCATCATTCTTCGATGTGGCTTTCACTTCTACCCACTTGGTTAGATAATCCGTGGCCACAATGATATACTCAGCATGTGAACCCTTAGCTGGGGGATTAATAGGACCAACAAAGTCTATTCCCCACTTAGAAAATGCACGTCCACCCATCATAGGTTTCAGTGGCATCTCATCCTTGCGTATAGGATGCTGAGTTCTCTGACAAACATCACACCGTTTCACATAGGTATGTGCATCCATGTGAAGGGTCGGCCACCAGAAGCCCGCAAATAGTATTGCCTTGATCACCCGATCTAGTCCAAAGTGTCCTCCTGCTACACCTTGGTGAGCAGTTTCCAAGATCTTGAGATATTCACTCTCATGGACACATAGTCTCAGGTAACCATCTTTACCACGCTTGTATAGATTATCACCAATGATTGAGTAATCTAGGGCTTCTTGTTCTAGACTTCTTTGTCTTGTTAGGGTCATATTTGGAGGGAATGTTTTCGTCCTCAAGAAGGTTACTAATGGTTCACTCCAATCTGGCACTATGGACACTTGATAAAGAGTGTCATGTTCCACAGGTGGTTTAGTGCAACAGATTGGGCATTCTTTACACATCTTATGTACATCAGCTTCCATAGTAGGCCAATGCACTTCGAGTCTCCTTAGTGTCTGTAGGGTTCGTTGTTTTGAGTAGTGTTGCTCTAATGCACCTACGTGTGCCAACTGCAACCATTTAGCGCACTCATCCTCTTCCACACAACAAGCCAATATCCCTTGATCTGTATGTTTGTACATACTTCCTGCCATGATATGGTACTTCTGGGCTTTTACTACCTCTCTATCTTGAGTGTTTATGACTGGGTGATTAGGTCCGTATGTCAATACTGGCACTAATGGCTTAGCCCACTGAGGTACAACTTCCAAATTAAACAAGTAAGCGTCAGGAAGGTCATCTGATACTCCTTGTGGGGCTTCTCTCGATGTGAGCCTAGAGAGATGATCTGCTCTCAAATGAGTCTTGCCTTTTCTCACCACTACCTCAAAGTCATATTCCATTAGTAAGAGGAACCATCTCACCAATCTACCTGTGTTGCATGGCTTGTTCACCAAGTAAAGTAGAGCTTGATGATCAGTAAAAAATTTAAACTTATTTGCAAGCAAGTAATGTCTAAACTTTTTAACTGCATATACCATGCCTAGTCCTTCTCTCTCAGTCATGGTATAATTCCGTTCAGCTGCATTCAGTTGTCTACTAACATAGGCAATTGGAAGATCCATATTACCTTCACCAGTAGGTTGTGCAAGCACACATCCAATGGCATAATTGGATGCATCCACATGCACATGGAAGGGCTTATTCCAATCTGGTGTAGTCAAGATTGGTGCTGAGCATAATCGCCGTTTGAGCTCATTGAAAGAGTTCTCACATTCCTCAGTCCACTCAAAGTTTGCCAGAAGTCCGTACAGAGGCTTTGCAATGATGGCATACATGTGAATGAAACGTCGATAATAACCACAATGCCCCATGAAAGCTTGCACTTCCTTGACATTCTTTGGCCTAGGTAGTTCTGCAATAGCCCTCACCTTCTCTTCGTCAGTGGAGATGCCGTTCTTTGACACTATGTGTCCTAAAAACTTGCCTTGCCTGACCATGAAAACGCACTTTTCTGGGTTCAGGTAGACTTGATATTCTCTACATTTGTCAAAGATTTGCCTGAGTTCAGGTATATGTGTTTGTCTAATGTTGGAATGAGCACAGAGATCATCAACATAGACTTCCAAATTCTTTCTCAGGAACTCTTTAAACACATGGCACATCAATCTCTGGAAGGTTGCGGGAGCATTGGTAAGCCCGAATGGCATTACCCTAAAATCGAATATCCCCCACTCTGTGGCAAAAGCCGTCTTATGCTGATCTTCTGGTGCAATGGCTACTTTATTGTAGCTAGAGAACCCATCTAGGAAGCTGTACACTTCCTTGCCGGCTACCCTTTCTAATAAATGCTCGGTGATAGGAAGCGGATAACTATCCCTGATAGTGGCTGCGTTAACCTTCTTCAAGTTAATGCATACACGTAATTTACCATTCTTTTTGGGCACCACTACAATGGGGGACACCCATTCAGTGTGCTCAATTTCATAGATAAATCCAGCTTCAACCAAGCGGTCTATCTCTTCCTTGATCTTGGCAGCATAGTTGTCATTGTATGTGTATGGCTTTTGTTTAGAAGGTCTAGCCTCTGTGGTCATGGGAATCGTATGGGCGCATATGTCAAGGTCTACACCTTTCAAATCTTTGTAGCTCCAAGCGAATACATCTCTGTACTCTCTTAGCAAAGCTATCAGCTCATGCTCCTCTTCCTCAGTGAGGTCATGTCCTATGTAAGTACACCTCTCTTCTCCTTCTTCTATGGCTACCACTACTTTCTTGGTGGTTTCTTTGTTATCATAGGCCTCTCCTGCTTGGGCATCGCGTTTTGGCATTCTTATCATGATCTCCTATCTTCTATTGCATACTTCTTGAAATTTTGAGGGACCTCAAACAGGGCTTCTTCCTCCTCTGGTGCGGCTTCTCTCTTCTTCCTTTTCTTTCCTTCACTCTTAGTGGTCACTCGTGTGGTTAATCTCACATCATTAGTGAGCTCTTCATGTCTCTGAGGGTAAACTTCTACTTCATAGAAATATTCTTCGTCTGATGCAAAGGGTGGGTCCATGATGATTGACTCAAGGTCGGAGTCACTTGCATCTTCAAATGCATCAGGGCTAGGTTCGCATTCTTCTAAAACTGCATCTCCCATGATTGGCTCTATGGAGAAGATAGAAATGTCATAGCCATCCTCATCACAGTGGGGTGTCCATTGCTCTTCATTAATGGCTACATCCATAGTTGCTAGAATTTCTGCCCAGCCGTGAGGTTCAAATTCTTCGTCCGGAAATACTACAGGTGCATAGGCTGGGTCTTGAACTGATCTATGTGTTTCCTTTGCACCTACCTCTCTGGCTTTTTCTCTTTTCTCCTCTTCCACTGCCACTTTACACATCCATAAGTGAGTGTCTTCATGCATCCATGAGGAGCCTGATCCTATGGAATGCACCGATTCCGTATCATCTTTGGCTCTATGGATGGGGTTCCATTGGATAGGAGGGACATCTCTATGAGAGTAATCCTTGAGATTGACTTTGGTTGTAACACCTAAGTGTTGCAGATACAAGGAATTGGTTCCCCAATCCTGTACCACTTGCAACTGCCGCATGAATGGTCTCCCCAAAATCATCTCGTAGGCTTGGTTTTTGCTAAAGTCACATATAGCAAAAGTATGCTCGAACTCAACACCACATGTAGTGAGAGTTATTCCTTCTAGCAATCCTAAGGGCCTCTCAATATGATCATTGGCCATCTGCAATTTCATTCTCGTTGGCCTGAGTGCTGGCTTGCCCCAACGCTTCCATAGTGAAGTGGTAGCAATTGCAACTCCTGCACCTGAGTCTAGAATGGCCTTGGTGGTGTATCCTTGATGGGTGATAGGAAGATATGTGTTTCCCTCTTCACCCTCACTCATGTCTCCTATCTTGTCCAAGGGTATTTCTGGCACTATTCTCTGGGATCCTACCTGGGAACGAGATTTTGCTATCTCTGGTACTTGTTTGGCTACATGTTTCCATAGCTCTGGCCTAACCTTGAGTAGTTCTTCTAAAGTGAGATTGCACTGCACCTTAGTGTTCTTCTACCTCCGTGTTCCTAGGTATGACTGAATCTTTGTTTCTTACCATGACCGTGGGTGCTCTCATACAGGTGGACTTAGCTTCCCATGGGCCTGTGAAGTGGGGTAATTCTTGTAGAGAGTTAGACTCAAAGTCTAATCTTTCCTGAGATTGGGTGCTCTCCTGCTCCTCATAAATGGATGGGATGTCTTGTGGGAATTGGTCGTGTGCATCATCCACAAGTTCAATAGGAGGAGGGACTTCACTTTCTTTAGCCCATTTGTCTTCTTGAATCTCTCGTAGGAATTCGGGTGTGAACCGATTCATAGAAGATGATGTGTCTGGCTCCGTAGAGTTAGGCACATAGGCTTCCCGGGGAGGAATGCTTATTCTATCACTTGCCTTCTCCTTAGCCTGAGAGTTGGCTCCTTTTCCAGACTTTGCGATTAACATCTCCAATCTGTCTAACAGACCATCAAAATGCAATGGTGTTCTAGTGGAGCTAGAGCAAGTGAAAAGGCGACTGGTCTCAAACATGGCTTGAGCCAATTCCACCATCTTGGCACACAACTTAGTTCGTTCAAGCTCTAGGTCAGCTCTAGGGTAACATTTCTCATGATCTGTTACATTGGGCCCTTCTTGGATTCTGGCCTGATATGCTTTAAGCATCATGTCTAGATCTTCAGGAGTGGGATCGGCTAAGACTGATCCTACTTGGGGTGGTGGTTGGGTTACGTGTGGTGGATTGATGGGTGGAGGAATGAAGGGTGAAGGGGATGGTAGTGGCGGGGATGTGTGAGAGTGCGTTTGAGATGTGATTTCTATGATTTTGGCTTTGGTTTCTCGTAGACTTTCCTCGAATTCGTTCATCTTTCTTGCCCATTGCCTTTTCATACGTTCACGGCTATCTCTCCAAGCTCTCGTCCTCTTCTTATTCTGACTCTCAGTCTCGCTAACCTCCGCAGTCTTCTCCTGGCCTAAGTCTTGGTTTTGCTTAAGTGCCTGAGCTCTCGTGATGACTTGTACTGGAGGCGTGGAAGTCACACTTCCCATGGAGTCCACCACTAGCCCGATGATATTGATAGGAGCAATTTTTGGTATATTGGCGGGGTTCTTGGGACACTCTCGTAACAAATGCTCCTTTCCACAATCGGGACAAAAGCCTTGAATTGTCATAGATTGGGTTTGTGTCGGTGCAGGTAGAGGGCAATCACGAATGAGATGATCTCCCTGACAACGATAGCATGGCCCTCTAGGAAATGGAGGTCTCATCGGCCTAGGTTGGGATCTCGAGTTGGGGTTGGCATACATGACATTTGCGTATTCTGGCTCCCCACTAGATTCATTCGGTTCTTCATAATAATATGACTCACTATGCTCCGGTGATTGCATGTGGTAGGCCTGGGGGCTCTCAACATGGGTGGAGTCAAAACTATGATCACTTGGATCACTTTCTGAAAGCGAGGATGTCACTAGCACTAAAGCTCTATTTAGATTTTCTTCTGCCGCTGCATACTTTACTGGAATCACATTGGTGGGGGCAGGAGGTTGCTGCGCTAGGACTGGTTGCGGTCTTTGTTGCCCTTGATAGGGTGGTTGATAGATTTGCTGGGGCCTAGCATACTGTTGTTGTGGGTACTGATTAGGGTACTTTCCTTGTTGTGGATATGGCTGAGAATAATTTTGTCTAACAGCTTGTTTGGTTTATGGAGAGTCTTGTGCTGTGTGATTGGTGTACCTCCTTTCTATGGTGCAATACTGGTTGTTAGGGTTCACTTGGGGTTGAGCCATGATGGGGCACACATTAGCCATATGGTCTCCTCCACAGGTATAGCATCGTTTTCCGGGGGCAAATCTAGGAATCTGCTTGCTAGAGACACCTAATTTCAGAGCTACCCTTTTTGCTAGATCCTCGATTGATGTGGATTGTGAGGAAATGAGGCTACTAGAACTATCTGAATCTTTATAGATTTTTGAGAGCTCTAATTCCTCCCCTAGATTATCCTCAATGTCTATGCACATGCGTACACATTCTTCTATGGATCTAGGGTCCTTCAAGTACACATATGATCTCAGTTTGGTGCTTAACAATCCATCTAAAAATAAGGCCACTTGCTTGGCTGGAGTGGGTAACTCTGGGGCCGGGCATCTCTCTAGATATTGCCTAAATCTTCTGCCTGCGAGCCTCACTGTCTCTTGAGATATTTGTTTGAAGCTGTATATCAGGGAGGATGTGTTATGTCTTATGCCACTTTTAGAGAATTCGATAATGAATGCCTCTAGAAGTTGATCTATGCTCCTAAACTGCCTCTCGTGTAGTGGTTGAAACCATGTCAGGGCGGTGTTCCTAACGGTTAGACCAAAGGCATTGTACTGCATGAACAGATCTTCAACTTGTTCAGCTCTCAAGACTTGCCTAAACTCAGCTACATGATCGTAGGGGTCTCCAGTGCCATCGAAGTAGTTTTTCATGGACTTAACTAGCTGGGTCGGTCTCAAGGTCCTCGTGTGCTCTCTCGGTCTTGGCAAAGGGAAATCATCGGAATTTCTTCGGTTCCCTGGGGCTCTATGTCTCTCAGGTTCCACTCTATTTGTTTCCATTCTCGTTCTTTCTCTTCCCCAAGAGTTGGCAAAGCTTGCCTCAGGTCTCTCTCTACTCCTTTCTCTTTGAGTCCCATGAGCTTGAGATGTTCCAGCTCCTTGGTGACCATAAGACACATTGGATCGAGGTTGGGGAAAAACAAATTCTCCCTTCCAAGTGTATGCGTGTCTTCCATGCTCAGAGACCACAAAGATTCTCTCAGAAGCATCATCTAAGTAGGTCACCTTGCCTGGGCTATCAGGATCTTTGAATTCATAGATGGCAAGAGCTCCCACTTCATTAGGCTTTTCAAGCTTGTACCTCCAAAAAGCCTCATCTGTCTCTTGGTTCTAGAGCGATTCTATGCTCCTATTATCCTGGGGAACTAACTCTGGAGTGATTATTCTTGTTAGGAACAATTTGCCTCGAGGGGTTTTCGGCTCCTTTCCTAAGTTCCCTTGCTCTATGTCACCTAATTCAGGTTCAGAGATTATGTTGCCAAACTCATCTGTCCTTTCAGGTTGGCTGGTGACCACATACATTGTTCCTTCTTTATCTATGTATGAGCCATTTTCAAACTTGACTACAGGGTGTTCTAGTCCAATGGGCTGATTCGGATTTTTAATTAGGACAACAGATCTTCGCAGACCATCCTCATAGATGTGTGCACCTAGGCGGTTGGTCTGGATGTATTCCAATTGAGTCTTGTAGGGACCTTCAGGTCTTTCTAGGTATGCCATTCCTGAGCTACCTATAGGTCTTTCCATGCTAGACAACATGTCAGAGTCACTAGTTTCTGAGTCTAGCGTGTAGGGGTAATCACTCAATTGTTGGGCCCAAGATCTCGCTGTATGGTTGATGCTAGCCTCGGATGATCTAACGCTTTGACGGTCTCTCCCTAGGTGTCTTCCCGATCTCAGGTTCATATGCCCTTTGTACGTTGCTGATCCTTTGGTACCAATCACTTGTTCCTTTTGAGTTCCTTTGTATGTGTTTTCTTGTTTTTAATTAAGCGTTGTCAGGAGCACTTAAGTGTGTCGTATTTGATGTTCCTCGCCCACTTAGTTTAATTTCTTTTCCTTTAAGTTGTCCCTAGACTGCGATTTAGCCTATCCTTGCACTTGAGAAATTAAAGGCTCTTCAAACTTGAGTGTTCCTATCGTACCCCTAGTCAATCAGGACAACTACTCGCACTTAGCCTATGCTAAGAATAGACTGAGGGGGTTAAGAGATGTTCCAACCTCAAGTCGCTCCTCCTGGTGCTGCTTGTCTACCCAGGAAGCACGTTCCCAAGCTTGTTCGCCCTGGCACTTACTTTGCTTTCTCCAAAAGCTCTCGATGATCCTGTAAGAACCCCAAGTTTAGCTTCAATTTGATCCTTCAATTGACATACAATTTATTTCAGACACTTTTTAATGACCCTTGTTCCCCCTTTTTTATTGCTAAAAAAATTTCCTCTAGAGCTCCCTTGGTGTACCTACCCCTCAGTGTGTCAACTTCAAAATATCATATCTGAAAACCAACGCATTATCTTTATAAAAAACAGCTGAGGGAGTGTAGTATATGCCACGAGCTTTCCGACAAGCCCTAGAGCTCAAAAAATGGATTTCGTATGAAAAGTTATGACCGTTCAGGGTTTAGGGGGTTAAACAGACAAACAGAACCTTTCAAGAGTTTTAATGCATTTTTCTAAGGCCTTTGTAAGTATATGAGTACTTGAGTATGCAAATATGCCCAAGATTTAGCCTAAGTTTCCAAGAAAATTACCCCTTATTTTTTTGTCGAAAATGTCTGTCTATCGCGATAGACGGTGTCTGTCGCGATAGAGTGGTCTGTCGCGATAGACAGTGTCTGTCGTGATAGACGGTGTCTGTCACGATAGAGTGGTCTGTCGCGATAGAGTGGTCTTTCTCGATAGACGGTGTCTATCGCGATAGATGGGTCTGTGGCGATAGATGGGTCTATCGCGATAGACGGTGTCTGTCGCGATAGACGGTGTCTGTCGCGATAGATGGGTCTGTCGTGATAGATGGGTCTGTCGCGATAGATGGGTCTGTCGCGATAGACGATGTCTGTCGCGATAGAGTGGTCTGTCGTGATAGACGGTGTCTGTCACGATAGACGGTGTCTGTCGCGATAGACGGTGTCTGTCGTGATAGACGGTGTCTGTCGCGATAGACGGTGTCTGTCGCGATAGACGGTGTCTGTCGCGATAGACGATGTCTGTCACGATAGAGTGGTCTGTCGCGATAGACGGTGTCTGTCGCCATAGACGGTGTCTATTGTCTGTCGTGGTTTCGGTCTGTCGCGATAGACGGTGTCTGTCGCGATAGACTGAAAAAACGCAAATTTTTGAGAAACTTCTAGTGATTTGGAGTGCTCTAATGGTGTAGGTTACCGTGCCAAACACGCATTCACAAAATATTAAGTTTTTTTGTCTGTCGCGACAGACAGAGGTGGTCGTCCCGAGACCTGTGCAGAGTCTGTCGTACCTGCGCACACTCTCTCTCGCTCTCTCTCACAATGAAATGAGGGAAATGAGGTGGGGAGTGGAATATGACCAAAAAACGGAAATTTTTGTGGAGATGGAGGTGGAGGTGGGAGATGGTGGGGATGATGATGGTGATGATGGTGATGCAAAAATAAGAAAAAATGAAGAAAAATAAGGAAAAGAAAGGATATTACCTATAACTCCAATGTCTCAACTCGATGTCTTACCATCACACGCTCGTCCTCGAAGCTCTCTCCCCGGCAACGGCGCCAAATTTGGTGTCACTCTAGCACAATGGTGAGCACCAACGTGAGAAGATTCACCTCATAATTGTCAATCCGTGGAGACGTGAGGACTAGTATGAAGACTATGAGCATGTGAAGGCACAAGTGTGTGAGTGAGAAGCACACAAGCATGCACACACATACACACACACGCGCACACAAGGCAAGAACAAGGAGAGGAACAATGGAGTTCTTTGCATTAGCCAAAAAGTCTCTTACATAAGCTCAATCCACAAACAATCTAACCCCCAAAATGAGCTCTCTAGCTCTTTTTATAGTTTTCTCACTAGCTTTGGCCTTGTCCAGACCTAGTGTCCGGCCTAGTTAAAAATTAGGTTCTAGAGCCTATTTGAGGGCTCAAACGGAGTCTAAAAATTATGAAAATTGGTATATAGCTAATTCTAATACTCCTCAAGCTCGAGGACTCCTCGACTTGAACAAAATGGAGTCTATTATACCAAAAATGGAATTTACAATGTTTGTGTAGTGATTAAAATCACTTGAGTTGTGAATGATCCATGGAAAAAATGATTAGGCCTTGTTGCCGTATTGTGCATGACTGCTCTATTGTACCTGTATGCTCTTCATATGACCTGTATGCCAACATCTCATCAAATACAAGAGCTATGAAGAACCAACTATGGATGGAGTTTACAACCCTAAAAAAGCAACCAAAGCAAAGTGTAGCTGATTATGTGACCAAGAAGAAGGATGTGGTTGATCAGCTTGCAAGCATTGGAGAGGAGATAGAAGAAGAAGAAGATATAGTATGGCAAATCATAAATGGCATCAAAGCTGATGATAAGTGGGAGTCCTTTACCACATCAATGGATCTTTATATGGATATGCAAATACATGACCTCAACACATTGATGGGGCAACTCTTCACCCATGAAACAAAACTCAACTAGAATGGAGACAACTCTAGAGGTATTCAATCTTCTACCTTTTATAGAGATAGAAATAAAAGTAAGGATAAAGGTAAAGGCAAAAAGAGAAGAGGCTAGTACCTCTCAAGTGAACTTCACAGGTAGAGGAAGAGGTACTACAAGAAGGGGCAAAGGAGGAAAGCAAGGCAAGGGAAGATCCTACAACTTCACCTTGCAATATATGTGGCTTGACAAACCATACCGCAAATGAGTGTTTCAAGAACACAAGGAATTAGAGAGGAAAAGGCTTCCATAGAGGAGCCTATGAGCAATCAAGAGGCAAGTTCAACAATGGAGGAAGTAACTATCATCACAACTATACCCAAGGCTACAACAACAACTATCAAGGAGGCTTTAGAGGTAGAAGAGATTATAATAACTATACAGAAGACCAAGAGGATTCTCTACTCATCATAAACATGACATCCAAGCGAGGTAAAGATGATGAGCATCTTTTCTATATCGATTCTGGTTGTTCCAATCATGTGGCTGGAAATGTAGCATTGCTATCTGATCTTGAAGAACCTAAAGGGAAGCATGAAGTGTAGATAGGTGATGACACTAGACACTCTATTAATAAAATTGTAAATGTCAAGGCTTCTTATGGTATCATGAACCTCTTAAGTACAATCTTATACAAGGCATGGAGCATATGTCGAAGTCCCTCAACAAGGGTTCATGAGGATTGAAAAAGGTGAGAAATCTAGTAGACTCTTTATAATTGAGGTCGAAGTTACCAGAAATATTGCACTCTTCAAGTACAAAGATCAAACCCTATCTGAACTAGAGATATGGCATAAAAGGCTAGGTCATATAGGTGAAAGAACACTAAAGCAAATATGCAAGGATCAGAGTGTGCTTGGCATTCCAAATGTGTCCAAGCAACACATGATATACAAATGTGGAGCATGTCAATTTGGCAAAGCTCACATGCAACCATTCAACAGAAAAGGGTACATGTATGAAGACTACTTGGAGTTTGTGCATAATGATGTATGGGGGTCCTAACAGAGAGCCATCAATCTTAGGTTCAAGGTACTATGTTTCATTTATAGATAATTATAGTAGATGGACAAGTCTTTACTTCATGAAGCATAAAGATGAAGTATTTACTTGTTTCAAAAAGTATTTGGCATTGGTTGAGAACCAAACAGGTAGAATCTTGAAGAGGATCAGATTTGATGGAGGCGATAAGTATTTCTCACCTGAATTTGACTCATTCTTATAGGATAGAGGTATAAAGAGAGAGGTCACAACAAGACACACTACTGAATTAAATGCAGTGGCAGAGAGGAGGAATAGAATAATAGTAGAGGTTGCAAGATTAATGTTGAATGAAAAGAAACTACCTAATTACCTATGGGCAGAGGTTGTTTCTACAGCCACATACTTGATTAATAGGCTCCCATCCAAATCCTTGGATGGAATGACACCATATGAGGCATGGAATGGTAGGAGAACCTCATTGGACCATTGTAAAATCTTTGGGTGCATTGCTTATGCACATATTCCCTCACAGATTAGAGGGAAGCTTGATCCAAAAGCTGAAAAGTGTATATTCATTGGCTATGACCAAAACGAGAAGGGATATAGGTTATACAATCCCACTAACAAAGGTTTTATAGTTATTAGGGATGTAGTGTTTGATGAAAATAATTCACGGTTTGAAGACGATTGCAGGAAGATCAAGTTACCTTATGATTTGGAAAGTGATTTTCCAACTCTCACTCAAGAAGATCAACAAATACCAAAAGATGTGAATTGAGAGGATGAAGAACAAATTGGCTTCAAGGCTTGGAAGTTAAAAGACAAGACAAGCAATTGGAAGATATTCCAGAGTCCTCCAACCAAGCACTTAGAAGATCTCAAAGGGAGAGAAAAAAAGCCCATAAGGTATGGCTATGACACATCATTAGTCACCAAGCATTCTGTGTACATCACTAAAGACTCTATGAGAGAAGAACCTTCTTCATTTGAAGAAGCTAATGAGAAGAACGAATGGAGAGAAGCCATGCAGGAAGAAGTTGAAGCACTTTAGGAAAATAACACTTGGGATTCGGTTCCCAAGAAGCCAAGCATGAAGGTAATAGGATCTAGGTGGATATATAAAATCAAGAAGAATTTAGATGATTCTATAAATAGGTACAAAGCAAGACTAGTGGCAAAGGGGTTTGCTCAAACACATGGAGTGTATTATGAAGAAACTTTTTCACTTGTGGTTAAGATGCCAACAATTAGGGTTTTGCTAAGTGTTGCTGCTTCTAAGAACTGGAATCTATATCAGTTAGATGTTAAGAATGCATTCCTAAATGGATGGATCTCAGAAGACGTTTATATGGCTCAACCACCAGGGATGAAGATAAGGACAAACCATGTTATGTATGCAAGCTAAGGGAAGCACTCTATGGTCTGAAGCAAGATCCTAGATCTTGGGACCATAGGCTTGCTACATATTTGCAAGATCAAGGATTTGTTGCTAGCAAAGCAGAATCTTCTTTATTCATAAAGAAGACCAATTGAGAAGTTATTTACTTATGTTTCTATGTGGATGACATTATCAATACAGGGAACGATGCTAATGGCATCAAGGAGGTTAAAACTCAAATGATGGAAGAGTTTAAAATCAGTGATCTTGGTTTGTTAACATACTTTCTTGGATTAGAACTTGTATATATAGATTCTAGTGTGTTTATTACTCAGAGGAAGTACATTCATGATACGTTGATAAAGTTCAAGATGGAAAACACTAGAATTGTAGGTACACCCATAGAACTCAATCACAAACTTAGTTCTCATGAGGGGTACTTCTTGAAGATGTTACAGATTACCAAAAACGTGTTGGGAGTTTCAACTATGCAACCCTAACAAGAGTGGGAATATGTTATGGAGTAAGTACATTAAGTCAGTTTATGCATATACCTAGAAAACCTCACTTGGAAGCTGCCAAGAGGATCCTAAAATATTTGAAGGGTACCATAAATGAAGAGCTATTTTACCCATTCACTTCTGATTGGGACATAAAAATGTATTCTGATGCAGATTGGGATGGCTCCAAGGATGATAGGAGGAGCACCTCTGGCTACTTGTCTTTTGCAGTTTCAAAGCTAATATCATGGTCATCAAAGAAGCAACCAACTGTGGTATTTTCTTCTACAAAGGCAGAATATAGAGGCTTAGCAAATGCAACACAAGAGGCCATGTGGCTCAAACTACTGTACACAAATTTGGGGATACATTCTTATACTCCAATGATTTTTGGAGACAACACTAGTTCACTTCATTTGGCTGCTAAACTTGTATATCATGCAAGGACTAAGCACATTGAATTTCACTATCATTATGTAAGAGAGAAATTGCTTACGAAGGACATCGGATTCTCCTATGTATCAACTCAATTGGAATGTGTAGATATGCTCACAAAGTCTTTGGATGGAACTAAGATGAACAAGTTCAAGATGATGATTGGATAGGCAATCAAGGAGGAATAAAGACCAAGCATGTTAGGATTGAGGGGGAACTGTTGGTGCAAAGAGACCAAGCCTACGTACTTGAAGATATGTCAAAGTAATCTTGAGGAATTAAGCTACTTCCTAAAGGTTAAGCCAATAAAGGAAATAGCCTAGCTAACTATTTCCTTAGTTAAAAAGGAATATCTTTTGGACAAGCAATAAAGCCTTAAGTCTTGTTCTTGTTCAATAGTCAAGATTTCTTTTAGATAGATGATTCTAGTAAAATTAAGGATTCCAAGATGAATCATTGGACTAGAAAGCAAAAGATTCCAAGATGAATCATTGGCTTAGTATTATTTGCTTCCCTTGGTAGGAATCTAAAGCTCTTGAAAGAAATATATCTCCCTAGATGTGAGACTAGAATCTTTCAAATCAGTTTAATAGCAAGAAGTTCCCAACACTTCCCGAACCTTTGGTATGGTTACTTAAGTCCAAATAGTGATATAACCCAAAGTTATATCAAAGATTCTTAGCTTTAGAATCTGAGAGGCATTGGAGTATGCCTGGACTTAAGATGGGGAAAGATGTCTAAAAAGCCCATGGGTAAGCGAAGACGCTTTTGTTAGTTTAAGAGATCTTAATAATAAAGACTAAGTCCTTATTTTATTCACAAGATCAACCAGACTTGATCAAGCTTGGTCACGATTGCCCAAGAACATGTGATCGGAACTACTTTGTAGATTGCCCAAGCATTGGTAATAAAAATTCCTTTTGGGAATTATTCACTCAGGTTCCATATATCCAATGGAAAAGTGTGAAAAGAATAAGCTGTTTCAAGTCTGAATAGAGTGAAGGAATTCCAAGAGTGTAGTCTGCAACCATGAAAATGGTACTTAAGTCTGTGGAAGGTAAAACATAAATGTTTGCTTATCCTTTAAGGGATTTTGGTACAAATCCAGAGAGCATGAGCAGATGCTTAGACTTAAGCAGTAGAGAGATTCCTGTAAAAAATCTCAGCCGAGATAGGTACCTAAAGCATCAGTAAAGAAAGGAATCTAAAGACAAGAAGTCACAAGCTCTTGTCACTACAAATCGGTCAAGAATAAACCAATTGAGCTTGAATCTATGAAAAATTCAAGTACTTGGAATTCTATTTGGTTTTCAATTGAAAACGCTAGTAAAGAAGGATGGATGTTCCATCAAAAGGTTTTCAAGTTCCCAAAGGAAAGCACAAGATTGTGAAACGATCATGTGAAGGGATCAAAACCTAGAAAAAGCTTCAAAAATTCTCATAAATAATTAAAGGAAGAAGGTACTCTATCAAGATATGTTTAGACTTTAGGATAAGAATCACCCACACATTAATGTGAATAAAAAATAGGGTGGTATGGGACACTAGATTTTATACTCAGATTGATGTAGGAAAGATGGTATAGGACATTGGACCATGGGATGATAATTATCTTTTAGTTCTAGATTCGATCTTGAAAGTTAAGTTTGATCCTCAAGGAAATTAAGACTTCAAAGAAGGAGTTTAATTCAAGAAGGATGAAAGTAGTATCTCAAGATACTTCAAGATAACTTCAAGATCAAGGAAGCAGAAGATATGAAGTAAGTAACTTCCAAGATCTTCTTAAAACACTTCAAGATAAAGTGTTGTTAATTCGAAAATATTTCATAAATTTCTAAAAGAAGTTGGACTTTGATTTTGAGTTGATTTTTTCAACTAAGGATTTGATTGACTAATTCAAGCATCAAGTTCCTAGTGTAACTTGGTAAATTCAATCCTTTGACTCAAAGCAATGCTCAAGAATTGCATTCCTAGTAAACAATCATAAAGATTGAATATAGGCATGAACTTAGTCTCAAGTGAAGTATTATTTGAGTAAAAAACTCATCAGTAGAATGTCACTGGGTCGACACACTGATGTTGGATACAGATAGTGTTTTGAATCATTCGGACAAGGATGCCACCACAGAGATGAGACATGTTTTTCCAAATCTAGAACATGACCATGTTTTCTAGTTTTAGAACATGAGGCTTGGGGGTTGCCTACAGTAGATATATAGCTCTATTTTCGAGGATGAAAATATTTTCCAAGGGGGAAAGAATGTAATAAAATAAGTTTATGATCTAGGGATCTAGCCGGTTTAGACAGATCTGAAATCGGACACCGTTTGGTCATCCATGTGTATGACCAAAGATCTCGAGTCTAGACTTACTAGGAGCTCTTCTGCTCTTGTGAACAAGTGATACACTTAGCTTAGTGGTTAAGTCTCAAGGATGTGAAGGAGGAGGTCTTGGGTTCAATCCCGATGGGGGACATGGGGAGAGTATTTTGCCCAAAGAGATCTAGAGCCTTCTAGAAGCATCCACTTGAGTTAACTCGAGTTAACTCGGACACTTGGCGCACATGCAGTTACATGACGGACACATGGCTCACTAGTATCCACCTTCCCGAGAAGGCAGTCCCCTGGAGAGAGCTATATATAAAGGCATTTGGTTGGGAGGAGAGTCATCTCTCTAGCACGTGGTGGTCGTAATCCTCGTTCTCTTGCAATGTCCATGTTCAACCATGTTTGTGGTATGATTGATTCTTCACTAGTTTTATGTCTTTTCCTTTGTCTATGTACTGTCTCATTAAATGGTTGTATGATATGAAGGTGAACATGTTGTTCATCTTTGTGTGTTGTGTTTGGCTTTGATGAGTTGCCTTGAAATTTCACATCCATAGGTGAGGGTTCTGCCACCACTCTGATGGGTGCTATCAGCTCCTTTTCAAGAAATTCTTCTTCTTGTGGCTCTTCCTTGGGGTGCTTGATCACCTTCTAATCATTCATGTGAATTTTTATAAATTGAAGCTTCATTGCTTCATTCATTTGAATAGTGTATGCACATTCATCTCGTTGGCAATTCATTAGTTCTTGTTCGAGCTGACTAGATCCTTCTTCGTTTTGCTCTTTACTTGCTACCTCTTGTTGGTCTGCTAGTTGATTGAGTTCATTCCATCCTCCCTCATCATTTGTTTTAGTGTGGGTATCCACATTCATAGTGGACTGGTCGTTCTCTTCTTGGGATTCATATGACGAGCTTGAAATAATTAATCCCAATTCTCTATATCTATGGAATTTTGTTAATCTTTTTCCTAGTTGATTGTGATATGACACACTTGAGTGATGGTAATGATGACCTTGTATGGATAAATTAACTTTTCCTTCTGTATACTTATGAGTTTGTAATAGTTCCTCTTATAATTCAGCATCAGTAATTGGTGTCGGCTTTTCTAATTGTGCTCTTGGAAGTACATGTATCCTCTTTGACGTTGGAGTGGTTTCCTCTTTAAGAGCTTTCCGCAATCATTTTGCTCCTCGCATTAAAGGTTTAGGGCTTATGTCCACAGCTTTTATGAAGAATGCAGGCTTCCTTTTTTTAAGGATGGTAGCATATTTTGCAGATTTTTCCATTTCAATTGTTGAAGGCATCTCCCTAAGATGTTCTCAGATGTTCAGTGCATGATAGATAAGCACTCTCAATACCACACTTCCATTAAGAAATTTTTTGTTGCCCGACTATTTCTTGGCTTCAAATAAGCATTCTTGAACATAGGATATTAGATTTATCTAGTTGCCCATTTGCTTGATTGCATGGGACAATAGTTGAACTACTATTTTCTGCGGTGCTTTATATTGATGCATATTCAAAAAGCAAAAATGTTGGTGCACTAAATGAACCGCTTCCTCGATATCAATTATGTTAATGTCCAAAAGGATTCTCTTTTTAGCTTCATCGCTTTCTTCTTTAAGATCTGTGACACCATCTTTAGTCCATTCAGATGCTTCTTTAATCAACTTGTGTGTGGATTTAATTGTGATTCAGTTCCCTTGTAAATCTAGTACTTTTTCTTCTGGTATTGAGGGCATATCCAACACTGGATATAGTGTTTTCGTCACCTAAGTGCATCATTCAAGTTTGGCTTGTAAATCAATAATGCAAAATATTTGTCGATGCCTGCCTTTGTCAACACATCCAAGGTTGATGGAATTGTGTGGAGTATCCAAAAATTCTGCAACATTATACGGAACTGATGATCCCTTTCCATGATTTTTATGCTCACTAGAATTAGATGCTTGCCCGTTGGTTGATCTTCATGGAACCAATGTCCATTTGCCTTAGTTACGTTTTGCAGTGGAAATTCAAAATTTTCCTCTTCATTGCTTCTCGAAAGCCATCTCCACTTGCAATGCAATTGAGAATTAAAGTACGAAAAATTTCTTCCTCTCTAGCCATGTGTAGTGACTTTGCATTTCTTACGAATAGGATTCCCCCTTGCTGGTTTGAGTAGAGCGTGATACCTGACCTTCTATTTTTTCCATTTTCTTATTTTTATGGCTACAATAAAACATAAACATTAGTTTATAGACGAAGCAATTATTGATGTACATCGGTTTTATTTGGGCTATTATGATACAAGATAAGTCATATTCCTGTATAGGAATGTGCACCACTATGCTTGTTGAGAAAGCTATGTGCCAAACGCATGGCTTTGTGGGGAGGCCCTATCACACATACTTTGGATGCATTTAACTCAGTATGGGTGCAGGATGGATTTGCTTGATTGTCCTTGCACACTTCTTGTTGATCCTTTGGTCTCCACTTTAATGTTGTAGTTTCTTTTCTTTGTGTAATGATGAATTCTGCTAACATAAGCGAATTCTTTGGTGCAAGTCTCCATATACCTTTGTCCTTGTTTAGAAGCTTTTTCTCTCTAGTAATTCATCATTGTTTCTTTTCCTTGGATATCTTGTTGAAGTCGTGGGTATACTGCAGTGTCACGGTTGGAACATCAAGCTTACACTATGCTTGAGGTGGATTTGATCTACATCAAAGGCTATCGCGTCGAAAGAATATCCGTTGGAGAGTTCTTTTTCTTATGCTCATTTATTGTATTTTTTTTTAGAGATTTTTGATGGTTCATTTACCGTTGTAAAAGAATTGAGCTTTACACATGTAAAGGTAGAAAGATAGAGACCAAATTCCACGAATTTGTGGTGGTTGAAGTTACATTCAATCAAGCAATCAAATCACCTAAAAGTAGATCAAATTAGATCTTCACTTTTCCTAGATTGTAGGGAAGTGAATTGATTCCCTCCAACAACTATTCCCACCTTCATGTGAATTCAAACTTTACTTGTAGAAGTCGTGGAACACTCCTACAGTCTATATAAAGACTTGAAATCACTTGTACATTACATGGAAGCAATATACATACACTTGTGACCATCATTGTCTTGCTCCTTCAATTCTCTACATCATCTTCTTCGTCAGTAGTAATCTTGCAGAGGCTTCTGCTCTCTCTCCAAAGCTTCAAATTGAGTGAAACATGGCTCATTGGAAAGGTATAAGTGTCTACTTTATGACTATTAAGTTTCAAAGCATTTGGTTCAGCAGATTTGGAGAAATCTCAGTTTTTCTATATTGGGGTCAATCTCTATGTATTCCTGAAAAATAGGAAGTACCACCGATGAATGTCTCATTCATTCGTATATCATATTTTGCTTATTCCTTATACTTTTGTGCATTCTTACACTCAACACTATCTGTATCACTCCCATAAAAGGATTTTTTTCTAATTGTCATCATGTTGATCGCTATGGGCATTTGAAGTTCATTGTCTCTTCCATAGATAGTAAGTTTTTGAGCTAGTCGACCCGCAAACCTATCTGTTTTGTATCGACTCATTCTCCTTGATGCTCCAAAGTACATAGTGTGTTTCTTTGCACTTATCGCATGCCTATAAGGTCTATTTGAGTCTCCATAAGCTCAAGGGCTCATCTTCTGCCGGTTGGCTAGACCAAACTTCGTCGCTTCGAAACACATTTTTCTACCTTCTACAAGCTTCTCCAAGTTCTTTCAGTGGTATCAGAGCTAGATCAAGATGGGTGATGGCTTTCCCTCAATGATCGAGAAGCTTGATCGACGCAACTATGCGGCTTCGCAAATGAGGATGGAGGCCTATTTGCAAGGTAGAAATCTTTGTGGAATTGTAGCAGGTGATGAAGCTATGCCTATTCCGAGATCCAAAGGAGGACCTATACAAGAGGAGACAGATAAGCTCACACTTTGGTGCGCAAGGGATGCTCAAGCAAGGTCGTACATACTAAACTCTATCTCTAATTTTCTATTACCACATATTAGAGGATGCAAGACATCCCAAGAGACTTGGGATGCCCTTGAGACTTTCTTTTCTGCTAGTACCAAAGCAAGAAAGAATCATCTTTGAAACGAGTTCAACCAAATGAAGAAGACACCTAGACAAACCATCATAGAGTTTGTTACCAAGGTCAAGGAGATTGCGGATTAGTTAGCATCCATTGGAGAGCTGATTGAAGAATAGGTCATCATGAGGCAAATTATCATCGGCATTGGAAGTGATAAGCAATGGAAATCCTTCACGACGGCTTATGATCTCCTCATAGATGTGCAAATTCCAGACTTCAACATCTTTCTTGGACAACTCTTCAATCAAGAAGCCAACAATAGCTAAAGGAAGGTAACTCTTATCATGGTAATTTATCTAGTGCTCTATATGCAGATAAGAAGGATAAGAAGCAGAAAGGCAAGAAGAAGGAAGAAGAAGGAAGAAGAGACTTCTCAAGCCAACTTTACAAGCAAGAGCAAGTGGAAAGGGAAGAAGAAAGGACCAAAGAAAGACAAAACCAAAGGTCAGAATGTTCAACCTTGTGCCATATGTGATAAGACCAACCACACCACTCAGAATTGTTGGTTCAATGGGAAGACCCAGAAAGGAAGTGGAAGAGGTGGATATGGCAGCAATAGAGGTAGAGGTGGACACAACTTCAACAATAACAATAGAAGCTATAATAGAAGGGACTACAACAATTATTCAGAAGATCAGCCACATAAACAATCATTGCTTCTTATGAATCTAAGCCACAAAGAAGGTAAAGAAGATGATCATTTGTTCTACATAGATTCAACATGTTTGAATCATGTTGCAGGCAACATTGCTCTTGTATCTGATTTGGAAAGTCCAAAGCATAGACATGAAGTGCAAACAGGGGATGACAGGAAGCACAATGTGGAGAAGATTGCTAATGTCAAAGCTTCCAATGGCAGGACAAACATTTTGAGTAAGGTTCTCTATGTATCCACTATCACTAAAAACCTAATAAGTGTAGGCCAAATAGTTGAAAAAGGCTTGCAAGTTAGGTTCATCCAACATGGAGCTTTTGTGGAAGATCCATGTCAAGGCTTCAAAAAGATAGCCCGAGGTGAGAAGCATGGTAGGCTCTTTACTTTTGAAGTAGGAGAAACCAGGAACATAGCTTTATTCAACTTTGGGTCTCAAACCCTAAGTGAGCTTGAAGTGTGGCATAAGATACTTGCTCATGTGAATGAAAGAACCTTGAAGGATATATGCAGGGATCAAAGTGTTCTAGGACTGCCGAACATATCAAAGCAACACATGATCAACAAGTGTGATGCATGTCAGATTGGGAAGGCACAAAGACAACCATTCAACGACAAAGGCTACATCCACAACAACTTATTGGACTTACTACATACACATGCATGGGGACCAAGTCAAGAACCTTCATTGGCAGGATCAAGGTATTATGTCTCATTTATTGACGACCATAGTAGATGGAATGTTCTATACTTTATCAAGAGTAAGAATGAAGTGTTTGATTGCTTCAAGAAGTATCTTGCACATGTGGAGAATCATACAGGTAGATCACTAAAGAAGCTCAGATCTGATGAGGGGGAGAATACTTCTCCAAAGAGTTTGATGAGTTCTTGCAGGAAAAAGGTATCAAAAGGGAAGTGACTACTAGGTACTCTCCTCAACTAAATGGAATTGCAGAGAGGAGAAACAAGACATTGGTTGGATCAGCCCGAACAATGCTTTAAGAGAAGAAGTTGCCACATTATCTATGGGCAGAAGCTATTTCAACTGTTGTGTAACTTGTCAATAGACTACCATCCAAATCACTTCAAGGTATGACTCCTTATGAAGCATGGCATGGAAGAAAACCTAGTCTTGGACATTGCAAGGTTTTTGGTTGTTTAGCTTTTGTTCATGTACCATCACAAATAAGAGGTAAGCTAGATGATAAGGGCAACAAAGGTAGTGTTTATTGGATATAATTCAACTCAAATGGGTTACAGGTTCTTCAATCCTTCAACCAAGCAATTCACTACAAGTAGAGATGTTGTGTTTGAAGAACACAGGTCTTGGTATGATGAAGACAAACAAAAGGTAACACTACCATATGATCTTGATTCTGACTCTCATCAATTAGGAATCAAGCATGATACATAGGTCCAGGATCCAAGAAGTGATACAGACAATGACCAAGATGAAAGAGAAAAGGATTACAAGCTATGGAAGTCAAGAGGCAAAGCAAAGATGCAAGAGATTGGACAATGCTCCAAACAAGCACCTAGAAGATCAGCAAGAGAGAAGAAACAACGAGAAAGGTATAGATATGATTCCACATTTTTTACGAAGCATTCAATATACTTGGCAAAAGACTCTATTTAAGAGGAACCCTCAACCTATGAAGAGGCAAAGGGAAACCCTAAGTGGGAAAAGGCCATGAAAGAAGAGATAGATGCATTGAAGTAAATGGACACTTGGGATTTGTTTCCAATGTCGCCGAATCAAAAGGTAATTGGTTGCAGATGGGTATATAAAGTTAAAAGAAACTCAGATGGATCAGTTTGCAGGTACAAGGCAAGATTAGTTGCTAAAGGATGCTCACAAACTCATGGTATAGACTATGAGGAAACATTCTCACTAGTTGCAAAGATGACTACAATCAGGACATTGATAAGTGTAGCTGCTGCAAGGAATTGGAGACTCCTCCAACTTGTGTGAAAAATGCATTCTTAAATGGTTGGATAAGTGAAGAGGTATACATGTCACAACCACCAGGTTTTGAAAACCCTAATCATCCATCTTATGTTTGCAGACTTAAGAAAGCATTGTATGGATTGAAACAAGCTCCTAGAGCTTGGAATTATAGGTTGGTTACATATCTTCAAGATCAAGGGTTCAAAGCTAGCAGCTCAGATCCTTCTCTATTCATCAAAAGGGATCACAATGAGGTTATCTATCTATGTGTATATGTAGATGATATTATTGTGAGAGGTGATGATCTAAATGGCATTCAAAGGATCAAGAGACACATGCAAGAGAGTTCAAAATCAGTGACCTAGGTGAGCTCACATATTTCCTAGGTATGCAAGTGATATACATAGATGAAGGAATGTATTTGACTCAAAGAAGATAAATTCAGGATCTTCTTCTCAAGTTCAAAATGGAGAACACTAAAGCCGCAGGTACACCTTTGGAGATGAATCATAAAGTAAGTGTTTATGAAGGTGAGAAAATTGAAGACCTAAAAGAATATCAAAGCTTGGTAGGTAGCTTGATATATGCTACTCATACAAGGGCAGACATCTCATATAGTGTGGGAGTGCTTAGTCAGTTCATGCACTCACCGAGAAGACCACACATGGATGCGGCTAAGAGAGTACTTAAGTATCTCAAAGGTACAATCAACGAAGGTATACTCTATCCTTACTCTTCAGATTTGGATATCAAAATCTACTCAGATGCAGATTGGGCAAGAGCTAAGGATGATAGAAAAAGTACATCTGGTTACTTAGCATTTGCAGGTTCGAAGCTAGTGTCATGGAGTTCCAAGAAGCAAACAACAGTTGCTTTATCCTCAACAGAAGCAGAGTACAGAGGCTTGACCATAGCAACCCAAGAGGCAATATGGCTAAAAGCATTGTATATAGATTTGGGACTTGTGAGTTCCAAACCTCACATATTTGGAGATAATGTAAGTTCTATGCAACTAGCGGCAAATCCTATTTTCCATGCGAGAACCAAGCACATAGAAGTCCATTACCACTTCATCAGGGAGAAGCTCATGGCAAAGGAGATTGACATTTCTTTTGTTCCAACTGAAAAGCAAGTAGCAGATATGATGACGAAGGCACTTGATGGAATAAAGCTTTGTAGATTCAAAGCTATGGCAGGTATTCAACCTATCAGAGAATGAAGACTCAAGCATACTTTAGCTTGAGGGGGAGCTGTTGGAACATCAAGCTTACACTATGCTTGAGGTGGATTTGATCTACATCAAAGGCTATCGCGTCGAAAGACTATCCGTTGGAGAGTTCTTTTTCTTATGCTCATTTATTGTATTTTTTTTTAGAGATTTTTGGGACTTGTGAGTTCCAAACCTCACATATTTGGAGATAATGTAAGTTCTATGCAACTAGCGGCAAATCCTATTTTCCATGCGAGAACCAAGCACATAGAAGTCCATTACCACTTCATCAGGGAGAAGCTCATGGCAAAGGAGATTGACATTTCTTTTGTTCCAACTGAAAAGCAAGTAGCAGATATGATGACGAAGGCACTTGATGGAATAAAGCTTTGTAGATTCAAAGCTATGGCAGGTATTCAACCTATCAGAGAATGAAGACTCAAGCATACTTTAGCTTGAGGGGGAGCTGTTGGAACATCAAGCTTACACTATGCTTGAGGTGGATTTGATCTACATCAAAGGCTATCGCGTCGAAAGAATATCCGTTGGAGAGTTCTTTTTCTTATGCTCATTTATTGTATTTTTTTTTAGAGATTTTTGATGGTTCATTTACCATTGTAAAAGCCTTGAGCTTTACACATGTAAAGGTAGAAAGATAGAGCCCAAATCCCAGGAATTTGTGGTGTTTGAAGTTGCATTCAATCAAGCAATCAAATCACCTAAAAGTAGATCAAACTAGATCTTCACTTTTCCTAGATTGTAGGGAAGTGAATTGATTCCCTCCAACAACCATTCCCACCTTTATTTGAATTCAAACTTCACTTGTAGAAGTCGTGGAACACTCCTAGAGTCTATATAAAGACTTGAAATCACTTGTACATTACATAGAAGCAATATACATACACTTGTGACCATCGTTGTCTTGCTCCTTCAATTCTCTACATCTTCTTCGCTAACAGTAATCTTGCAGAGGCTGCTGCTCTCCCTCCAAAGTTCCAAATTGAGTGCAAGATGGCTCATTGAAAAGGTATAGTGTCTAGTTTATGCCTATTAATTTTCAAAGCATTTGGTTCTGCAGATTGGGAGAAATCTGAGTTTTTCTGTCTCGGGGTCAATCTCTGCGTATTCCTGAAAAATAGGAAGTACCACCGGTGAATGTCTCATTCATTCCTATAGCATATTTTGCTTATTCCTTATAATTTTCTGCATTCCATACACTCAACCCTATGTGTATCAATCCCATAAAAGGATTTTTTCTAATTGTCGTCATGTTGGTCGCTATGGGCATTTGAAGTTCATTGTCTCTTCCATAGATAGTAAGTTTTGAGCTAGTCGACCCGCGAACCTATCTGTTTTGTATTGACTCATTCTCCTTGATGCTCCAAAGTACATAGTGTGTTTCTTTGCACTTATCGCATGCCTATAAGCTCTATTTGAGTCTCCATAAGCTCAAGGGCTCGTCTTGTGTTGGTTGGCTAGACAAAACTTCGTCGCTTTGAAACGCATTTTCTACCTTCTACAAGCTTCTCCAAGTTCTTTCAGTCACTTCATCTAACTTTTTGATCTATCCACACTTTTAAAATCCTAGATTCCTACTTTTGTACTAGCAGATCCTTGTGATCTTCTAGTGCCATAGAATGTTGACGTGATTGTAACTTCTCTTGCCATTCATATTTTTCCAATAATCTTTCCTGATCAATTCTTATCTTTTGCTTAGACATTGTTGTGTTCTTGTGGAGGATAAGATCACTAATTTCCTGATTTTCTTGCCATTTCCTCTAAGCAGACTATCCTCATTCAATTGCTCAGGCTCACTCTCTTAGGAAGAATTGAGAGGATGATCATCCAGTTTTGTCCAAGGTGTAGATGAATTGGAAGCAGAACAATCATTGTACAAGGTTCTTGCTAGGAGTTCATGCACTGGTTCCTCTAGACTCATGATTCTAGGTGTCTTGTTTCCCTTAGTTTTCAAAGGTTTACATATGGAAGAATAAAGGCTTCCTTATGGTCTATTTTAGCCGATATGTATCCTTGGGTGAGGTGGATACTGACTTCATATTCAAAGATCCAGTCCGTGCCTAGGAACTATTCTTCTAGTAGGTCTTTATCCTTCAAAATAAGAATCTTTGGTTCATGGTGGTGTTTCCAAGATGCACGGACATTGAAATCTCCCCTTGACACTCAATGGTGTTTCCTCCAATTCCTATCATGGATGCTTTCTTTGGATTAATTTTTGCCTTTAGCTCCTTTGCTAGCAAGGTTCTTATGCAACTCAATGCAGCTCCTGTGTCAATCAATGCATCTACTAGTTGGTAGTCATCTGTACCTACTACCAAATCCTAAGTTCAAATATTAGCTTTTGATAAAGTTACCTAATGTGTTAGTTTTATCCACTTGATAGTTTGGCATGGGAGTTAATTGTTCCATGTACCTCTTGACTCTACAGCCACTTATGTAGTTAGGTAGTTTATCTCCATCTAGTGTAGCCAAGTTAATTGCTCCACTAGTTGAAATTTGATTTATCAATAGCGGTTCATACCCTTGCTGTTGCAGTTTCTTTGCATGTTGTTTCAATGTATACACTAGCACCAGGTCTCCTTCTTTTAGTCCCTTATTGTAGCTCAAGCGTAAGCACCACCTCCTTTACTTGACAATCCACGAAGACGTGAGTACTGGTATGAAGACCACGAGCAAGTGAAGGCACAAATGTGTGAGTGAAAGCACACGCAAGCATGCATACACATACACACACGCATGCAAGGTAAGAGCAAAGAGTGGAACAATGGAAGAACTTCGATTACAAGAGAAATCTAATACAAGAGCTCCAATCTCCAACAAGATAACCTCAAAAATGAGCTCTCTAGATCTTTTTATAGTTTTTGGACTAGTTTTGGCCCTGTCGAGACCTAGTGTCCGACTTAGTTAAAAATCAGGTTCCAGGGCTTATTTGAGGGCTCAAACGAAGTCTAAAAATTATGAAAATTGGTAGGATGATACTTCTAATACTCATCAAGCTCAAGGACTTCTCGGCTTGAACAAAATGGAGTTAAAAAAAGGTGAAATGATATTTACAATGGTTTGAGTGATCAAAATCACTATTTTTGTAGGGGATTCTTCTGAACATTTGACATACACTTCTTGGAGCTCCCTACTTGCTCCTCTTCTTGTGTGTCCACTTCTTTGAAGCATTCCTTTGCCTTGTGCTTGGCCTTGAGTTTTAACACTCCCCCACTTCTCGAGTATGTCGTCCCTGACAGACCCTGGTTGTAATGGTTGTTCCAGGTAGTGCTTTGAGAGGTAGTGTCCATTTTGTATGAACAACAACCGTCTATCTTCCAAATGTGGTAGGGTTGGTTGTCCGGTTCTTCATTTGTCACTACGAGCCTTTGCAAGTTGTAGTCCCTTGATATGTGCTTCTTCCTTGGATTCCAATATGACTGTGTCGTTGTGAGTCTCCATTGATGTCCGCTACATCTTCCAAAGATGATGTTCATAGTAGTCATGCCAAGTACCCATACCCCATGGTGAATGATGGGTAAGTGTAATAGTGCATGGATGGAAGAAAGTATGTGCCTTGTGCATGGACTTGTAACGTGGCCCTATGCATGCTTACTTGGAAAATGCATTGGAAGAAGTATGGGGCAAAAGTTGAGGGTCTTGAGCTAAGTGCTCAAGGGTATGCCGACAAAGAGGTTTCCTAATCTATCATGGTTATGGTGTTGCCAAAGTAAAGATACTTACCATGGTGAAGGGTCGATCGATGTTTATCTCTTCGTGTTGTACACTCGGCATTTGTTATGGAACAGTGTCGACGAATGTCCGTGTTGATGGTCCACTGATGAAATTTTTTGAGTGCCTGGTCCTATCTCTTCTGTTCAAAGCAACATTTTCTAAATAGTGAGAATTGAATTTCTTTATATTCCTTGACAAACAACATTGGGTAACTACACCAAGATTAGTTTCACATATTCTCTTTAGCTCACCATAAGCAGGAGTCTTCTCACCCAGTATACAGACAAGGATTTTCAGGGTACCAAACTACCCCTTGTAGATATCTCCTTGGATGCTCTCGTACATATAGTAGTTAAGCATCACTCAAGTTGCGGAACTTCAAGCTCTTCCCTCCTACCATGGTAAGGGGAAACAATAGTTGTGGATGCCATGTTCATGCCAAGTGCTTGACATACCAAATAAGGCAACAATAATATCATCTGCTAGCTGAGACACACTTCTATCCAAACTAATAAATTCCCAGTAATCAACGGTTCCACCTTCACATAAGCATGACTCATTCATGTTCCATGAGCCAAACTTGGGAACAAGCTCTTTTTTTCTTCTCTCCCCTGTTTTTTATTTTTTTATTTATTATTATTTTTTTGATTTTAACAATGGCACAAACAAGAAGACAGATGTTAGTATCAGAAAAAATAGTTGACATATGTCAATGTGCTCTTGTGCATGGGACTCTCAAGTGTGTCTATGCATGGCCATGTAATGTGACCCTATATGAATGCATACTTTGGAAATGCATAGCCTGAATGGTGCAAAAGACAGGGTTATGCAAGGAGCACATGTGTTGGCAGCAGCAGTCAAGGCACTGAAGGACTCACAAGACAAGGAAGCCAAAGAAGGGAGCCAAAGTGGAGAGAAGGCACAAGCAGACTAAGCAGTCAACGAAGATCTGGCAAGTAGGCCATTCAAATTTTTCCAAAACAACATCTTCATAACAGTGATTCTCATCACTACAAATCATTGTAAATACCATTTCACCTTTTTGTAACTCCATTTTGTGCAAGCTGAGGAGTCCTCAAGCTTGAGGAGTATTAGAAGTAGCATCGTACCAATTTTCATAATTTTTAGACTTTGTTTGAGCCTCCAAATAGGCCCTAGAACCTAATTTTTAACTAGGTCGGACACTAGGTTTGGACAGGGCCACAAGCTAGTGAAAAACTATAAATAGAGCTAGAGAGCTCATTTTTGAGGTTAGGTTGTAATAGAATTGAACTTGTATGAGCATCTTGAAAGTAATCTAAAAGAACTCCATTGTCTTTCTCTTTGTCTTGTCGTGTGTGCGCGCGTGTGTGTATGTGTGTGCATGTTTGTGTGCTTCTCACTCACGCACTTGTGCCTTCCCTTGCTTGAGGTCATCATACCATACTCACGTCTTCCCGGATTGACATTAAAGGAGGTGCTACTCATCACTGAGCTACACCAAATTTTGGCACCGTTGCCGGGGATCGAGCTTTGAGGACGAGCGTGTGATGGTCAGACGTAGAGTTGAGGCATTGGAGTCATAGGTATTTTCTTCACTTTTATTTATTTTCTTTTGTTTTTCTCATCATCATCATCATCCTCACCATCTTCCACATCCATCTCCATCATCGCGAAAAATTTCAGTTTTTGGTCATATCACCCCACCCATACCATTTCCCTCATTTCACTTGTGAGAGAGAGCGAGAGAGTGTTTGTGTGCTTGTGCTTTTCTATGTTTTTTGAGATTTTCTATAGGAACCAGCATCCCCAACAGCTGTACCAGCTTCAACAGGTAAAAAATTTAACTGTGTAGGTCCCGAGGCGTTGATCTCTGTCAATCGCGACCGACAGAAAAGTTGACTATTTTGCAAAACAAAGTGTATAACCATGATGTGTAGGCCTAGGGCATCCTAAATGTGTGCTTGAAATTTTAAAATTCCTCAGTTTTCTATCAATCATGATCGACAAATCATGACGGACACTTGCCGACCGACTTGTCAATCGCGATCGACCTGTCAATCGCGACTGACAGAGTCAACGATCGACTGACCACGACCGACTGAATCACCGCGCGCCACGTGTCAATCGCGATCGAGCCATCAATCGCGATCGACCCATCAATTGCGACTGATAGCCCCGACGGACTTGTCAATCGCGACTGACCCAGTCAATGAGTGTTTGACCACGACCGACAGACCCCTCGCTACGGACCTGTCAATCGCGATCGACCCATCAATCGTGACTGATAGAGTCAACGACCCTTTGACCACGATCGACTGAAAATCCAGGCCACGTGTCAATCGCAATTGACCCATCAATCACGACTGACAGCCACGACGGACCAGTCAATCGCGATCGACACGTCGATCGCGACTGACATATCAATCGCAATTGACAGAGCTTTCGATCGCGATTGACGAGCAAATTCGACCAATTTTTTTTAGGGCAAAAATAGTGGTCTAATTTTTGGCAATTTGTGGGGAGCTTTTAAGGGTTAGTAGAGCATTGTGAGGCCAATACCCAAAGCATTTCAAGAAGTCATGTCTGCCTGTTAACCTGTTTTAAATCTTGTCTTAGCCCCAAAACCCTGAATTGGCATAACTTTCTCATACGAAATCCGATTGCTGTGATTTTTGTTTTGTTGGAAAGCTCGTGTTGATCATATCTCGAGGCAGGAAAAAAGAACTGAGAGTCCCTTGGGATTGTTTTTCATAAAGGCAAAATGCAAGTTGGTTAGTGAATTACATGCATGAAAGTGATCTGTCTGTCAATCTAATTTAAGTCTTGAGCTAACTTTGGGACTTTTTCAGGTTCTTTGAGAGCATCGAAGGGTACTCGAAGCAAGAGTAAGTGCAAGCTTGGGAACACACTTCCTGGGCACACAAGGGCAACACACAAGGACAGAAACTCAAGGTTGGAAATTCTCAACTCCCTCTGTCCATTCCTAGCTTAGGCTAAGTGCGAGTAGTGCCAGAAGTAAGTCAGGGCAACGATAGGCACGAGACAAGTCAAGACTATCTAAGAAATCAAGTTCAAGTCAAGAAATAACCTGTGTGTGACCGACAACTTTAAAGGAAAAGAACCTAATGTGAGACGATCAACATTCAAATGCGGAAATTAACTCAAGTGTTCCTGACGGCGTGATATCAGACAAGATCATAAACACAATAATCAACTAAAAAGAATCAAGTAACTGATACAAAAGAACTCAGCAACGAGGTTGCACCTTGGGTAAAAATTGGGATTGCTCAGCTAAGCATATGAACCTTAGATCAGGACGACACCTAGGAAGAGATAGACAGAGTCTTAGATCTTCAGAGGCTAGTGTCAATCATACTGCTAGGTCTTGGGCCCAGCAGTTGAGCCATCATTCGTACTACCCTAGCTCTGAGACTAACGAGTCTGAGATGTCCCACGGTATGGAGAGACCTACAGGAAGTTCATGAGTGCCATATTTACATAGGGTAGAAGGCCCTTACAAGATGCAACTCGAATACCTTAGGACCAACCGATTAGGTGCTTGCACTATGAGGACGGCCTAGGAAGATCTGTGGTCCAGATTAAAAACCCTGACCAATTCATTGGACTAGAGCACCCAGCTGTCAAGTTTGAAAACGGAGCATACCTAGACAAGGAAGGAACCATATATGTAGTCACCAGTCATCCAGATAGGACAGATGAATTTGGGAATGTGATCCCAGAAACGGACTTAGGTGACCTGGAGCAAGGAAACATGGGTGTAGAACCTAGAACCCCCCGAGGCAAATTTGTTCTCACTAGGATTATCACACCAGAGTGGATTCCCCAAGACAATAAGAGCATAGATCTACTCCTGAACCGAGAAACTGATGAAGCCTTTTGGAGGTATAGATCTGATCAGCCAAATGAGGTAGGAACAATCATGATATATGAGTTCAAAGATCCTGATAGCCCAGGGAGAGTGACCTACTTAGATCACGCTTCAGAGAGGGTCTTTGTGGTTACAGAAAATGGTAGGCATGCTTACACTTGGAAAGGTGAATTTATTTTCCCCCAACCAAGATCCAATGTGTCCTTTGGTCACCCAGGAGCTAGAACGTCCCAAGCTCACGGAGCTCAAAGAGACAAACATAGAGATAGACCGGAGGTAAGCTTTGCCAACCCAGTGGGAAGAGAAAGAACGAGAACGGAAACAAATAGAGCGGAACTTGAGGGACTTAGAGCCCCAAGGAACCAAAGGAATGCTGATGATTTCCCTCTACCAAGGCCTAGGGAACACACCAGAACCTTGAGACCTACACAGCTGGTTAAGTCCATGAAGAACTACTTCGATGGCACAGGAGACCCATATGATCATGTGGCTGAGTTTAGGCAAGTCTTGAGAGCTAAACAAGTTGAGGACCTATTCACGCAATATAATGCCTTTGGTCTAACCCTTAGGAACACAGCCCTTATGTGGTTTCAACCATTGAATGAGAGACAGTTCAGGAGCATAGACCAACTCTAAGAGGCTTTTATCACTGAATTCTCTAAGAGTGGGATAAGGCATAATACTTCCTCATTGATACATAGCTTCAAGCAGACCCCCGAAGAGACAGTTAGGCTTGCAGGAAGAAGGTTTAGGCAATATCTAGAGAGATGTCATATCCTTGAGTTACCCACTCCAGCCAAGCAAGTGGCTTTATTCCTGGATGGAATGCTCAGTACCAAACTACGATCATATGTGTACTTGAAGGACCCTAGGACTATAGAGGAGTGTGTACGCATGTGCATTGATATCGAGGATAACCTAGGGGAGGAGTTGGAGCTTTCAAAAATCTACAGAGATTTAGATAGTTCTTCTAGCCTCTCTTCCATGCAATCCACATCTATTGAGGAACTCGCGGAGAAAGTAGCTCAAAAACTAGGTGTCACTAGCAAACAAATCCCAAGGTTTGCCCCGGTAAAGAGGTGCTATACTTGCGGTGGTGACCATATGGCGAACGTATGTCCCATCATGGCTCAACCCCAAGTGAACCCTAGTAGCCAATATTGCACCATAGAACGGAGATACACAAATCACACAACACAAGACTGCCCATACAATAAGCAAGCAGTTAGGCAAACCTACCCTCAGCCCTATCCACAACAGGGAAGATACCAGAACCAGTACCCCCCACAGCAATATGGTAGACCACGGAAATCCTATCAACAACCCTACCAAAACCAACAAAGGCCTCAACCTGTGCTAGCTCAACAACCTCCAACCCCAGCTAATGTGATTCCTGTAAAGTATGCAGCTGCTGAGGAAAATTTGAATAGAGCCATAGTCCCAGTGACTCCATTGCTTTCAGAAAGTGACCCGAGTGATCATAGTTTTGATTCCACTCACATAGATAGTCCACAGGCTTACTATATGCAGTCTCCTGAACATGGTGAATCCTACTATAGTGAAGAACCGAGTGAACCTAGTTGGGAGCCAGAGTATGCAAATCTCATGTACACAAATCCCAACACTAGACCTCAACCTAGGCAGGTAAGACCCCCATTCCCTAGGGGACCATGCTATAGATGTCAAGGAGATCACCTCATTCGTGATTGCCCAATGCCTACATCTACACAACCATAGTCAGTAACAATACATGGCTTTTGTCAAGATTGCAGAAAGGAGCATCTCTTACGAGATTGCCCAAAGAATCCCAATAATATGCCAAAAATAACTCCAATTAACGTTATTGGCTTAGTTGTAGACTCAACAGGAAGTGTCACTTCCACTGCACCAGTGCAAGTGGTCACTAGAGCCCAGGCTTTGCAACAGAACCTTGGAGTAGGTCAAGAGAAGAGTGCAGAGGTTAGTGAAACTAAGAGCATAGCCAAGAAACGGTCGAGAGCCTGGAGGGATAGCCAAGAGAGAATGAAAAGACAATGGTCTAAAAAGATGAGCAACTTAGAAGAAAGCATAAGAGAAACAAAAGCCAAACTTGTTGAACTCACCTCTCAAACAAACTCTCACATACCACCACCACCCTCATTTCCATCACCATCTAACCCACCATCTGTCCACCTACCTCAGACCATCCCACCACCCCCTAGAGTAGGATCAGTATTAGTTGACCCCACTCCTGAAGACATAGACATGATGCTTAAGGCATATCAGGCCAGAATCCAAGAAGGGCCAAATGTGACGGATCATGACAAGTGCTACCCTAGAGCTGACCTAGAGATAAAAAGAACCAAGCTTTGCACGAAATGGTCACGTTGGCTCAGACCATGTTTGAAGCCAGTCGCCTCTTCAACTACTCTGGCTCAGCTAAGACACAATTGCACTTGGATGGACTCCTAGAGAAGTTAGAGAGCATAATTGCAAGATCTGCCAAGGAAGAAAAAAATCAAGGAAGAGATGAGGCAAGTAAAAGAATAAGCCTTCCCCCACAGGAAGCTTTTGTGCCCAATTCCACTGAACGAGACACCTCCTCTTCTATGAATAGGTACACACCAGAATTCCTACGAGAGATTCAAGAAGACAAATGGGCTAATGAAAGTGAAGTCCCTCCTCCCATTGAAATTGTGGATGACACGCATGATCAATTCCCACAAGATATTCCTTTCATTTATGGAGAGCAGGAGAGTGCACAAAGTCAAGAGAGGTGAGACTTCGAGTCTAACTCCCTACAGGAATTACCCCATTTCACAGGCCCATGGGAAGCCAAGTCTACTTGTATGAGAGCACCCACGGTCATGGTAAGAAACGAAGACTTAGTCATACCTAGGAATACAGAGGTAGTGAAAAACACTAAGGTGCAGTGCAACCTCAATTTAGAAGAGCTACTCAAAGTTAGGCCAGAATTATGGAAACATGTAGCTCACCAAGTGCCAGAAGTAGTGAAACCCCGTTCCCAGGTAGGTTCTCATAGAACAGTGCCAGAAATTCCTCTAGACAAGATAGGAGATATGAGTGAAGGTGAAGAAGGAAACACCTATCTTCCCATTACCCATCAGGGGTACACAACCAAGGCAATTCTAGACTCAGGTCCAGGAGTTGCCATTGCTACCACTTCCCTATGGAAGCGATGGGGCAAGCCAGCACTCAGGCCCACGAGGATGAAATTGCAGATGGCTGATGGTCACATAGAAAGACCCTTAGGCTTGCTGGAAGGAATAACTCTCACTACATGCAGTGTTGAGTTTGAGCATACTTTTGCCATATGTGATTTCAACAAGAACCATGCCTATGAGATGATTTTGGGAAGACCATTTATGCGACAGTTGGAAGTGGTCCAGGATTGGGGAACCAATTCCTTGTATTTGCAACACTTAGGTGTTACGACCAAAGTCAATCTCAAAAATTACTCTCATAGAGATGTCCCTCCTATCCAATGGAACCCGATCCATAGAGCCAAGGATGAGACGGAGTCTGTGCACTCCATAGGATCAGGATCCTCATGGATGCATGAAGACACTCACTTATGGATGTGTAAAGTGGTAGTGGAAGAAGAGAAGAGAGAAAAGGCCAGAAAGATAGGTGCGAGGGAAACCCATAGATCAATTCAAGACCCAGCCTATGCACCGGTAGTATTTCCTGACGAAGAATTTGAGCCTCACGGCTAGGCAGAAATCTTAGCAACAATGGATGTAGCCATCAATGAGGAACAATGGACACCACACTGTGACGAGGATGGCAATGATATTTTAGTTTTCTCCATAGAGCCAATCATGGGAGATGCAGTTTTAGAAGAGTGCGAACCTAGCCCTGATGCATTTGAGGATCATGGCCTATATTCATCGATTTGAGAAACGAGTGCCTACCTGCCCCATGCGATCCAGCAAGCAAATTCACATCAATGTATCAGAACCAGGAGATAACACACAAACAGAAGAACATGAGGCGGAACCACTCTCACCACACACCTCACCTCTCACTACACAACTCACCTCACCACATGGCACTACCACCCCTATTTCTGCCATTACCACATATGTCATGGGAATTCCTCTCTCTCCCGGCATCCAATTCAGAGGAGCTACCATGCCCACTTTCACAACACTCTTCACAAACATCACATCCACCCCACCCACTGCCCCCATCTACATAGTCACACACACGTTTGACACAATGGAAACATCACCAGCCACAGCACCACTCCCTCCCCCCACGTAGCCTCAATCTCCCATACCCCCTCCACCCACCTCACCACTTGACTCCACAGCATTAACAACTCCCTTTCCCCTCCCCATTCCCCCTACATCCTCCCCTTTCCCTGCATTCTTTAATGTAAATAATATGTTTTCAACATTACATCAGTGTGTGTATCAACTTCAGAGTGAGTATCAAGCTCTCGAAGACCGTCATCGTCAACTAACTACGAATCACCAACAACTACAGAGACGGCTGATAACCATAGAAGATGAAAAGGTGGACCTCAATCAACGCTATACCACACTCGAGCAGGCCCATCAAACTCTCCTGGAGGCACCCCAACCATCACAAGTGCCATGTGTCAAACAACTCGAAGCTTTACTGGAAGTCTACCAAACAGATAATCTAAGAGTCCGGTGTAATTTGACTCTACTCAGAAAACACATGGCTACCGCCCTTGAAGAAAACAAGCGTCTACAGAAGCAAAACAAAGAAAACCTGGAAGCTGCCATGGAAGGCTCTCCCCACAAAATCGACCCAGAACAATTCAAAGCAGTCCCCTCAGAAACAATGAAGACAATCTTGGAAAGCTATGCCGATCTATTAGAAGCACATGACGATTTGGAAAAGGAATGAACAGCGCTACACCGCAAGCTCAGGGAACATGAGGCACAACCCAAAATCATAGAGACAACCACGACTTTAGAGGAAGTAAAGGCATTAACAGAGCAGGTGGCAGAATTGCAGAAGAAGTTACTGGAATATGAAAGACAGCCCTCTCCAATTGTAGAACCAGAGCCAGATGAATTGGTACCCATTGAGGTGGATGAATCGTATGAGGAACCATATGTTCCTATGCCGATGCCAGGAGGTCAGCAAACCTCAGAAGGAATGGACACCTTGGAAGTCGAAGTACCCGAATGACTTTAGACACTCGAAAAGACAGCGAAAACCCATGAAGATCGAGTGGCAATCCAATTCCAATCAATGGTCAAATTAGAAGACACTATCATAAAGTTAGAGTATTTCCGCAGTATGTCTCATCATAGATGGATAGGCACCAACGACGATCAGTATGTGCCATATTGTGTACTCCTCGCAGATTACAATGCAGAGATTCAACAACGATGTGGCAAGGCTCCAACCTTTGCCACACAATTTGGGCTCGATGATATCCCTGAGAGTGCTAAAAAAGGATCCATTCATCAACCCACCTGGAGGATTCGTCTTCTTGAGACCTATCCCGAGATGGTTCGTACTTGGACTAACATGCCACTATTTATCAAATACAACCCCTGTTATGTTCTAGTCTTCCATAGACGCACCTGGCCCGAATTTACCATTGCTGTAAAGAACGTCAAAGGTTGTGCAAAGTGGTTAAATTATGTCGATCTAGCACCTCCACAAGGACCTCCCACTGTTGCTTACATGATTTCTACAATCCGTCACTAGAGCATTCGACTACGGAACACACCTGATGTGATGGCACAAATGTGCATGAAAATCTTTGAATTAATGCTAATCACATTCAGGACATTCAAGAACATCAAGGACCCCCACTTTTCAGGAGTTGGCTTCACTGCACGCAACCAAGATCTGGTATATGACATGAGCACTACCCCCTCCATAAAGGTAGTATATGCATGGCATGCAAGAATAAAGTACCTCCCAGCATGCTTCAAGCAGACCTTCGAGGAGATGTTCATCACAGGGTTCTGGGAATATCACTCAGAAATATTTGTACCCAAGCCCTCACATCTCCTCCAACTATTCGCTGTGGAGAGGGCCATCCACTCAGATCAATTGCGGGTGCCCCATCCAGACGTCCCAGGTCTAGTGGATTGGGATGCATTGTTAACAGACCTAGCACGGGGGCTACGACTAGAAGAACACCACCTTGCTTCTGATGTGGTTCAATATTATGTCCAACACACAGCTATACAAGGGTCTGTCAGAGACAACAGACGTGAGAGATGGGGGGGGGTGTTGGCAGCAGCAGTCAAGGCACTGAAGGACTCACAAGACAAGGAATCCAAAGAAGGGAGCCAGAGCGGAGAGAAGGCACAAGCAGACTAAGCAGTCAAGGAAGATCTGGCAAGTAGGCCATTCAAATTTTTCCAAAACAACATCTTCATAACAGTGATTCTCATCAGTACAAATCATTGTAAATACCATTTCACCTTTTTGTAACTCCATTTTCTGTAAGCCGAGGAGTCCTCAAGCTTGAGGAGTATTAGAAGTAGCATCATACCAATTTTCATAATTTTTAGACTTCGTTTGAGCCTCCAAATAGGCCCTAGAACCTAATTTTTAACTAGGCTGGACACTAAGTCTGGACAGGGCCACAAGCTAGTGAAAAACTATAAATAGAGCTAGAGAGCTCATTTTTGAGGTTAGCTTGTAATAGAATTGAACTTGTATGAGCATCTTGAAAGTAATCTAAAAGAACTCCATTGTCTTTCTCTTTGTCTTGTCGTGTGTGCGCATGTGTGTGTATGTGTGTGCATGTTTGTGTGCTTCTCACTCATGCACTTGTGCCTTCACTTGCTCGAGGTCACCATACCATCCTCACGTCTTCCCGGATTGACATTAAAGGAGGTGCTACTCATCACTGAGCTACAACATGGTTGTCGTTCGTCGAGGCTTTTGATGTTACTTGCGGATGTTGATGCCGTCTTTGTTGGAGGTATCCATTGGACCTTCAAATGATGTAAGTGATGGATTGTTGACTAACAACTGATCATTCTTCCATATGGGCATCCATTTGAGAAGAGTCTTGGCAGTAGGAAAGTCTAACTGCACTAGTTGTTGCACCTCAATCAATCAATGCTCTCATAGTCCTTAAATTCTCTTCGTGTCCTACCTCTAAGGTCACAAAGGGACATCGGTCAATTATTTGAGAAGTAATTATGCCTGATTTTTGGCACATGTCCATGTGATATTTTGGGGCTTTCGGGTTGACATCTAGGCCTAGTTGCATTAACTTATTTTTCCTAATGTGTTCTCTGTCTGTGCTTCTTCTCTCACCCTTAACTCTTCCTCTTTTCGCGTCTTAGCAGTGTTGAATCTCATTAGCATATCCTCTGTAAGAGGTTCTTGATACAGCTTGACTCTACATCCACTAATATAGTTTGGCAAGATATCTCCTTCTAGAGTGGCCAATTGAACCGCACCGCTAGTGGAAATTCTATTAATGATCATGGGCCCATATCCTCTTTTTTCCAATTTATGGGCATGTTGTTTTAGTGTATAAACCAACACTAGGTCTCCATCTTTCAATCCTTTATCCCTGATGTGTGCATCAAAATAAGCCGTTTGTCTTTTCTTTGCAGCATAGATGCCTGTAGCCGCTCGTAGCCTCATCTCACATAAACGTTCTAGATCAAATATCCTGGAGGACAATTCATGTCCATTCCACTCATGCTCTTGTGCTACTTTTAAAGCCGGTATTAGGAATTCCAATGGTAGCACAACATTCTATCCAAAGACCATATGAAATGGGGTGGCATTGAGTACCGTTTTATAGGCAACTCGGTAAGCCCAAACAACATATGAAGTTGTTTATCCCAATCAAAGCGTTTATTATTTACCAATTTTGTCAATACATTACATAGGATCTTATTCGTGCTCTCGGCTTGTCCGTTGGCTTGTGGATGATAAGGGGAAGACTTCTTATGTATCACCATGGATTCTTGAAGATTTTCAATGACCTCGTTCAAGAAGTGCGTACCTCTATCACTGACCAACTCTATTGGTAACCCATATCTGGTGAACATACTCTCAAATAAAAACTTCGCTATCGTTTGAGCATCACTCTTTGTTGTGGGTTTTACTTCTACCCACTTTGTCAAGTAATCGATGGCTATAATAATGTACTTTGCATGGGAGAGGCTGCAGAATATGCAAAAAACACAGTACACAGGGAGTTTGAAGGCAGACTTCTTAGCACTTACAAATGCAGTCAAACTTACGGTCTGTGACTGACCAAGCCACTATATGTTTTATTAAAGAACATATACAAAGAAGTGTCCGGTGGCCATTTGGCCTTTCACATGGACATTAATGGTAACAACAATGCTCACAAAATGAAAAATCAGAGAAAGATAACACAGGTAAGTAGCCAAAATGAGAAAGATTCTCCATTCCATTATGAGATATATGGCCCAAATGACCATGCCAAATACAAGCCATAGAGTTTTCAATAATAGCTAACAAGTGTTCTTTTGGTGATACAAATAAAGGATAAAGTGAGCCAACTTTGCTTCCTTTTGCAATAACCATATTTCCCTTTGATATGCGAAAGGAGCGAGCATAGAAGACCAGCTTGTAATCAAGGTCATCAAGTTGACCAACTAACATCAAACTATCTGATAATTGAGGTACATGGCATACATTATGCATAATAAATTTTGAACCATCAATGAACTGCACAACCACATCTCCAATCCCCACAACGTCACACTAGTAAGAGTCACCAAGTCTCACGGTACCAAGAGACTTTGCTGCATAATTAGAGAACCATTCTCTATGTGGTGTCACATGGAAAGAAGCATCATAATCTAGCAACCACGTGTGGGAAAGAGAATTAGCCATAAGAACCGTAGTTGGCATAGTACTATCAAGTGTCAACACATCAGCATCATCAAAAATAGCATTAATTTTTTTAATCTTCACAGTCAAAGTAGATGGTGGAAGTAACTCTTTAAGATGACCATCAACATTCTATCCTTTAACTTTAGCATTCTTCATGTGTGCTTTCTTATGAAAATAATGGCATTCGATATCCCTCTTCCTTGATTTACTTCTATGCTTATTCCATTGGCCATTCTTTTCCTTGTTCTTGCTCTTGCCATATTGCTGGTTCTTTCCTTGGTAAGAATTATGAACATTATATGCATCTCCACTCTGAGTGCCAAACATAGATTTTCTATGAATCTCCTCACTCAAGAGTGGTCCACATATGTCATCATACACTGGTTTACCATGAGGTGCACTATTGCTAATAGCTATGCAAAATGTATCTCATAATGATGGAAAAGTGCATAACAAGAAGACTGCTTTCATTTCATTATCCATATCCATTTTTTGAGCCTATAACTAGGACAATATAGCATCAAAATCATTTAGATGAGCAGCAATGCTATCTGTGTCCATGCAAAGGTCATATAACTTTCTCATCATATACACTTTATTTGATGTGGTGTCTTCTTCATATGTATTGCATAACTTCTTCCAAAGCTCCTCTGCAATTTCATAGTCTAATACTGTAAAGTAAACATTATCTGCTAGGTGCAATTGAATTGTAGACCTAGCCATTTCATCTAACTCATCCCAATCATCTTCATCCATGTCAAAAGGCTTCTTTGAGTTTCCATTTAGTGGCTTCCATTGCCTCCTTTGAATCAATGTTTAATTTGATTCTTGCATAGAGCAAAGTTTGTGCCATCAAATTTTTGGATCTCAAAATGTTCTTTGCCCTATGAGTTATAGCTCCTCCCCAGAACACTGGCACTAGACCCTAATCCACCAAACATGCCTGAGAACTCTAATGTCATGATGGTAGACAACTAAATAGAATGATAATGGAGCTAGAAGAGTCAAAAACACCACTATCTCAAAGAAGGATGGCCAAGTGTCAAATTCTAGGAGAGAATTCAACAATCTTCCAAAAACAAATGAATTAATGAATAGTAATGACCAACCAAAAGGATTATGTGAGAATAAATGTGCTCACACCAATAAGTGTATCAAGGAGTAAATTGGCCATTGTATAGTTGACAAAACCAAAACATCTGGAGAAATTTTGCGAGAGTATCCTTTGCAAAATGAGCATATGACTAGTGTAAACTGCAAGTCCTAACATGTTTACCTACATAGTGAGTCACTAACTCCACTGCATATAATCAGTTACCTTTAAGAAGCCAACTAGGCTTCTCGAGCACCTATGAACAACTTTCATAAATCCCCTATGGCAAGGTTGGGTAAGTCTTCCACCTGCATCACCAAAGAGACCCTCACATCTATGTGTCTCCCAATTAAGAAAACCTCACCATGACCCTCTTTATCAAATGGAAAAGGCTTTATGTAAAAACGTAACCGCAGTATCAATGACCACATGGAGGTACATAAGTGATATCCACGGAAGCGTACATAGTGTATATGTGCTCAATATATGCAGTAAAATGACACTAAAAGGCTCAATGCACAACCCAAAAACTAGCCAAAAACACTTGCAAGTGTCTGTCAACTCTATTATTTAGGTTCAAAAAATGTTCATAAATTTGTAGTGGTTGTTCCCACCATAACTAAAAACCTTTTGAGAAACTTATAGTTTTATGAGTGTGGCTAAAAGCACGGCCCAAAAGGTGAATAATTATTTTTGGAGAAGTACAAAGAACACTCTTTTTAATGTTCTTAAACCTATGTGAAGAGACCTATGCATGAAAGTACTCCAAAATGACTCCAAAAGTCACGCCAAAAATGCTTCAAAAACAGGCTTTGAAAGCAAAAAATGAAGTTTGAGGGACCAAAACATGTTCAACGTAATGTTAAAATTAGTCTTTCCCCTTCTTCAGACACCACAAGAGTGTAGCTTAGTGGCAAGAGGTTGCCATGGTTAATCAAGCTCGGTGGGGGGGGACAGTACTGGAATGGGTGACCTCTAGGGAAGTACTAGGAACCCCTATCTTCCTTTATCATTGAGGTCCTCCCTTGCATGCAACCCACAGTAACTTTGGTGACTCCGATGATAAGGTATGCCAAGGTCTATGCCTTGGTCACTACCTTAGTCATAAGCCTTGGAGAAGGTCTTGGGTGGGCGGGTGGGTACTCGCTTCACTCGCACAAAAGGAACAAAGCTTTTGCGTCAAAATGCTCTGATACCAGTGAAGTATTTTGCTGGTGATGCACCACAGTCTTCTCTCTTTTATGAGAGCTCCACGATGATATCCTCAGAGTAGAAAACCGAGCCCCAAGCACCACACATGGTACTCTGCACAGACGCTGCATAATACATAGAGAAACAAACTACATAGGGAGCACGAACAGAGACTTCTTAGGTGTTACAAATGTGGTCCAACTTAAAGTCTATGTTTGACCAGTTTGCTATATGTTTTATTAAAGAACATATACAAAGAATTGTCTGATGGCCATTTGCCCTTTCACATGGACACTAATGATAACACTTTTAGCCTAATCTGACAAACGTACTTCAAGTTATGAGCCTAATAGTGAGTGGTAGGAAACACCAACACCTACTCTACAGCTCACCTAGATCCACACATGCATTTTAGCAGCTTAATCACGAAGGGGATGGGTAGACAAAAGTCCTAAACGCACATTTCAAGCACTAAACTTACAAGCAAGCTCTTAGAGAAGAAGATACTCAGCAGAGAAGAAGCGAATTCGAAATTTCAGCTTGATTTCTCACAATGTCAAAAAGTTCTTAAAAAGAGTCATCAAGTGACTTATATACATGTGACCTATAAATGGTCCATTAACACAAGAGACTGACACTTTTATTGAAAAACACCAAATTCCTACTATTTTACAATGCTAATGTTACAACATTCAGGATTCATGCATCTAGAGGACTCCTCTAGAGCATTTACAAGGCTCTTGATGTCATATCATGGAAATTTGAAGAAGAAAAATAATGCCTAATTTTGAAACATTTTGGGGTCTTCTTTCATTTGCCTCTTTCTTCTACAACACTCCCTCTCTTCCTCATTTGGTGTGGCTCCCTAATTGATTGGTAGCATCTTTCCAGTTACGTTCACCCTATGATTTGATGGTATTCTTGATTTACCCATTGGGCCTCTATCTGAGTCTCCTCACTTGAATTTAAATCTTATGGAGGATTTCTATATTGTTCCAAATCATCCTCTATAGACTCATTGGAATCATTAGAGAGAACTAGCTTTCTTTGAGCACACTCCTTCTGCCTTTTCATTGTTAGTTTCTTGGGTGATGGAGGCTTATCATATGATTATGGTGGTGATTGTGGTTTATTTGTAGTTGGTTTCATAGATTGTCCATGTGCTACTTCTTGTTCATGCAATTGTTCACTTCGAGAGTTATTTTCAACACTTTTTTTGTGATGGGATGTGGAGTTTCATACACTATGTGGTCTTTTGTGGGGATTCATCCATGGTAGTCGTTGAGTGTCTTGCATGTAGCTAGGAAAGTTAAGGGGATCCTTCATAGCAGTTTGCTTTGTTCGTTCCATCCTCCATAGGATTAGAATGTTGAAATGAGACAATGAGTCTCTTCCTATAAATTGTCACTTAAAAGGTTTTTGTTCACATTTGAATGGATATACATAGTTAAAAAACAAAAATTTCCCTTAAAAACTTGCAAACTAGAGAAGACCACATTGGAAACCTTACATTTTCTTACAAAAATACCATGAATGGTTTAAATGAATTCACTTCCAAGACGGACCCTCTTTTATTCTTATAGCCTGCCATTCAGCATGATGTAAAGGTCCCAACATTGACTTCCATTTTTCACTAGCCATGTTGTGTTGATTAATTCTTGTAGCTTTTGCAATTTTCGACTCTTTATCTCATTCCATTGCATATATCCTTGAAAATGTATTAGGATAACACCAACTAAACATCTGTTCCATATAGTTTGATTGCATTGGGCCACCAGCATGTTATGTGTTTTTTGAGTAAACACCTCTAGCCCTATAGTGTGACTTCTCCATTCCCTGTGTACTAAGGATCTCCAATGATCCATATCCATGCATGAAAAATGCTCCATGTGTAGATAAAATATGGTTAAACATTGTAAGTATGTATAAAAAAGTTTTATCAACAAAAGAAATGGAAAGATTAAGAAATCTTACAATTGAATTTGTAATATTTCTCTCTTCCAATATAGGATGAAACACTTTATGAACTCCATTAATGTATCTTGAAACAATTGATGCTCATTTTTGTTGGAGCTAGTGAGACTCATTAGGGCTACCAACTTATCTGAGCATGACTAAACCTTCTTTCACCTATTAATAAGGTCAATTTGGGAATCATTATCAGTTGTGATCATGCATAAGTCTTTCAATAGCTCCCCACAATCATTATTTTTAGAGCTAATATCTCTTTTGAAAAATTTTCTTGCCTTCTTCCATGTCGTTGATACTTGTTTCAAACTATTGGGATTCACCACAGCTTTTGACAACCAGAGTTACATTAACACCATGACAACTAATTGATTTGAGAAGCTCTTCCAATATTTTGATAGCTTTTACATATTTATCAACTAGCTTCATCACAAATGTGTATTCTATATGGAGCTTCAATAATCTATCAGATATTCTCATGAAGGCATGCAATGTGCAAAAGTGAACATTAACTAATGGAAATGGAATGATGGGATTCCAATCTTCATCTAATGTGTCACGATTAGGTTTACCTTAACAAACATCTATCCCATTCCACAAAAGTAGATGCATCTATGTATTGATCTAAATCATATATTTTCTTTTGTTGTTTCTTTCTTAGTTTATAACCTTGTGTGCAAAATGGACACAGATAAAGAGGAGATGCATCTTGCTTGCAACCTAAAATGCATTTGATAGTCATTAAATCCCCACCCCAAGTGCTAGTCTATCTCAAAATCACCTAAGTCTCCTATGTTGAGTTTTGCACCATGAATTTGATAAGCAATTATCTTAGTGATCCATAGGGTCCTACCAAAAATCCATGATACCTATTGTCAAGAATAATTATAAAAAATTTCTTGGGCTAATTTCATTGCTCAAATGAACTCAAGAAATTATGAAAATTGATATCTGCATTCTACCTAAAGTGTCAAGCTTGAGGACTCATTAGCATGGGTGAAATGGAGCAAAAATGTACAAAATTGAGTTTTTTTACAAAATTTTAGTTATTAGAAGCATTGCTTTTTATTAAAAAATATGTTTGTTTTATCAAAGGTGAACTATGAGATTTCATTAATGCTTCCTCTCCATCTGTGTTTGCTTGTAACTTGGCTTCCATCTATTTAAGTGCTCTAAACCGCATCTTTTCCTTTCGATGGTTGCTCTGCATAGAGAAATTATGAGGATGATCTTGGTGCACTTCGCAAGATTAAAGAAGGCCTAAAATGCTCAATGTGGCTCTCGCACAATGCAGATCAAGGCAATTGTTGAGAGATATGAAGCAATTTGGTGGTCCTTTTAAGTGTGGATTGTGTTCTCCTCAATCAATTAGGTAATTTTCATTGTTTTTCTAGGTGTGAAACTTACCAAACTCAATTGGGTGATTACTCTAGACGTAGCAATCATTGGTATATTTTTAATTTTTTTTAGTGAATTTCCTTGTGTTTTCTCTCCAAAGAGATGTATTACTTCAGTAAGATGGTTTTGGAACCCCTAAAGGTTCCCTAACTCCCGTCAATGATTGTTCTTGCTAGGAATTGAGTTAGGTCAGTTGAGGTTGGAATTGAGCCAATTCATTGATCTTTTCTAAGTGTTTTTGACCTTCCTAAGGTAACCTCCTCAAGGCTTGCAATTTATTAATTTTCTCCTAGATGATTGCTTTACCTAGAGCAATCATCAGCTCCATCAAAGTGGTTTTCTTAGAGTTTTAGGTGAGATTTTTCTTTCATGGGAATTTAGGTTCCTAGTAATGACATAGTTGTGAAGACGTGATGGGATATGTACAGAGATGAAGTGATGTTGCAACAAACCTACTCTAAACCAGCCAATGTGACTTCAAGGATGCTTATTATACATCTTTAGCTTCCTAAATATGCATAGATGGTCAACAAGTCCTTTGCAACATCATTTTCAAATGTTTGTATCAAAACATATAACTTCTACTTCACGTGTTGAGAAAACCTTTTATTTTAGGAATTGAAGTGTAAAAAAAAAGTTTAGAGCTCACAACCTTGTATGAATTGACCAAAGAGATTTCACACATATCTACGTGAGGTATATAGCTAACTAAATCAAGTTATTTGATGAATTTAGCTGAGCCATACAAAAAGCAATGAGTTTAACAAGTCTAGGGGGTCACCCTGACTTTTTGGGAGCAAGGTTAAGTGTAAAAAAAGTCAACTTCTTTCAATCATGTCTTGAGATCTACAAATCCAATTCTGATGAAACGTGATAAATAAATACAGGACTCTATATTCTAATTGATCCAAGTAAAATTATAGCAATTTGATACTCACAAATAGAGAACTAGATAAAACATGTTCAGTGTATAAATCACTGTACTATAGTTGCACACAGAGTGTAAGTAATCAAGATGTATGAATCATAACGTGTATTGATGTTGCACATATGATACAGAGAAACTATGGAGAGATTCTATTACATGAAATGAGCGTAATGTAATCTTAAACTCTCAATCAAAACTCTAAGAATTTCTCTCTATGTGATATGTATTTATACATGATTTTGAATTTGAACTTGGTGAATCATTCACCTAAAAGTGTTCCTAGACTTTATGAATGATATATATTTGATTCCTTATTAACAATTCATGGAATTTAGCTTCCTCAATTTATGATACTCCTTGCTACTTTTAGTTGTTACAAAAGGTCAAGGTAAATAAACAAGATTTACTCTTAGAAGTTTTATAAGCATGAGTTCTCATGACCATATTTAAATGGGATGACTTATGAGAGTAGCCCATAATCCAAAGCCAAGCTTTTAGGGTTGCTTCTTGCACAAACATCTCCCCCTCAAGCCTAATAAGCTTGAGTCATCAATCCTTCAAAATCTCTTGCAATGCAATCATTGATTTGAACATGTTTATTTTGATTCCATGCAATGCCTTTGACAACATAGCTCCACATTGTTGATGAGATGACACATATTATAATTGAATTTCCTTACTTATAATCTTTTCTTGGCATAATGATAATGCACTTCTATGTGTTTACTCCTAGCATGATAATTTAAGTTAGTAGCAAGATGTAATGAATTAATCTTATCCCCAAAGATATGAGGAGTGGAAAACTTAAGGCCTTGATCAGAGTATAGAGTCTTACTCCACATTGCTTCCTAAGTAGCATTTCCAAGTCCTCTATATTCAATCTTAGTTGATGAGAGAGCAAAAGTAGGTTGCTTCATCGAGTCTTCACTTTACCTATCATCTCAACTCGATACCTTGTGTCATCTTGAGTTTGGACTTCATGCCTATTCCTCGGGTCCTCTAAATCTAAGAGTAGAGCTACATTGCTTGCCACATTGTTTGAGCATCTTAAGTCTATATAAAACACATGTTCATCTACTTTACCTTCTTTCATAGTCATGTTCATAAGAAGCATTGAGTCTTCTTGAACTCAATCATCTACATAGTTTCTATAGTCTCTCCTTCCTTTGTATCCATCTTGTTAATTTTAATTGTTGTATGAGTTGTTATTGTATCCATAAGAATTGTTGAATATTCCTCTTGAGCTTCCATAGCCTCCTTTGTTGTATCCTCTCTGTTGGCACTCGAGGTCAAGCACAAGGTGTGGGAATGTGTCAAAGACGTGGACACACAAGAAGAGGGAGGATGTAGGGAGCTCCAAGAAGTATATGGCAAATTTTCAAAAGAAGCCCCTAAAAAAACAATGATTTTGATCACTAAAAACTATTGTAAACATCATTTCACATTTTTGCAACTCCATTTTGTTCAAGTAGAGGAGTCATCAAGTTTGAAGAGTATTAGAAGTATCTAGATACCAATTTTCATGATTTTTAGACTCCATTTGAGCCCTCAAATAAGCCTTGGAACCTAATTTCTAACTAGGCTGCACACTAGTCTAGACAGGGTCAAAATTAGTCAAAAAAACTATAAAAGGAGCTAAAGAGCTCATTTTGGAAGAGAGTTAGTGGAGATGAGCATTTTTGAGCTTAGCAAGCTAGAGAAAGAGCTTCTTGAAAAGTGTAATCGAGTTAGTGAGAATCAAAGCTTCCATTGTTCCTATCTTTGTTATATTGCCTTGTGTGCATGTGTGTGCACATGCACGTATGTGCTTGTCACTCACATTTACTTGCCATAATTTCTAACAATCATCATATCCTCCTCACATCTCCATGGATCGACAAGTAAAGAAGGTGGTGTTCATGCTTGGGCTACACCAATTTTTTGCACCATTGTTGGGGAGTGTTGCTCAAGGACGAGCATTGTGATAGTAAGGTCGTAGATTTGTGATGTTGGAAGGTAAAATAGTCATTTTTTGTTAAGTTTCTTACTTTTTTCTCTATCATCATCATCATCATCTTCTCCCATCTTCATGTTCTTAGAATTTTTTTGTTTTTGACTCTATATTCACTATTTTCACCTCATTTTTCATTTGCAGTTATATGAGAGAGAAAAAGAGACAAAGTTTTTGTGTGTGTGAGTTTCTATGGTTTTCATGACCCTCTATACAACACATAGGTCTCGACGCTTGATTTCAAAGTTCCCACCAAAACTCTCAAAAAATCGTGACTTTTTGGAAAAAATTTGCAACTTTTTGGAAAATTCGGATTTTTTTGGATGTTGTGATTGCCTTGCTCCCGTCTAGAATCACTCAAAAAATCACGCTTTTTTGTTTTCTAAGTGTGAAAAAATCATGATTTCTCGGTTTTCTAAGTGTGAAAAAATTGTAAGTTTTTGGTTTTCTAAGTGTGAAAAAATGTTATTTTTTGGTTTTTTAAGTGTGAAAGACTTGCAATTTTTTGGTTTTATAAGTGTGAAAAAATCACAATTTTCTGGTTTTCTAAGTGTGAAAAAATCATTTTGTTTTGTTCCTATAAGTGTGAAAAAATAATGCCTTTTGTTGATATATTTAGGTAGTGATGTGTGTGAACACACTAGGACTACCGATGCACTTTTTTCCTTCTTTAAAAGGTTTATACGCCTTGGTTTTTTCCCTCTTTAAGATGTTTTTTCCCTCTTTAAGAGGTTTATTCCCTTGGCTTGTATATACGCCTATTGCCCTAACAGGTTCCTTATCTTTGTACATTTTAGTGGTAATACATTCAGTATTGTGTGTTGTGCTCCAAGCTTCTTCTTCTTCCTCATGTTGTTTGCATGCTTCCAAAGACCTCAAACTCCAACAATTGGTATCAGAGCAGGTTGCCGCTTCATCTAAGGCATCGTCATCTACCCTCCAATCACAATATCAAAATTGCACGAAATTTTTTGAGCATAATCACGGTGATTAGTAGATAAAAAAGGCCTTTCTTTGTGGTGTCAAAATCGTGATCTGACCTTGTTTTGTCCTCCAAATTCACTATTGTAGTGATTGTGTAGGCTATTTTATCCTTTTGTGCCAAAGATATATACAGGTTTTGGTTCGCTAGTATAGCATCTTGAAGTGTGCTACATGTTTAGAAGAACTCATCAGGGTAGTTTTGTTCAACTTTTTTGGATACAGTCATTTTTTGGATCACGGTATTTTAATTAGTGGCCATGGCTGAAAGCATTGATGTATTTCGTATGTTGGCTATTGAGGATAAGTTGGACGGTACTAATTACCCATTATGGGCTTATATGATGCATCATGTATTGGTCGCAAAACGAATATGGAATATTGTGTAGGGTGTTGAAAAATGTCCTATTACACCTGCAAATACAAGTACTGAAGTTGATGCAGACAGCATCAAAGATGGTGATATTTTGTAGATTCTTATTTGTGTTTCAATTCCTAGTGCACCTATTATAGAGGGAAATCGTTGGGATGGTAGAGATTCTCAGACACATGCATTGATAGCCTTGTTTGTCAAATGGGCCATTATTCATCACATTCTCTCTTGCAGAAGAGCTAGGGATGCCTAGGATACACTTACCACATTGTACTAGGTAGGAATGAGGCTCATGTTGCTTACCTCCGAAAACAGCTGGAGAGTGAGCTTATGAATGAAGGTGATTCTATGGACAATTTTCTAACAAAGATCAAAGACTTGAAGCAACATTTAATTTCTGCTAATGAAGTCTTGCCTCACAGTTCACTTGTGCAGACTGTTCTGAATGGTCTTCCCAATTCATACTAGAGTTTTGCTTCTATTCTTCATTTGATAATAAAAGACAATCCATATGCCTTATCATTTGAGGAGTTAGTCTCTATTGTATTGTAGGAAGATGAGTCTAGGCAGAAGAGGTTCATTATGTGTGTTGTAGATCAAGCTTTCATTGCTAATCAGAAGGGAAAAGGTAGATGGAACTCTTCTGTTAGTAAGCAAAAATGTGCTAATTTTGCACAATTAAAAAACAAAGATAGAGACGAGAAGAAAAAAGAAAAAGCATAAATTGTTTTGCAAATATTGTAAAGAAAATGATCATGTCATTAAGAGCTATCCAAAATTGGTTGTTAAAGAGGCAAAGAAGAAACAGGCCAGAATGGTTGTTCTAGAGGCCTCTACACCAAAAACTGAGTCTGCCAATCTAGTGCAGAATGAAGAATGGACGTTTACTACTGTTTGCAGTCTTGACACATCTTCTCCTGAATAGTGTATGTCTGCAATAGACTCAGATGTTTGGTACTTTGATAGTGGGGCAACCAAACATATTACCTCGCAGCACAGTTTCTTCACTTCAATCGAGCCTACCCCTACAGGGAATACTGTCACATGCGTAACAACTCCTCTTATCCTGTCATGGGAGTTGGTAAGATCATTCTGACTACTGCTGATGGTAGTTTATTTACATTGTCCAATGATTTATTTGTGTCAGGGATCAAGAAGAATCTATTATCAGTTTCATCTTTAGCCAAGATTGGCTTGGTTGTGAATTTTGTTGATGATAGATGTATAGTTCATGATCTCTCAAATGGCGACGTGATTATTGCTTTCGGCATTTTATGTAGTGGGTTGTATAAGCTCATAGACTATGAAAAATTTGTGAATGATTTGGTATGTGCAGTCCATGATTCTTAGGCTATGTCAGATGCAAAGTTTTTGGCATGCACGCTTTGGTCATCTGATTTTTGCTAGTTTTCTATGCCTACAGAAATTTGAAATGGTGTCCTCTTTGCCCAAACTTGAGGCACTTGGTAAACATGTTTGTGAAGGCTGTATTTTGGACAAATGAAGTGTTCCTCCTTTCCAAAGCATGGTTCAGTTCAAGCTACTTAGGAATTGTAGCTTGTTCATAGTGATGTTTGTGGTCCAATGTAGACACCTTCTTTTGCAAACTATCTTTTCTTTGTGACCTTCATTGATTATTTTTCCATGCATGCATGGGTATATCCATTGAAAGCAAAGTCCAAAGTGTTTATGTGCTGCAAAAGTTTCTAGTTTTGGCTAAAAATATGTTAGCACGTAAAATAAGCACCCTCCGTTCTGATCATGGGGAGAATATATGTCATTTGACTTTAATGCATTTGTGGTTGAACATGGGATAAAACATCACTATACAAAGCCATATACACCTCAATAGAATGGAGTTGCTGAATGGAAGAATATGTCACTCATGGAGATGGCGAGGTGAATGGTCAAGAGTCAGGCTTTACCACATAGTTTTTAGCTTGAGGCCATTATGTGTGCAGCATATGTACTTAACAGATGTCCCACCAAAACATTGTAGTATATCACTCCATATGAGGCTTGGCATGGTCATAAGCCATCTGTTGCTCACCTGCATGTTTTTGGTTGTCCGGCATATGCATTAGTGCCTGAAGAACATCACAAGAAATTGAATGATAAAGTAGTAAAATGTATTTTTGTTGGATACAGTTCTGAAAGAAAAGGCTATGGTCTATATCATCCACAGACTAAATGCATTTTGGTTCACGATGTTGTTTTTGTGGAAGATGTTATTCAGCCTTTACTTTCATGTACGAACAAGACATGTGTTAGCTCCAAAGACATGTATGATACTTTGTTGCCTCTTTTTACGGGTGGACAGTCTAGTGCTGGTCCTAATGAGGCAACTTTTCAGCCTTTACAAGTTTCATGTGATGATGGAGGTCATTCCATTTCTGAAGCAAATTTACATGATGCACTTGTTGATGAGAGAGCTGATATTAATGAGGCAAAATCTATGCCAAAATGGTTGGTGGAGACTTTGTGTGGTAGCAAACTAGATGCACCTCTGTCATACCATACTCATTTAGGCTCTCATAGTGCCTCTTTTGCATCAGATTGCTATGCTATGGCTGCCTCTAGTCATTGTGATGAGAATGAGCCTGTTTTGTCCAATGAAGCACAAAATTTTGAAAATTCAATGTTTGTTATGCAATCAGAATATGATGCTATTGAAAAAGGAACTAAGCTCAAAGCTTTGTCTTTAGATAATGGGGGTGATTATACCTCACATGAATTCAACCTTTTCTGCCAGTCTAGAGGAATTTGTAGAGAGTTTATAGCACCTTATACCCCAGTATAGAGGCATAAGTTTTTCATCCAAAATCCGTTTTTTGAGCTCTAGATGTGCATTGGAAAGCTTGTTTCAAATCCCACTGATCTCAATTGTTTTTCTTAAAAATAATATGTTGATTTTTAGATAGGGTAATTTGAATTTGACCTTCAAGTGGGATTACGAAGCCAAGGGGGCTCCAAAGGATTTTGAGAAATGCAAAGTGAAAAATGGATCTTTAAAAATGCTTGAATCAAATTGTCTATCAAATAAATCAAAGTTAAAGCTTGATCTAAACTTGGGACTTTTATAAGTCAATTCAAAGCCATTCAAGGGAGTCAAAGCAAGGTGGAAAGTGTGCTTTCCTTACATGCCTCACTTGTTGCAACAAGCCACAATGCTTCCTTACATGCCTCACTTGTTGCAACATACTCTACTTCTGTGGTGGAAACTGCTCTACATTATTGAAGATGAGATCTCCAAGAGATAGCACCTCGAACAAAATGAAAAATGTACCCTGATGTAGACTTACGATTGTCTACACAACCAACATAGTCACAATCTGTGTAACCAATAATGGATGCTTTCCCTCTACCTAAGCATAGACACTTATCCTTAGTGCCACTCAGATATCTCAAAATCATCTTGATCCCTTCCCAATGATTCTTGGCAGGATTCGACATATATTTGCTCACAACTCCCATTGCAAATGCAATTTCTAGTCTCATAGCTACCATAACATACATGAGACTACCACCAGCAGGCTGATAGGGCATTTTCATCATGAATTCCTTTTCCTCATCTAATTTGGGTTAGTCATCCTTGCTCAGTTTCACATATGTGGGTAAAGGTGTACTCAATGGCTTTCCACCCTGCATATTGAAGATGTGAAGTACTTTGGATATGTACTCAGTTTGAGACAAGTATATGCATCTTTTACTCCTATCATGAGTAATGCACATGCCAAGAATATGTTTGGCATCCACCAAATCCTTCAAATCAAATGTCTGACTCAACTTCTTTTAGAGAATTGACAAATCATAAGAGGACTTCCCAGTAATCAACATATCATCGACATAAAGTACCAAGCATATCAAGCTGCCATTTGAGCATCTCTTTATGTAGAGACAATGATCCTCATTGCTTCGAGAATAGCCTTGAGACTTCATAAAAGCATCAAACTTTTGGTACCATTGGCTAGGGGTACTGTTTAAGTCCATACAAGCTCCTCTTGAGCTTACAAACTAGACTCTCCTTGCCAGGAGCTACATATCCCTCTAGTTGTTCCATATAGATTTCATATGTAAGATCTCCATGCAAGAAATCAATTTTCAGATCTATTTGGACTAGCTCTAAGTCCTCCATTGCAACGAATCCAAGCAACATGCATAGCTAGTCATCTTGACCACTGGAGAGAAGATTTCCTCAAAATCAACAGCATGTAAAACCCTTTGCAATAGTTCGTACCTTATACTTTGGAGAAGTACTCTGATGTGAATTTAAGCTTATATACCCATTTACATGGTAAAGCTTTCTTGACAAAAGGTACTAAATCCCAAGTACCATTCTTGTAGATGGAATCCAACTCACTCTTCATTGCATGCTCCCACTTGACATGATCCTCTCTCTCCATAGCCTCTTTGTAGCAAGAAGGCTCATCGGCATCTGTTAGCAAAATAAAATCTAGACCTGGAACATATCTATCAGGTGGATGTGAGACACGTGCAAAGCGTCTCAATGGTTGTTGAACAGGAACATTTCTAGACTGACCTAATCGAACATTCTTTCGAACATCCCTCTGTGCAACATTTTTATGCATGATAACTAGAGGACTAGTATCCTCAAACACCACTCTTCTCACTTCAACCTCCTTAATGGACTGTTTATGCATCCTAGACTCATTGAAAATAACATCACTAATTCTTATCGTTGATCGTGTTTCAGGATCCCATAAGCGATATCCAAATTGTTCTTCTCAACTATATCCAAGAGAAATGCATTTTTTGGACTTATGGTCCAACTTTTGTCTAAGATTCTTGGGGATATGAACATATGCTTCACACCCAAAAACTCCAAGATGATCATAATATGGTGGCTTCCCTTTCCATAACTCTTGTGCCACTTTCAGACCTTTGGCAATACTAGGTGAAAGGTTAATCACATGAACTACAGTCAATATTGCTTCTACCCAAAAGCCTTGTGAAAGGTTTTCTAGGGTATAATGAGCTATAAGCTCTCTACGAATTCCTCTAGACTAGAAGAAATGGCTAAATTCATGTGAGGTATACTCAACCCCATTATCTGAATGTAAAGCTTTGAGCTTAGTTCCTTTTTCAGTCTCAAATGAAGCAAGCCATTTTTTGAAAGTAGGGAATACCTCATCATTGAATTTGATAAGATATACCCAAATGTAAAGCTTTGAGCTTAGTTCCTTTTTCAGTCTCAAATGAAGCAAGCCATTTTTTGAAGCAGGGAATACCTCATCATTGAATTTGATAAGAGGACTGTTATATTCCAAAGATGTACATGCTTGGAGGAACGAGAAGTTCCTTGCTCGGGGGATAGCCAAGGCCAAAAGTGAGAGAGTTCATACGAGGTACCTACTCATGATGGCCAGATGAGTAGAGGAACCTTAGAGAGAACTCTAGATGGTGACTAGGCAAGGGCTATAAATAGGTTGGGAGGTGAGTCCCAGGCATGTCATTCTCCACTTTTCACAATTGGTATCAGAGCTAAGGAAGTATACTTGGGCAAGGCGGATGGAAGGCGCGCGCATCGATTTCAAAGGTAAGCTTAACAAAGGTTTGAGTGTATCTCCCAATCCGTAGGTCAGATTTTGACATGTAATATAGCCTTGGAAAGCTCTCGGAATGAGCATTCTAGTGGACACACTAGATTTGGGATCCAAGATACCTAGAATGGGTGAGAACGAGGTTCAAGAGACCAAGGTTGAGAGCAAGGCAAGTCTGTAGGCTAGTTGCCAAGAAGCGGAAAGGCAAGGTTCAAGATACCAAGGTTGAGAGCAATGCAAGTCCATAGGCAAGTGGCCAAGAAGCGGAAAGGAAAGGCTCAAGACACCAAGGTTGAGAGCAAGGCAAGTCTGTAGGAAAAGTGGCCAAGAAGTGGAAAGGCAAGGCTTAAGAGACCAAGGTTGAGTACAAGATGGTTCAAGAGACTGTGCAAGGGTGAGGACATCAATCCAAGGGGAGAGCAAGGATTGATCATTGAGGACAATGATCTCTAGAAGGGGAAGAGAGTTTTAGACTCAAGATATAACCGACAGGAGATGGTTGAACCACACCCTAAGAGGGAGGATCAGGAAGTAATCCTCAACCATGGCTTTTAGGGCAAGTGGTTAGCCCATCATACTCCTAGCTGGTAGGTCTTGAGTTCAAATCCCAGAGACTACCTAATGACCTTGTGGGCATAGGACCACACACATCTGTATGAATGATGTGTGTTCTATTCACATGTCTGGTTTGCTTTCCATATTGACAATGCTCAGAAAATGAAAAATCAGGGAAAGATAACACAGGTAAGTAGCTAGAACAAGAAAGATTTTCCATTCCACTATAAGATATATCTCCCAAACAACCATGCCAAATACAAGCCATAGGCTATTCAGTAACAACTACAAGTGTTGTTTCTATGATACAAATAAAAGATAAAGTGAGCCAACTTTACTACCCTTTGCAATAACAATATTGCCCTTTGATATGCAAAGTATTGAGCATAGAAGACCACCTTGTAACCAAGGTCATCAAGTTGAGCAACTGACATCAAAACTGCATTATAAGTGAGGTACATGGCATACATTATGCATAGTAAATTTTGAACCATCAATTAACTACACAACCACATCTGCAATCCCCACAACATCACACTTGTAAGAGTCACCAAGTCTCACGGTACAAGGCAACTTTGCTACATAATTAGAGAACTATTCTCTATATGGTGTCACATGGAAAGAAGCACCAAAATCTAGCAGCCACATGTGGGAAAGATAATTAACCATAAGTGCCTCAGTTGGCAAAGTATTGTCAAGTGTTAACACATCAACATCATTAAAAATACCATTAATATCTTCAATCTTCACAGTCGAAGGAGATGGTGGAGGTAATTGTTTAACATTCCCATCAACATTCTCTCCTTTCCCTTAAGCATTCTTTAATGCACGAGTCTTTCTTCATGTGTCCTTTCTTATGAAAAATATGGCATTCGATATCCCTCTTCCTTGATTTACTTCTACTCTTATTCCATTGACCATTCTTTTCCTTGTTCTTGCTCCTACCACATTGGAGATTCTTTCCTTGGTAAGAATCATGAACATTATATGCATCTCCACTCTTAATGTCAGCCATAGATTTCCTATGAATATCCTCACTCAAGAGTGCTCCACATATCTCATCATAGACCTGTTTGTTGCCAAGCGCACTATTGCTAATAGTTGTGTAAAACGTATCCCATGATGATGACAAGGTGCATAACAACAAGACTACTTTCATTTCATTATCCATATCCATTTTTTGAGCCGGTAACTAGGAGAATATAGCATCAAAATCATTTATATGAGCAGCAACACTATCTATGTCCTTCTTGCAAAGGTCATATAACTTTCTCATCATGTACACTTTATTTGATGCCGTCTCTTTTTCATATGTATCACATAACTTCTTCCAAATATCCTCTACAGTTTCATAGTCTAATACTATAAAGTAAACATTATCTGCCAAGTGAAATCAAATGGTAGACCTATCCATTTCATCTAACTCATCCCAATCCTCTTCATCCATGTCAACAAGCTTCTTTGAGATTCCATTTACTAGCTTCCATTGTCTCCTTTGAATCAACACATCTTTAATCTGATTCTTCCATAGAGCAAATTTTGTACCATCAAATTTATCGGATCTCAAAATGGCCTTTTCCCTACGAGTTATAGTTCCTCCTCAGAACACTCGCACTAGACCCTGATCCACCAATTGTGCCTGAGAGCTCTGATGCCATGATGGTAGGCAATTGAGTAGAATGACAATGGAGCAAGAAGAGTCCAAACACCATTAAGGCTCAAAGAAGGATGACCGAGTGTCAGATTTTGGGAGAGAATTCAACAATCTTCCTAGAAAAATGAATTAATGAGCAATAATGACCAATAAGAAGGATTATGTGAGAATAAATGTGCTCACACCAATAAGTGTATCAAGGAGTAAATCGACCACTGTATAGTTGACAAAACGAGAAAATCTAGAAAAATTTTGCAAGAGTATCCTTTGCAAAATAAGCATATGACTAGTGTCAAAGTCTCATAAAATTGCAAGTACTAACATGTTTACCTACATAGTGAATCACTGACTCCACTACATATAATCAGTTACCCAAAAGAAGCCAATTAGGCTTATTGAGCACCTATGAACAACTATCATCCATCTCCTATGGTGAGGCTGGGTAAGTAGTCTTCCACCTGCATCACTGAAGAGACCTTGACATGTGGGTGTCTCCTAGATAAGAAAACCTCACCACTGCCCTCTTTATCAAACATAAAAGGATTTATGAAAAAAACATAATGGCTATATCAATGACCACATGGATGTTCATAAGCCCTAAAACTAACCAACAACACCTGCAAGTGTTTATCAACTCTGTTGTTTAGGTTCAAAAGCATGCATAAATTTGCAATGTCTGCTCCCACCACAACTGAGAACCTTTTGAGAAACCTGTAGGTTTACGAGTGTGGTTGAAAAGAGGGCCCCAAAGATGGATATTTATTTTTGAAGAAGTACAAAGGACACTCTTCTTGATGTTGTCGAAACTGTGTGAAGAGATCTATGCACGAAAGTACTCCAAAATTGCTCTAAAGATCACCCCAAAAATGCTTCAAAAATAGGCTTTGGAAGCAAAGAATGAAGCTTTGAGGGACCAAAACATGTTGAAGGTGATGTTAACCTTAGTCTTTCCCCTTCTTCTGATATCACAAGAGTGTAGTTTAGTAGCAAGAGATTTCCACGGTTAAGCGAGCTCTTGGGGGAATAGTACTAGGATGGGTGACCTCCTGGGAAGTACCAAGAACCTCTATCTTCCTTGATCGTTGAGGTCCTCCCTCAATGCCCAGCCAACAGCACCAATAGTGACTTCGATGACTTGGATGACAAGGTGTGCCTAGGTCTATGCCTTGGTCACCACCTTAGTCATAAGCCTTGGGTGGGTGGGTGGGTGCTCACTTCACTCACACAAAAGGAACAAAGATTCTGTGTTGGAATACTCTGATACCAGTGAAGTATTTTGATGGCGATGCACCAGAGTGTGATCTCCTTCTTGAGAGCTCCACGATAATATCCTCGTAGTAGAATACCGATCTCCAAGCACCACACACGGTACTCTGCACAGATGCTGCATAATACACAGAAAAACACAGTACATAGGGAGCATGAACACATACTTCTTAGGTGTTATAAATGCAATCAGACTTACAGTCTGTGGCTTACTAGGCCACTATATGTTTCATTAAAGAACATATATAAAGAAGTGTCCGGTGGCCATTGCGCCTTTCACATGGACACTAATAGTAACATTTTTTAACTAGGCCAGACACTAAGCTCAAAATCGGTCAAAACTAGTCAAAAAAATATAAAAGGAGCTAGAGAGCTCTTTTTTGGAGGTTAATTAGTGTGATTAAATTTGGTAAGAGCTAGTTTTGAGTAATACAAGTGTGATCCTCACTTTCCATTGTGTCTCCTCTTGTCTCTACTACGTGCGTGTGTGTGTGTGAGTGTGTGCACACTTGTGTGCTTCCATCTTCATGCACATCACTCGTTCATGCTTCATGCACATCACTCGTTCATGATCTTCACATCATCCTACCTCTTCTGTGGATTGACAATTAAGGAGATGGAGCTTCTTGATGTGGTACATAACCTTGTCTAGAACAACACCGAATTTTGAACCATCGTCGAGGAAGAGCTCTATGACAAACATGCGATGGTAAGAGTCTTGGGAGATTAGCATTGGAAGGTAAATAATTTCAGTTTTGTTGTTGTTTTTATGCTATTCCCATCTTCTTTCACCTCCCATACACTCCTATTTCATCCTTGCATCATTTACTTTCATTGCGAAAAATCACAAAAATTTACCATATCCACCTTTCTCTCCTCATTTCCTTCATTTGCGAAAGAGCAAGAGAGAGAGAGAGAGCAAGTGTGTGTGTGCATTTGCATGTGTTATTGAGTTTTCTCTACAATAAAGTACTTCAGAATAAGATTACATCATCCCACAAGTACAATTTCTCAGATTTGTCCATGAGAAATTTGTATCTTAGTGAATGTGTCATATGCATAGTGTAGAGCATTTTAGGGCCTAAAGGAATCCATAAATCCATCTTGAAAATTTGTATTTTTTTGCACCATCACAACGGTTCATCACCATTTTGATGAGATGTTACCATTGCGATTGGCAAACGCCATTGCAATGAGACTGCACAATCACAACGAGCTCATGCCATCACGATGGTTCGTGACCATCAAGATAGGCCAAGGCCATCGGGATGACTTGCATACACCATCGCGATGATCACCCTGACCAGACCATCATGATTGGTTCATACCATCATGACACTTCGAGACCATCGAGTAAGTTAACCATAATGATTGACTCATGCCATCATGATGAGTTCACACCATCACGACAACTCACCTGACCATTGACCATCGCGACGATTCTCCATGCCATCGCGATTGTGCCAAGCCATTGCAATGAGACTAGGCCATTGTATTGTGTTCATTGCACACCATCACAATGTTACATCATGCCATCCCGATTGTGCCACACCATCACAATTGGGTAAGACCGTCATGATGGCTCGTGATCATCACGATCCTGTCAGACCATCGCGACGGTCTGACTGAAACACAAAAAATAGGGTTTTATTTTTTGTAATTTTTAGGCCAATTTTGGGTGATTGTTTAAGCAATTAGTGCATCTTAGGGAGCCCTAGCATATGTCAAAGAGGTCCACTTGCTAATGAAAGAGTGATCTTGTAATAAAGTAAGTCTATGATCCAGGGGTCTGGCCGGTTTAGACAGATCTGAAATCGGACATCGTTTGGTCATCCGTGTGTATGACCAAAGATCTCGAGTTTAGACTTACTAGGAGGTCTTGTGCTCTTGTGAACAAGTGATTCACTTAGCTTAGTGGTTAAGTCTCAAGGATGTGAAGGAAGAGGTCTTGGGTTCAATCCCCACGGGAGACATGGGGAGAGTATTTTGCCCAAAGATCTCTAGAGCCTTCTAGAAGCATCCACTTGAGTTAACTCGAGTTAACTGGGACACTTGGTGCACATGTAGTTACATGGCTGAAACTTGGATGGTTAGTATCCACCTACCCAAGAAGGCAGTCCCTTGGAGAGAGCTATATATAGAGGCATTTGGTTGGGAGGAGAGTCATCTCTCTAGCATGTGGTGGTTGTAATCCTTGCTCTCTTGTAGATCTAAATTGAAGATTTTTTTTAGGTCAATTAAGGGCATCTAGAGCAAGGTGAAACATGGAGTAAAGCAAGGTTTGGGAAGCACGTCTTCTTGGGGATAAGAGAAACCAACAAGGCATGGGAGTTGAGGTTGGAAGAACTCTCAACCCTCTCAATCAATTGCTAGTTCATGCTAAGTGCAAATAGTGTCATTGACTAATTAGGATCATGTTAGGAATGATTCAAGTGCAAGAAACCCTTAACAACTCAAGTTCAAGTGCAAATTAAGATATTGTGAAAACAAACCCTAAAGAGGAAAAAAACTTAATTTCAACTCTATGATAACTTAAACATCCAATGAAGAATACAATACCTGACAAGACAAGAGATTAAAGAGAGTAACCGCAGACCAAGTAACTGAGATCAAATAATCTGTTTGATGACAAATCACATCGAGTGCCTGCGGGATAAAAATTCATGAACCTCAGATCAAGGAAGCACATAGGAAAGGCTGATCAACATAGTGTGAGGTCATTTGAAGTGAGCTTTAGAACCACAACATGATCTTCGGCTCAACAATTGAGTGGTTAACCTTACGAACTGAGCTCAAAGACAAGCGAGTCAGAGATCTCCAACATTGAGAGACCAGAGGGTGGTTCAGGGTTGCCCTACTTAGACATACCGAAAGGACCATACAGAACTCAGTTAGAGTACATCCAAACCAACCACTTAGGTGCTTGCATCTATGAGGATTTTTTTAGGAGATCAATAGTTCAATTGAAAAACCACGATCAACTCATGGGATTGGAACATCCTGTGGTTAAATTGGAGAGAGAGTCATATATTGACAAGGAGGTAACAATGTACATCACTTCTCCTCGACCCCACCTTACCAATGAATTAAGAATAGTAATTTGTGAAGCGGAGAGATGTGACTTAGAATAGGAATAGATAGATGGTGAACCTAGAACACCAAGAGGAAAGTCAGTGTTCACATGAATGGTCAACCCAAAATGGATCCCTCAAGATAACAAAAGTATTGAGTTGTTTCTAAATAGGGATATTGATGAGGCACTCTAGAGATATAGGTTTGAGCAACCAAGCAAAATAGGAACAATGACAATCTATGAGTTCAAGGACCCTGAGATACCTAGGAAAGTGGTATATTTAGACAACTTTTCAGAATGAGTGTTTCTAGTGTCAGAACATGGGAGACATGCCTATACATGGAGGGGTGAATTGTTTTCTCCTCCACTTTGAGCTGATGTTGCCTTTGGACACCAAGGGGCAAGAACATCCATGTCCCATGGTTCTCAAAGAGAAAAAGGCAAGGATAGACTTGAAGTGAGCTTTGCTCACACGATTGCAAGAGACCGATCGGCAATAGAAACTGATAGGATGGAGAGACTGAGAGAATTGAGACCACAAGGTGGTAGAGATGACTTTCCTCTCCCTAGAACCTGAGAGAACCCAAGAATATTGAGACCCACACAATTAGTGAAATCCTTGAATATTTATTTCAATGAGATAGGAGATCCCTATGACCATGTGGTGGTCTAGTTCAAGCCAGTGTTATGAGCCAAAAAAGTGGATGACATGTTCACCTAGTACAATGCATTTGGACTCACATTGAAAAACACTGCAATAACTTGGTCCCAACCTTTACAACAAAGGCAATTTAGAGACATCTATCATTTATTAGAATCATTCATCACTGAATTCTCTAAAAGTGGGACCAGGCACAACACCTTTTTTTGGCCAAGTATAATCTTGCCATCAAGAAAGTCACAGGCAAGAAGCCAAGACATGCCACTCAGTTTGAACCCATCAATCTACCACTCAATGCCCAATGAGGCAATATTTTCCAACCCACTTGGAGGAAGGAATTACTGTAGGAATATCCGAAGATGATGTATAATTGGAAAAAGGCCCCATTACACTTAAAGTACAACCCATGTTATGGCCCTATACCTCACCACCAGTCTTGGGCCGCATTCACTATCAAAATACACAATAATAAGCAATGGTAGGACTGGCTCAATTATCCATATTTTACACCACCACGGGGTCCCCCTACAGTTGGGTATATGATGGCTACCATCTGACATTGGCTCCCTTGTCTTCACTGAATGACCGATGTGGCCGCCCAAATGACCATCAAAATTCAAAGTACAACCCATGTTATGGCCCTATACCTCACCACCAATCTTGGGCCGCATTCGCTATCAAAATACACAATAATAAGCAATGCTAGGACTGGCTCAATTATCCATATTTTACACCACCACGGGGTCCCCCTACAGTTGGGTATATGATGGCTACCATCTGACATTGGCTCCCTTGTCTTCACTGAATGACCGATGTGGCCGCCCAAATGACCATCAAAATTTTTTATCTCATGTTGACCACATTTAAAATCTTTAGATGTGTCAGACCTCCACATGTGTCCACTCCGAGTTTTGAGCATAGTAACAGTGATCTCATTTACGATATGAGTACAACGTCATTGTTCAGGGTGTGATATGCTTAGAAATGCCAGATTAAGTATTTACCAGCATGTTACAAATTAATGTTTGAAGAGGTGTTTACTACGAGCTTCTGGAAGTATCATTCAAAATTGTTCATCAGCATGCCTACACACTTGTTACAGCTTTTTGCCTATGAACAGATGATGTACTCAACACATTATAGACTCCCACCCCAAGATGAGCCTCAGGCAATTGATTGGGAAAAACTAGAAGCAGACTTAGCACGAGGTCTCCACATCACAGAACAAACCCTCACCAATGATCTCTTGCAAAACTACATCACCCAAGCCCTACAACCACGATCCATCGAGGATGCCATATGTGAGAGGGAGGGGGGTGTTGGCAGTGCAATCAATAATAGCTATAGACATCAGCACAGAGGAAACATGTGAGAAGGAAATGCAAGAATTATGGGGGACTCGACCCATTATTTTTCAAAGAAAGATGTTTTCATTATCATTTGTTCAAACCATTGACAATGATTTTAATCACTCATGTAACATATCTAAGATATAAAATCCAATCTTGTAATAAGTCGCTCCATTTTGTGCAAGTCGAGGAGTCATTGAGCTTGAGGAGCTTAGGTAGAATTCTCATGCCAATTTTGTAAGTTTTTTACTTCTTTTGGACCTCAAAATGACCCTTAGAACCTATTTTCTAACTAGGTTAGACACTAGGTTGGAAACCAACCAAAACTTGTCAAAAACTATAAAAAGAGCTAGAGAGCTCATTTTTGGAGGTTAATTAGTCTGATTAAGTTTGGTAAGAGCTATTTTTGAGTAACACAAGTTTGATCATCACCTTCCATTGTGTCTCCTCTTGTCTCTACTCTGAGTGTGTGTGTGTGTGAGTGTGTGTGCACTTGTGTGCTTCTCACCTCCATCTTCATGCACATCACTCGTTCACGATTTTCACATCATCCTACCTCTTCCATGGATTGACAATTAAGGAGGTGGAGCTTCTTGACATGGTACCTACCCTTTTCGAGAGCAACGTCCTTATAAAACATAATTGGAATATATTAGGACCAATCGATTAGGTGCATGCATCTATGAGGATCGTCTAAGATGATCAATTGTCCAACTCAAAAATCCCGATCAACCCTTTGGACTTGAACATCCGGTGGTAAAATTTTAAGAGGGTTCATATATTGGTAAGCAAGGAACCATGTATGTGGTTCCCAACTTACTTGATAGGACATATGAGTTCCAAAATGTCATTCCTAAGAACAAGATAGGAGACCTAGAGCAAGGAGACCTAGGACGAAAACCCAAGACTCCTCGAGGCAAATCTTTCTTAACCAGAGTTATTACCCCAGAGTGGGTTCCCCAAGACAACAAAATCATAGAGCTATTCTTGAATAGAGAAATAGAGGAAGTTTTTTGGAGCTTCAAGCCAGATGAACTTAGCAAAATAGGTAGTCACAATATACGAGCTCAAAGATCCTAAGATACTAGGCAAAGTTGTCTATCTAGATAACACATCAAAGAGAATGATCTTGGTACTGGATCATGGCAAGTATGCATATACTTGGAAGGGAGAATTGATTTTCCCTCCACCAAGATCTAATGTCTCCCATGGCCTCCAAGATGTAGGATCATCCCAGGCTCATAAAATCTAGAGGGAAAGAGATAGAGAGAGACCTGAGGTATGCTTTGCACACACTGTGGGTAGAGACAGATCACGACTTGAAAATGAAAGACCTAAGAGAGAGAGAGAGAGAGAGAGAGAGAGAGAGAGAGACATAGATCACATAGTCATCAAAGAGATGCACAAGATTTCCCATTGCCTAGACATCGAGTACCCAAGAACCCTTCGGCCCTCTCAAGTGGTCAAGACAATAAAAAACTAATTTGATGGGTCAGGAGATCCTCATGATCATGTGGACGAGTTCAAACAAGTGTTAAGAGCTCAACAATTCAAGGACTTGTTCACCCAGTTGGAGGCATTTGGTTTGACCATCAAGGGTACTACCTTATCTTGGTTTTAGCCCCTAAGCAGACACAACTACCAAAATATAGGTCAATTGCTAGAAGCATTCATCATAGAATTTTCCAAGAGTGACATCATGCATAACACATCATCCTTGATCCACAGCTTCAAGAAGACACCCCAAGAAATAGCTCGGCTATCTGGAGGAGATTTAAGTGTGGAAAGATGTCCCACACCTAAATTACCTACACGAGCAAAACAAGTTTCATTTTTAGATGAACTTCTAAGCAGGAAACTTAGATCATAGGTATATCTCAAGGAACCAATCACAATATATCAATGCTTGAGAATGTGTATTGCCATAGAAGACAACTTGAGTGAGGAGTTAGAATTGTCCAAACTCTATAAGGATTTTTACAGCTCTACTGGTCATACTTTCAGACCCTCCTCTTCGATAGATGAGCTAGCTAAGTAGGTTGCAAAGAAGTTAGGAGTTCAAAATAGGCAAACACCAAGGGTCACCTTGTTGAAGCAATGTTATACTTGCAGAGACAACAACATGGCTAACGTATGCCCATTGCAAAATGAGGATGTGAGAGAACTAAATGCTCCATATTGCACTATTGAAAGGAAATACATAAACCATATGGCTCAAGATTGTCCATACAATAGGCAAGCCATCAAACTTATGAGCAACCTTACCAACAAGGTAGGTATTGGAACTAATACCAACAGCCATAGTATAGGCCACAACCACAATATCAACCTCAATACCAATAGCAATATCAAACTCAATACCAACAGCAATATCAGGCACCATATAGGCCACAACTAGTCCTAGGAAACCAACCACGACCTCCTACCAATGTGATTCCAGTTAAGTATGCAATGGCAGAGAAGAACCCTAATAGAGCATTGGTGTGGATGACCCCCTTGGTCTCAAAAAATGACCCTCATGCTCAGACTTCTTATTACACCCATGAAGATAGTCCACAAGCTTATTACACACAGTCACCTGAGCATAGTGAAACTTATCTGTATCCATATGAGACACTACCTATGGAACCAAATTGGAGCTTGAATACTCCAATGTTATGTATACGAATCCTAACCCTAGGCCCCACTTGAGACAAATGAGACCACAAGCCCCTAGAGGACCATGCTTTAGATGTCAGGGTGACCATTTCATTTGTGAATGTCCCCACCCACAAGCTTTGGGACAAGGACAGAACATCATGATACAAGGCTTTTGTCCAGAGTGCGGCAAAGAGCATCTCTTAAGAGATTGTCCAAGGAACCCCTCTAGTGAGCCCAATGTTACAAAAATTAATGTGGTAGGCTTATTGATGGATTAAAGTTCAAGTGGCATTAATGTGGCTCCTATACAGGTAGTTGCTAGGGCACAAGCCCTAAAATAGGCTAAACCAGTTGAACAATCAGAGTCAAGTGAATTAGGAGAGTGTAGTAAGAGGAAAACAAGAACATGGAAGGATAAGAGGGAGAAGGTCAATCATAAGTGGGCTAAAAAGTTATCCGAATCGGAAGAAATGTTGAGAGATGAAAAAATAAAAATTGCAGACATTGCATCTCAAAATGCCTTGAATGTTGAAAAGCCATCCACTCCACTTCATCCCATCCCACCACTCATTGTGAATAGATCCCAACCAGGGTTTTTTCTCATAGATCCAACCCTAGAAGGCTTGGACATGATGTTCAAGGCCTCCCAAGATTGACTTCAAAAAGGGCCTACAATTGCAAACCTAGACAAGAGTTACCCTATCGCACATTTAGAGATTGAATGGACAAAAATTTGCATGAAACTGGTAGAACTAGCTCCAGCTATGCTTGACACCAATCAATTGTTCAATCAAACAAATTTTTCCAAACCCAGTTTTCATTTCCAAGGCTTACTAGAAAGATTAGAGTAGTTATTATACAAGCCGCAGGTTTCTTTACATCCACAAGCTCAACCAATTGTTGAAAGAGAAAGCTAATCACCAATGAAAGTTTATGTTCCTAAGTCCATGGATGTTGGAACACCTCTTTCAATTGAACAGTACTCTCAAGAGTTCTTGCGAGAAATACAAGAAGAGAAATGGGCAAATAGAAGGGTAGTCCCCCTCCTATTCCTGAAATTGATGATCTTCATGGTCAATTTCCCCAAGATATTCCATCTATTTATGGAGATCAAGCATAGCAACAAGAAGATGAAAGATTAGATTTTGAATATAATTCTTTACATGATTTGCCACAATTCATAGCACCATGGGAATCTAAATCTCTTCATATCAGAGCTCCCACAATACTAATAAGAAATGAAGACTCAATGGTTCCAAGAAACACTAAAATTGTGAAGAACACTATGGTGCAGTGTCATCTCACCTTAGAAGAGCTGCTCAAAGTAAAACTTGAGTTGTGGAAACATGTGGTGAATCGGTTTCTAGAACTTTGTTCCAATATGTCAAAAGCACGTTATAAGCAAAATGTCCCAGAGATACCTTTGGACAAAATAGGGGACATGAGTGAAGGTGAAGAAGGTAATACTTATCTTCCAATCACCTACCAAGGTTACGCAATCAAAGCTATCTTAGATTCAGGTGTTAGTGTTGCGATTGTGACCAGCTCCTTATGGAACAATGGGGCAAACCTACATTAAGACCAAATAGAATGAAGCTTCAAATGACTGACGATCATATTGAAAGACCTCAACGATTGCTAGAAGGGATAACTCTAACCACTTGTGGTGTAGATTTTGAACAAACCTTTTCTATATGTGACTTTGGCAAAAATAACGTCTATGAAATGATCCTAGGAAGACCCTTCCTACGACAACTGCAAATAGTACAAGATTGGGGAATCAAATCCTTGTACTTGTAGCACTAGGGGTCACAATCAAGGTCAATCTGAAGGATTATACCTTCATAGATGTACCACCCCCATAGTGGAATCCTATCCACAAGGTGCAAGAAGATATTCAATCACTGTGCATTCTGTAAGTTCTTCTGATCTATCCTCGATGCATGAAGATACTCACTTGTGGATGTGCAAGCTTGCAGAGGAAGAGGAAAGGTGCCTAAAAGCAAGAGAAGAAGGAAGTTCTCAAGGATCTAGACCGTTTAGAGGCCTAACCTACACACCGATGATCTTTCTACATTAGGAATTTCAGCCTTATGGTTGGGCAGAAATCTTAGCCACCATGGACATTGCTATCAGTGAAGAACAATGGACCCCTCATTGTGATAAGGAGGGTTATTATATCTCTTTGTTCATATGTGAACTCTTGCTAGAAGAGTATGACTAATGAGGTCATAGAAGAAGAAGAGGATGGTGATGATATAGAGTCCATTGTAATGGATACTTGCTTTGACTCAGAAGAGCACTATCTAGAAAATGTAGAAATATTTAGCCAAAAGGAAGAAGAACCTCTCAAAAGCATTAAAATTATAAGTGAAAGCAATCAAAAGAAATAGAAAAGAAAAGCAATGAAACAAGTAGAGAAGGAAACATTGTTCGAAGTACCACAGAATTTAAAGAAATATGAAGTTGCAGATCGGAAAATTTTGGTACGAATGCCTAAGAGAGAGGCCATCATAGGAGAAGCATATGATAATAAGGCGAAAATGGTAACCATTGAAGATCACAAAGAGTGATGTATGTACATAGGAGAAGACCTAAGTGCAGAAGAAGAAGTAGAGCTTGTAGCTTTAAGGAATACAGGGATGTGTTTGCATGGACCTATAAAGACCTGAAGGGAGTAGATCCAAAAATATGTTATCATATGATCCCCATGAGGGTTGAGTCCAAGCCCACCAAACACAAGCCCTACACATATAATGAAACTTATGCAGCCAAAATAAAAGAAGAAATTGACAGACTAATTGAAGCTAGATGTATCTATGGGATTGAGCATACTAAATGGGTGTCCCCCATCATAGTGGTGCCTAAGAAGAAAAAAAAATTGTGGGTGTCTATTAACCTCAAAAAAGTTAATGTTGCTACAATCACAGATAGTTATCTGCTTCCAATCACTGAACATTTACTGGAGCAGGTTGCAAGCAAGGAAGTTTATAACTTCCTTGATGGATTTTCAGGTTACAACCAAGTAGCCATTGCCCCAAAAGATCAACACAAAATAGCCTTGGCCACAGAATGGGGCATCTTTGCATTTTGTGTGATGCCATTTGGGCTCACTAATGCACGTGCAACATTCCAAAGGCTCATATGTCATGTGTTCAAAGATTTCTTGCAAAAGAGCTTAGAAGTATTTGTGGAGGATTTATGTGCTCATTCCCAAGAAAGAAGACACCAAATCCTAGAACTTAGACAGATCTTCAACAAGTGTAAAGAATATCGAGTTTGTCAGAACCCAGAAAAGTGTGTGTTCATGGTATGTCAAGGTAAGATCTTAGGTCATATTGTTTCCAAGAATGGGATATCAATAGATGAGGACAAAATAAGAACCATAGCGGAGTTTTAGAGGCCAAGGAATTTGAAAGAGGTACAAGCCTTTATGGGCCATTGTGGATATTACCACAGGTTTCTCCACGTGTATGCAATCATAGCTAAACCCTTTTATGCTCTATTGATAAATTTTGAGTGGAACAACAAATGCAAAAATTCCTTCAATGATTTGAAGAGATGTTTGTGCACAGCACTAATACTAATCACTCCTGATTAGAATAAACCATTTCACGTCCATGTTGATGCATCCAGTTATGCAATACGATGTGTGCTAGCGCAACCCATAGGTGAAGGAAATCTAGATTTTCCTATAACATATGCTAGTAGACAACTAAGCATAGCTGAAAAAAAACTATACAAGAATCAAAAGAGAAGGCTTAGGCATGGTATATGTTGTGAAGAATTTTAGACACTGTCTATTGGCAAAAAAGTTCATATTTTTCACTAATCATCAAGCTTTCTTGTATTTGGTAAATAAGCCTTGCAATACAGGATGCTTAGTAAGATGGTTCCTCTTACCATTGGAATATGACTTTGAAGTGGTTGTTAGGAAAGCCAAGACCCACATCAGGGTAGATCACCTTTCTTGCATCACTTCAAGAGAGTCATTGCAAGGAGTGTCTGATGATTTACTCAATGCTTATCTGTTTAATTTAGAAATTCTTCCTAAACGGGCAAATAAGTTGTTATCTATCATAACCTTCGAACCCACAAATAAGAATGTGAAAAAGAAAAACGATGAAATTATTAAATCACAAAAAAACCAAATATTAAGATATAGAGGGTGTACTAGCTTGTTGTGTCAAGGAGGATGAACATAGTAGTTGGTTGCAACAAGCCCATGAAGGATTGTTAGGAAATAATTATTCTAAACAAAAAACATTGGAGAATCTAAAATGTTTAGGAGTGTATTGGACTAGTATGGACAAAGAAATACATGAGAGGATTAAGAACTATCTAGTGTGCTAAAAGAGACCCCTAGTGGAGCATGCTACCCTTTATCATGTGTCATTAATTCCAGAATGGAGTGCTCCATTGGTAGAATTTATGAGATTGGTGACACTACCCAGTGAGGGAAGTCTAGCAAGAATATGAAGCATGGAGTAAAGGATCAAGACTAAGCCTTATTAGGATACAACCTATACCGAAGTGGCAAAGATTTACTTAAGACTGTGCATTCACGAATCAGGCTATTTGACAATCTTAGAAACTACACATAGCGGCGTTGATTGAGTAATTAAGACCATTCTATTTTCAAGACTTTGATGGCCCACTCTTCATATGGATGCACATACCTATGTGAAGAGATGTGACACATGCCAGCATGCACAATATCTTATCAGAAAAGATGAGATGCCTTTGAGCCAATGATGGGAGGAGGTGCATTCTCGAAGTGGGGTATAGACTTTCTAGGTCCTATCAACCCCCCAGCTAGAAACTCCCATGCAGAGTACATTATTTTAGCCATAGATTACCTTACGAAGTGGGTAGAATTAAAAGCCACTATAAAGAATGATGCTCAAACAATGGCTAATTCTTATTCGAGAATGTGTTCACCAGATACAAGTTACCAATAGAGTTAGTAAGTGATAGAGATACACACTCCTTGAATGAAGTCATTGAAAAACTTCTCCAAGAATTTTTGGTGATACATTTGAGATACGCAATTTCATCATGTTGTTTGGGCTTATAGAGTTGCCTACAAAATGATACTCAATGCCACCCCATTTCAGATGGTCTTCAGACAAAATGTTGTATTACCATTAGATTTCCTAATCCCGACTTCAAAAGTAGCACAAGAGCATGAGTGGAATGGACACGAGTTGTCCTCCAAGATATTTGATCTAGAACACTTAGGTGAAACCAGGCTACGAGTAGCAGTAGGCATCTATGTTGCAAAGAAAGGACAAAAGGCATATTTTGATGCACACATCAAGCATAAAGGATTGAAAGAGGGAGACCTAGTGTTGTTTTATACGCTAAAGCAATATGCTCGTAAATTGGAAAAAATGAGGATATGGACCCATGGTCATTAATAGGATTTCCACTAGCAGCATGGTTCAATTGACCACTTTAGAAGGTGACATCTTGCCAAGCTATATTAGCGGATGTCGAGTCAAGATATATCAAGAACCTCTTACAAAGGATATGCTAATGAGACTCAACATTGCTAAGAAGCGAAAAGAAGAAGGGTTAAGGGTTAGAGAAGAAGCACACATAGAGCATAGAGAGCACATTAGGTGAAATAAATTAAGGTGACAAAGCCTAGATGTCAATACCAATGCCCAAGATATCACATGGGTATGTGCACTAAAAAGAGTACACATTTGAGCATCATAGATATATGACCATTCACCATGGTTGAACTAGGGCATGCCACTGCAAATAAGACAATCAAAGCTTTGATCGGTTCTAGATCTTCCACTAGTGCAATTAGGTACTCATGATATAAAGGATGGGGCATGGAAGTTAAGCCATTAGAAGCTTATTTAGTGGGCTTAGGAGGCATGGAAACCCCTTGTATTCACAAGGCCGGCAATCCTATCATCTTACAGGATGTCCCTTTGACAGTAAAGTTGCTAGTTTGCCATGATGAGGAGATCATAGAACATATGATACTAGGGTAGGATTGGTTGTACGATCACACAATTGACTTTAACATGCGATAGTGATCGCTTCAAGTCTGGGTTAACAAGCAATGCCTAATATTGAATTGGAAGGCAAGGGCCTTTTGATTCCAATACCCCACACTTTTCAAGCACTACAGAGTCCAATGTGCACCATTACTCACCTATTGATGAGTAGGTCATGCAAGTGTTGGAACCCCATTCTCTTCCAAAAGTATCAACATCACAATTGGAACAATCAATTTTGTAGAGCAGAGGAGGACAATTGCAACCAAATGGCAAGAAGGAGGCCACCCCGGTGACAAAATCTACTCCACAACCTCATTTCTTGTGCACAAGGACAAAATGTGAACCAAATTTCAAGACTAAACAAATATGGGTGATGAAAGGCAAGCAACCGCCAGTTTTGCCCCAACAATTCCCATCCAAGCAAGCCAACCATGTGAAAAGAAGAACCAAGCAACTAGGACAAGCTCAACCACAAGGTATTCGACAAATTTGGGTGCCTAAGGAATTAGTTGCATCTCAACAAGGGCAATTACATATGTCAGCACCCAAGGAACTCTTACATACTCAACACCTTATGCTCTCCCTCATGAGAAAAGTCTCGAAGCCAAGGAGAGGCAAGAGTCAGAACCAAGCATAGAGATCAAAAGAAGATCAACTCACCTCTTTAGCAATAGTAAGAAGACAGTCAACAAGGGTATGGGTTCAGAAGCCAAAAGCATCAATAGCCCCCACAAAATCAAAGAGCCAACCATGAGGGATAAAAAAATTGAAGAAACCATCCAAAGATGAAGAGACCAAAAGTGATCTCTATGTAGCCAAAGATTATTCTAAAATGGATCCCTATAAGGAGGAATGGTCAGTTGTCATTCAACCATCAATTGATTGCATCATTTCAAGATCCAATGGATACCTCCAAACAGATATTGCATCAATGTCTGTAAGTAACATTGGAAGCCTCGACATGTGAAAACCATGTGCCTTAGGCACAACCACATCTTTTCACCATTCAAGTCATGCATTTCTAGAGTATGCATTAATATTGGACCACATTACAAGGCCATGCATAGACACAGTTGAGCATAGACATAGTTGAGAATCCCAAGTGTTGAGATATCAAGCTCAACATGTGATGATCCATAATGACACGTTCCAGTTTTTTGTTTCTCTGACATGTATAGTGGTCACGCCGGTATATGTCATTGATACTTCATTGAGCTTTATTAGATTTATCTACCGAGAGTGATGGCACATTTGTTCCTTGCTAGCTCACTCATTCATGGACATTAGGTTTTTCCTTATGTATTGATCTTTATATATTGCACTTGTTGTATTCTTGTTTTTTAGCTCATTCTTGTACACTCCTTTTTATGTAATAGAAGAAGAAGAAGAAGAAGAAGATCATTACTCCTTGCCTCAATCTATGTGTGTGCTTCTCCTTGAGACTGAGAGTGTGTGTGAGCTCTCTTCCTTATCTCCTTCCTCCTGACATGGTATCAGAGCTATCGTGGTTGTAGAGAGCTCGTGGAGAAGGTGACAGTGAAGAGTATGCGGCAAGGCATCGAGAAAATGCGATTCATGAATGACCTCCATTTGCTACCAAAATCGGCATGAAGGTAGAAGACCTCAAACTATTTTCGTGATTTACCCCTTTAGGGTCACTCATTTTCGTCATATCAAAGTTTTGGAGCCATCTCGACCTCCATTTCAAGCTCGCAAGGTGGGGCCCATAGAAAAACCAGGTCAATTTTAGAAACTATAACTTGCATTGTGTTCAACAACACTCATATATTCCAGATCTAGAATTTCAAGCAATTCCTTGTACTGTTGATACACAAAAATGTGTTTTTTTGAGATCAAATTGTCACGTCATAGTGCGATAGTGTTCAAGTAGAAGTGTTGCTTGTAGTGTTTTGCAGTGTTGTGAATTGCTGCAAAAATGGCACACACAGATGGAATGAGTCAGCTTATGAGCGATAAGCTGGACAAGAACAACTTCCATGCTTGGAGATTCAGAATGAAAAATTTCCTGATGGGAAAAGGTTACTAGAAGTACATCGAAGGGAGAGAATGAAAATGCTCCACAATTACCAGAAAGGAATCAGATTGCAGATCAGTTAAGAGCATATGAGGAATGGAATCAAGGAGCACCAAAGGTAATGTACTGGCTATCTATTAGCATATAGGATAGCATGATTGGACACATACAGGATGCCAAGACTCCAAAAGAGGCTTGGAACAATTTGGTCACATTGTATGAGACCAATACAAAGGCACGGAAATTGCAACTCAAGAACAAGCTGCATACATTGGAGAAGAAGAGCATGTCGGTAAGTGATTACACCTTGAAAATCAAAAGCATATGTGAGTCACTTGCATCTATTGGCGTGAATGTAGATAATGATGATAAGGTGGAAGTGTGTCTTCGTGGTTTAGGAGCTGCATATAAGCAATTCAGAACTTCTATACAGATGAGGGAGAATATTCCAAATTTTGCTGATTTGGTATCTATGCTGATTATTGAAGAAAAGAATCTTGGCAAGGATTCAAACTCCCAAGGAAAATCTAGTTCTGAGCAGGTATTCTACTCTGGTAGAGGAAGAGGCAAAGGTAGAGGTTTTGGAAGTGGAAGAGGAAATAGTAACCAAGACCAAAGTCGACAACTGAATCATGCAAGAGGAAGAGGACAATTTCGAGGCAGGGAGAGCCAAAGAAATGATTCAAGTACTGACAGTAAAGGATGCTAGAATTGTGGTAAACCTGGACACTTTGAACATGATTGCATGTTGAAGAATCAAAATAACAGAAGGTAGCAGAATAACTATGCATCCACAAGTGCAGATGATTCTGAGAAGCTATTCATGGTTCAACATCACATGATGAATACGATGTCTACTGGAGGTTCAAAATCAAATGATAATGTCTCGTATGTTAATTTAGATGCTTCAAATCACATGACCAATCATGCGGAATGGTTTAGTACTTTGCAAAAATTGTCAGTTCCTCGATATGTTGAAACAAGTGATGTCACATCACATCCTATTGAGCATACAGGAAACATAGCACTATCGATGGAGGATGGAAAGGTAAAACATCTTGCTGATGTGCTGCATGTTCCAAATATAACAAAGAATTTGGTTTCTGTTGGACAAATGGTTGACCAGGGATTAAAAGTCAGGTTCAATGATGATGGATTATATGTAGAAGAGTACAAGCAGGATGGACAATTGGTTGCCAAAGGAAACAAAGTGGGTAGGATGTTCACCTTAAATGTGAAGATTCTTGAAATGAATGCAGCCATGTTTGCAAAAGGTGTAGAAGTTATTGCAGATATAGAGATTTGGCACAAATGGATTGGACATGCAAACTTGCAAAGGCTAAAATTGATGTAGTCAAAGGACATTGTCCATGGACTACCAAATTTCAAAGCTGCAGAAATGCAAAAGGTATGTGCAACATGTCAATTTGGTAAAGAGTCACGAGCATCATTTCCACATGACAAGCATGTTAGTGAGAATGTACTAGAAGTAGTACATACAGATGTTTGGGGTCCTGTAAGGACCACATCTACGGGTGGTTGCAGGTTTTATGTTACTTTCATTGATGACCATACACGCAAAGTATGGGGTATATTTCATGAAAGAGAAGAGCGAGGTGTTCACTCACTTCCAGATTTCTAAAGCTATGGTGGAAAAGTAGACAGGGAAGTACATTCAGACATTAAGATCTGATGGAGGAGGTGAATACATGTCAAATGAGTTCAGCAGTTTTCTAAAAAATCATGGAATTCGGCGTTAGTTTTCATGCAGGTACACACCATAACAGAATGGCTTTGCTGAACGCAAAAATAGACATATTGCAAAAATAGCAAGAGCCTTGATGGCTGAGAAGAATATGCCTCATTGTTATTGGGCAGAAGCTGTGCATACTGTTGTATACATCATGAACAGAACTTCGACTACTGTTGTACATCAAGTTACACATGAAGAGAAGTTTATAGGTAAAAAGCCAAACTTATCACATCTGAAAGTTTTTGGGTATATTGCATATGTACCTGTCCCAAATGAATTAAGGATGAAGCTTGATCCAAAAGTAGAAAAGTGTGTCTTCATTGGATACTCCCTTGAGCAAAAGGAATATAAATGTTATAACCCACTCACATGACAGGTAAAGGTGAGCAGAGATGTGGTATTTGATGAAATGTCAAGCTTCTATGCAGATGCTAAAGAAGGACTGAATCTTGAACCAAATGACAAAGAAAATGCTTAAAAATCAAGTGCAAAATCTCAAGTTTTGAGTGGATCGGATGCATCACCAAGCAATAGTTCCAACTCAAATCCATGGAGTGGAAGATTGCGTGGAAATTTGAGTCCAACAAATTCATCAAATACATCCAAGAAAGGTAAAGAAAAGCTTTCTACAGATCATAAAACATGTGCAAGCTTTGAAGACGTTAATGGAGATTCAAGCGGTTCATAAAAGAGTCTTGATGAGGAACTTGGATTGCCCTCTGTGAAGACTCCAGGAGTAAGAAGGGCACATGCAGATGATACAAGGAGAACTGACCCTCGACCAAGAAGATCTGGGAGGATGCAGAATTCAGTGCAACGATTGATGTATGACAGTTATATGGCTCGCCATTGTGCCTACATGACAAAGGTAATACAAGATGCTGAACCTTCTTGCTTTGAAGATGCAATTGGAATTGCAGATTGGGAAAAATCTATGGATGAGGAGATGGCTGCACTTTATGGAAATGATACATGGAAGCTAGTTCCATTGCCACAAGGAAAGAAACCCATAGGCTGAAAATAGGTTTACAAGGTAAAGCATAATGCTGATGGTAGCATAAGCAGGTATAAAGCACGATTGGTAGCTAAAGGTTATGCACAGACATATGGCATTGATTATGAGAAAACAATCAGTCGTGTAGCTAAAATGTCTACTGTCAGAACACTTGTTGCATTAGCTACAGAAAAAGGATGGACTTTGCATCAGATGGATGTGAAGAATGCTTTCCTACATGGTGAGTTATAGGAAGAAGTATATATGGACTAGCCACAAGGATATGAAGATTCAAAGCATCCAGAATATGTTTGCAGGTTGCAAAAGGCTTTGTATGGGCTGAAGCAAGCCCCTCGTGCATGGCATGCAAGGATTGCTGGTTACTTAACCACCATTGGGTTTTCTATGTGTGATGCAGATCACTCACTATATGCAAGGAAAGCTGATGATGGCATCACCATTGTGGCTATTTATGTTGATGACTTGATTGTAGGTGGTGATAATGAAGGAAGCATCAAAGAGGTAAATCAACTTCTTATGCAGGAATTTGACATGAAAGATCTTGGTGTGCTACGCTATTTCTTGGGCATTGATTTTATACATATAGAAACAGGTATATGGATGTCGCAGAGGCAATATGCCTTGAATATACTGCAAAAGTATGGTATGGATGATTGTAAGCCAATTTCTATGCCATTAGATCAGAATTTGAAGTTGGATACTACATTAGGGGAAGCATTGGAAAATGCTACTTTGTATAGGAAAATTGTGGGAAGTCTTATATATCTCACAATTATAAGGCTTGATCTAAGTTATACTGTTGGACTTGAAAGTTAGTTTATGCAGGTTCTCAGGAAGCCACATTTGGATTCTATGAGGCACACTCTACGTTATGTGAGTGCTACTTTGGAATATGCATTGTTTTATGAGGCTAGTGTAGATTTGCAGGTTTATGGATACACTGATGCAGATTGGGCTGGTAGCATTCTAGATAGAAGATCTACCAGTGGTTTTCTATTCTCACTCGGGAGTGTAGTTGTTACATGGAGCACCAAGAAGCAACCCACTGTTGAGGCTGAGTATAGAGGTGTTGCAATGGAAGCATGTGAGGCATCATGGCTAGAAATGCTACTTGCAGATTTAGGTGTGGAAGTGGGAAAGCCTATCACTATTTATTTTGATAATCTTAGCAGCATACAGTTAGCATGGAATCTTGTTTTCCATGCTAGAATAAATCATATCGAGGTACATTATCACTTCATTAGAGAGAAGGTATTAGCAGGTGATATTGATCTTGTTTATGTGAGAACACATGAGCAGTTTGCTCATATTTTCACCAAAGCACTTGGGGCTGAGAAGTTGAAGAAGTTTCGGGAGATGCTTGGATTACAGGATATGGCATTGAGCTTGAGGGGGAGTGTTGAGATATCAAGCTCAACATGTGATGATCGAGGACGACACATACCAGTTTTTCATTTCTATGACATGTATAGTGGTCACGCTGGTATATGTCAGGGATACTTCATTGAGCTTTATTGGATTTATCTACTGAGAGTGATGGCACATTTGTTCCTTGCTAGCTCACTCATTCCTGGACATTAGGTTTTTCCTTCTGTATTGATCTTTATATATTGCACTTGTTGTATTCTTGTTTTTTAGGTCATTCTTGTACATTCCTTTTTATGTAATAGAAGAAGAAGAAGATCAATCTTCCTTGCCTCAATCTGTGTGTATGCTTCTCCTTGAGAGTGAGAGTGTATGTGTGAATTCTCTTCCTTATCTCCTTCCTAGTGACACCAGGCACATGAGACACATTTGACATATGTAAAACATTTTATTAATACTAACCTCTTTCTTCTTGTTTTGTGACACTTTGAAAAAGAGAGAGAGATAGAGAGAGAATAAAAAGAAAAAAAAGAGAAGGGATTGGACCATGCACTCAAAGAATCTCATTAGTGGACCACCAACAAGGACATCCATCAAGAATGAAAGACAATCCAATGGTCAACAACCATGATAGGGGTACAACATCAAGAGTGTTGATGTGTGAAACATCACAAGAAATGAATTACTGTGACACTAGAACACCTCTATGGTCACCATTAACTCATTGCCACTCCAAACTTTGAGAAACGATAGCCTAAACTGAGAACTTTGCTTCTATAGAACTTTCCAGTCACTAAAATGACATACCTTCAGTATTTTGCTAATTTCTCTTAGCTCAAATATTATTTCTCCAAGATCTTTTAGACGATAAAAGTAGAGGAGTAGAGCTTTCCAACAAGCTATTATTTGCAAGAAATCAATCGCTAGAACTCATGTTATGGCCTTCACAAGATCACCCTTTGTGACTTCCCAAAACTAGAAATTTTGCCTCTTTTAGTAATTCTGAGTGTCTAAAAATGAAAATTTGATGCATAGCATCGATTTGCAACCAAAAAACGATGCCAGGCATTGACTTTGAGCTTTTTTAGCCACTTTTTCAGCGCCTGAAATGGTTGCTTAAACACAAGAACTGAGTAAACCACTTTTATGCTAGAAGTCGATGCCAAGCATCGACTTGCTCCACAAACCTCATGTTTTCAAGAAGATTTAGCAGTAGATCAAAGTCAGATATGAAGACATGGACTTATCAGCCAAGATTCGATGCTAGGCATCGACTTCCCGCATAAAATGCAAACTTTGAACATACATTCGATGCCAGGCATCGACTTGCTTGGAAAACTTCAATTCTTCAAGTCATTACACAGAAGACAAACACTCGAGATGGAAACCTCACAAATGCACAAGTGCTTTCTCACGCAGAGAAGCCCGACTATTCTCAGTCATACAAAATGAGTACTAACTCACTTTCTCATTGTCTTCCTCTTTGCGTCAGTTGCTACAAACTAACTTATATAGATTTTCTTATTCTCGTGATTTTTTAAAAAACTTCTAGAACTAAAGTGAACTAACTTTACAAATATAATACACTTGTGAATTTGTCCCTTCACATAGGCATGTGGTTTTCTTTTGAAGCTTTCACCTTCAAATATATGTCCAATTAGTGATTGTTTCTCCAACAGCTCCCCCTCAATCACTAATTGACATTCTTTGTTTCTTCATATCATCTTCTTTTCTTTTACTCCTTCCATGCTTTTGAATCTGCTCGTCTTCACACCATCCAAGCTCTTTGTCATTATGTCTGCTATCTGATCTTTAGTAGAAATGTACTCCACTTCAATCTCCTTCTCCATTACCTTTTCTCTGGGAAAATGATACTGTATCTCTATGTGCTTTGTCCTTGCATGAAAAAATGGATTTGCTGCAAGATAAAGTGAACTCATATTATCTCCATGTATTGTAGGTGTACCTTGATCAATGCCCAAGCTTTTGAACAATGTCTGCATCCATATGACCTCCTTAGCTGCTTCCACAAGTCCTTTGTACTCAGCTTCAGTTGATGATAATGCTATTGTATGTTGTTTCTTTGAACACCAACTTACAAGCTTATCACCAATGTATATCATGTAGCCATGAGTTGATCTTTTGTCATCCTGGTTACCTGCCCAGTCTGAGTCACTTTAGGCTCTCAACTTCAAATCTGATGTAAAAGGATAATATAATCCTTCCTTTATAGTTCCTTTGATATATTTGAGAACTCTTTGACCTGCAATCCAATGTGGGTCCTTTGGACAATGCATGAATTGTGACAACACTCCCACTGCATAACTAAGATCAGGTCTTGTTAGTGTTGAATAAATCAAACTACCCACAAGAGATTGATATTTCCTCATATCTTTGTATTCTGCACCATCATAATTACTGAGCTTGTGATTAACTTCAAGTGGAGTTGAAGCTTCTTTGCAATTTTCCATATCAAACTTCTTCAATAGATTCAGAAGATACCTTTCTTGTGATACATATATGCCATGATCTGTATAAGTGACTTCTATTCCAAGAAAGTATGATAACTTTCCTAGATCACTGATCTTGAATTCTTTTTCAAGTAATCTCTTTACCTCCTTGATTCCTTCATCTGAAGTACCTGTGATTATAATCTCATCTACATAAATACAAATGTAGATTGTACCTTCCTCTGCTCTTTTGATGAGTAGACTTGGATCTGCTTTTGAACTTTGATATCCAAGATCATTGAGATACTTCACCAGTCTATAGTTCCATGCTCTTGGAGCTTGTTTCAATCCATAGAGTGCTCTTCTCAACCTGCAAACAAAATTTGGATACCTGGAATCTATAAACCCTTGAGGTTGTTCCATGTATACCTCATCTGATATGTATCCATTCAAGAATGCATTCTTTATATCCAATTGACTTAGGGTCCATCCCTTTGAAGCTGCAATAGCAATGATTGTCCTTATAGTTGACATCTTAGCTACAAGATTGAATGTCTCATCATAATCTATGCCATAGGTTTGGGCATAGCCTTTCACCACCAGTCTAGCTTTGTATCTGGCTATACTTCCATCTGCAAGCTTCTTCACTTTATAAACCCATTTATTTCCAATTACTTTCTTACCATTTGGTTTAGGAACAAGTTCCCATGTCTTGTTCTCCTCCAGTGCATTGAACTCATCCTTCATTGCTTCTTCCCATCACTTCTTTCCTTTAGCTTCATCATAGTTCTGAGGTTCTTCATCGTCTTTGACCATATATGCATAGTTCTTCTGAGTTATGTAAGAAGTATCATAAGAATACCTTTATGGTTGCCTTCTAGTCCTACTTGACCTTCTTGGTTCACTTTCTTCATAAGTGTCTGGATACACTTCTTCATCAAATATAGGAGCTTCTTCATTTCTTCTTGTTAATCCACTTCTGGATGTACTTGCTTGCATATAGTCTTCATCTCTATTTACCTGCACAATTGATTTTCCTTTCTCCCATCTCTTACCTCTTCTTAAAATTCTTCAGCTGTATGACTTTGATCTGCATACCAACTTTTTTGTTCATCAAATGTGACATCTCTAGAAACAAGAAATTGTTCGGTTAGAGGATTCCACAACATGTAACCCATCTGCTTTTCATCATAACCAATAAACACATATTTTTCTGCCTTTGGTTCAAGTTTATGTCTAAGTTGTGATGGCACATAAGCATATGCAATTGATCCAAACACTCTACATTGATCTAATGTTGGTTTCTTACCCCACCAAGCTTCATATGGAGTCATTCCATTGAGAGCTACACATGGTAATCTATTCACAAGATATGTAGCTGTATTTATAGCCTCAGCCCAAAGATAATTTGGACAATTCTTCTCCTTCAGCATAGCTCTAGCAAACTCAACCAAAGTCATGTTCCTTCTTTCTGCTACACCATTTTGTTGTGGTGTATACCTGCAAGTTATTTCTCTCTTAATACCTGCATTCCAAAGATAATCATTGAACTCTTGGGAGAAGTATTCTCCCCCTCCATCAGACCTAAGTCTCTTAAGCTTTTGACCTGTGATTCTCTCTCCATATGCATGAAAATGCTTGAAAGCTCCAAACACTTCTGATCTTTCCTTCAAAACATATAAATTTATCATCTTGTAGCATCATCAATGAAAAGAACATAATACCTTGAGCCACTTATAGATCCTTCTTTTGTTGGTCCCCATACACCTGTATGAATGAGCTCTAGTAATCCATCATGTTTGAATCCTTTCTTTTGAAATGGTAACCTGTGTGCTTTTCCCATTTGACATGCTTCACATTTATAAACCATATGTTGACTTTGCACATTTGGTAATCCTAGTACAGACTGATTTTCAACCATAACTTTAATTCCTCTTTCATTGAAATGACCTAATCTCTTATGCCAGAGATCAAGTTCTGTAATCACTCCTTCACCATGTGTGAGCAAAGCTTGACCAATGTTCCCTTGTACTCTTAAAGTAAAGAGTCTACCTTCTTTCTTACCACAGACAATCTGATTATATCCATTCTTTGGATCTTCAACAAATACTCCTTCATTTGTAAACCTGACTTGAAAACCTTTTTCAACTATCTGTCCCACACTAATCAAGTTTTTAGGTATTGTGGGAACATACAAAACATTGGTTAGCAAATCTGCTCCACTCTTGCATTTCACTTTTCCAATTGAATGTACACTATGTCTTGTATTGTCACATGTTTGAACTGTATGACTAGAAATGCCTTTTTCCAATTCTGACATCAATTCTATGTTTCCTGACAAATGATTAGAACATCCAGAGTCAATGTAAAATACCTTTAGATCTTCTTTATCTGATGTGCTGATAGAATTCATCATCAATGTTCATTATGTGTGTCATTTTGCATAATTGTAATAGGTGGTGTTGTAGGATTGATTCTGTCCCCAACTTCTTCCTCCACCTCTACCATAGCCTCCTCTTTGACTTTGTCTACCTCTTTGAAAATTACTTTGATATCTTCCACCTCTGCCTCTGCTATTGTTGTTTTGATTCTGGTATCCTTGTTGGTTGTGCCAACAATCATGAGCCAAATGATTACTCAATCCACAGATCCAGCAAGCCTTCTTGTTGTTATTCTGATTACCTCTACCTCTTCCAAAAGCTCTTGGTCTTCCTCTACCAGTGCCTTTACCTCTTGCATAATAAACTTGAGAACTTGACTCCTCTTCATCCTTTGCTTTACCTTTATCTCCTTTCTTCTTGTTCTTCATGTACATTGTAGAACTTTGTCCTTTATCTCCATCTCCCTTCAAGTCTTGCTCAAATGTGAGCATCAAACCAAGTAATTGGTTCAAATCTGGAACATAATGATTTAATGAAAGTTATGTTGATAAGACAAAAGGTTTCCACCTTTCATCCCCTCTCAAACCTGTAAGTAATTGAGCAATCAACTTGTGATCCTCAATATCTTCATCTATGGATCCAAGACTATCTGCTAGATCCTTCATCTTAGTGACATAATCACTAATACTTTGACTTGGCTTCTTCTTGAATGTTGTAAACTCTGACCATAGACTTGCTTTCCTTGCTTTGGTAGTACTTTGGAAATGATATTCCAATGCATTCCATATATCTTCAGATGATTCCAATCCTCTGATGTGTGGTAGCAAATGATCTGAGATTGTATTGTAGATGTAGGCTTTTGCACTTGCATCCTTCTTCTGCCAATGCTTTAAAGCATCAAGTTCCTCTTTCTTTGGTCGGCTTTCATCTTCAAATACTGGCTTCTCTTCTTCACCTGTTACATATACCATGAGATCCTTACTCATAAGTAAGGCTTCCATTCTCATTACCCATGCGGGGTAATTATCTTTGTCCAGTTTGTCAATGGAGATATGATCTGCCATACTCCTTTCCTTCTGCTACAACCTGTGAGCTTAAAGAATAAAGGATAATACCTTTTGGAGTCCTTTGTGTATGAAGATACTTTTGAAGTAACCTTTTGATGCCTTGTGTCTTCAAATGCTTCACCTTTGAAACTTTAATAAAAAACTTATTGTACCTTTGCTGCCTTCTGCTCCTTAGGACCTTTCTTCTCTGATATCACTTGTTGATGTGAGAAACATCACAAGAAATGAATTAATGTGACACTAGAACACCTCTATGGTCTTAACTCATTGCCACTCCAAACTTTGAGAAATGATAGCCTAAACTCAGAACTTTGCTTCTATAGAACTTTCCAGTCACTCAAATGACATACCTTCAGTATTTTGCTAATTTCTCTTAGCTCAAATATTTCTCCAAGATCTTTTGGTGGATGAAAGTAGAAGAGTAGAGCTTTCCAGAAAGCTATTATTTGCAAGAAATGGATCTCTAGAACTCAAGTTATGGCCTTCACAAGATCACCTTGTATGACTTCCCAAAACTGGAAATTTTGCCTCTTTTAGTAATTCTGAGTGTCTAAAAATAAAAATTCGATGCCTAGCATCGACTTGCAACCAAAAGTCAATGCCAGGCATCGACTTTGAGCTTTTTTAGCCACTTTTTCAGCGCCTGAAATCTTAAAGACAAGAACTAAGTAAAGCACTTTTATGCTAGAAGTCGATGCCAGGTATCGACTTGCTCCATAAACCTCATGTTTTCAAGAAGATTTAGGAGTAGATCAAAGCCAGCTATGAAGACACGGACTTATCAGCCAAGATTCGATGCCAAGCATCAACTTCCTGCATAAAACACAACCTTTGAACATACATTCGATGCTAGGCATCGACTTGCTTGGAAAACTTCAATCCTTCAAGTCATTACACAGAAGATAAACACTGGAGATGGAAGAAGAAGAAGACTTATACACAGAAGTTTAATAAACTCTTTCCATAACTATGAAACCTCACAAATGCACAAGTGCTTTCTCACGTAGAGAAGCCCGACTATTCTCAGTCATACAAAATGAGTACTAACTCACTTTCTCATTGTCTTCCTCTTCGCGTCAGTTGATACAAACTAACTTATATAGATTTTCTTATTCTCGTGATTTTTTAAAAAACTTCTAGAACTAAAGTGAACTAACTTTACAAATATAATACACTTGTGAATTTGTCCCTTCACATAGGCATGTGGTTTTCTTTTGAAGCTTTGACCTTCAAATATATGTCCAATTAGTGATTGTTTCTTCAACAAAGAGATGCACATGGATTGACCTTTCACCATGGTAAGAATCCCCTACTTTGGCAACCCTATAACAATGATAGATTAGGAAATCTCTTCATCAGCATACCCTTGAGCACTTAGCTCAAGACCCAATTTTTTGTACCATACTTCTTACAATGCATTCCCCAACTAAGTATGCATAGGGCCACATTACAAGCCCATGCACAAGGCACATATTTTCTTCAACACATGCACCAACACACTTACCCATCAATGAGTACTTGGCATGAGAACTATGAAACCCATGGTTGAAAGATCTAGAGGACATCAAGGTTAGAACATCAGTACCTATGAAGCCATTCACAGCCAACAATTGTAAGACAAATCACTCTTGTTGATGCATGATGGACACTACCTCTCAAACTACTACATGGAACACCCACTCCAACAAGGGTCTGTTAGGGATGAAAGGCTCGAGCGGGGGGGAATGTTGGCACTCAAGGTCAAGCACAAGGTGTGGGAGAGACATGGACACACAAGAAGAGGGATCGTGTAGGGAGCTCCAAGAAGTATATGTCAAATTTTCAAAAGAAACCCCTATAAAAGTAATGATTTTGATCACTTAAAACCATTGTAAATATCATTTAACATTTTTGCAACTCCATTTTGTTCAATCAAGAGCTTGAGGTGATGGCTAGGGAACTTCTCTAGGAGAGGTTTCACTTGCTTGATCAGAATTCTTGTGACCGTGCTTCTGTGGAGATCGGTGGGGGGTAGGAAGTAGCAAACAAAGAGGTGTAGATGGGAGGGATCGATGGTGGTGTGTGACCTTGGAGCACCAAACAGTACAAGATCTTTGGTGAAATGGGTACTTAGATGGTGGAGTTGATGGTTCATAAAAGATGCAAGTCGTAGTGAGCTAGGGGTTTGTTCATCAAAACCTTGAGTGCATCTACTATGCCTACAACTTTGGTTTGCCATTAAATTTTATGATGCACCATCTAATGATGATCGCACTGCCACTCAAACTATAGATCATACCACATATGCATCCATTTTCGAGACCACATTCACACCACTAAGGACCCCTATCACTATAATAGATATCATGCAAATTGCATATGAAGTGGAAACCATACTAAATGCACCCATTTCAGCCCCATCCACCCCAACTATACCATCCATTCCATTGTATGTTGATAAAGGTAAACAAAAATTTGATCATTCAATTAACTTAGGTAGCATCATCACACCATGCAAAATTCCACCTTCAAGCACTCACTCATTCATCACAATGCACTCAACATTCCCCCATGCACATGAATCACCTTCTTTTTTGTTCTTCACTTCACTACTCTCATGGTGCCCTCTGGCACTCTTATCATTCTTTGAGCCACTCACTATCCCATCTTCATCATCTCAATCATCATCATCATCATCATCATCATCACATTCCACTTTTCCTTTTGTTCAATCATCTATTCCATCTTGATCAGATTTTTCCAATCACATCATCATCTTGATTGTCATCTTGATTGTCATCTTGACCAATCATCTCAGGTTTTGAACTCTCAAAGGGAAAACATCAATTAATCTCTATAGGCATTCAGGAGGTATCAATGGTAGCAAATTTTATAAACACAATGGCATAGTTATGCACTTAAGAACAAGACATCATAGAATAGTGTGCAGAAAGAGAGAATAACATGATCAAACAAACACCATCGAAAAATCAAGGACTGTAAGTTGAAGAAGAAATTGTTGTTCATGAGATGCAATATTGAGGTAAATTTAGAAGACGAATGCCAAGAGGTTTTTCAAGGCATTATGAAGCTAAATAACATTGTCAAGGAGTTAAATTCAGAACTATTTGCATCTCCTCAAGAGAATAACATTGTATGTTCACACATTGTCACATTGAAACAGAAATAGAAGACAACACAAGCCTAGTTAGAAACTTATAGAAAGATAGTGAGATCAAGAAGAGTACCATTGAAGAAATAAAGATCTTATTGAACTCCAAAGAAAGGTTCCATGTGATGAATCAAGAGGAATTCTAAGAATGTATCTAGTTAATGTAGGATTTATGGAATGACTTGGAGAAAAGGTGCTTTGATCGAATTTTATGAAGAGAATGGGTAAGATACATCACACAGATTTTGTGCCAATTCATCCTCTTACTTATGGCCACACAGGGTAGAGGCATACATTAAAGACAAGATCCACATCCATGCAGATGATGCCTATATGATCAAGAGAAAGGATGTGAAGAATATTAGTAGATGCCAGAGTGCTTGAGTGAAACCAAAATGGACACAATGAATCTTAAGGGAAAGAGAAAACACCATGAAAACTTTCGATCAAGTACTTGTCAGCATACAATATAACCTCATTCTTTCTCTCTTCACTGAGAGGAGATCATAGTCGATATATGATGTCATGTGGGGACAAAAATGGACAACCAAGTGCTACTTAAATTATCCAACTATGGCTACCCCCAAAGACAATACCGTAACTATTGAGTATAGGTATGCAACAATAGCTTTTTGTAGTACGAGACCATGGATTTACTAGATCCAATGTGCTAAATGCTTGTAAAAATACTAGAAACCCTAAAAATATGCCTAACTACTTTTAACTCCACACCTCCACCTAATATTTAACTACATCACTTCTCTTATGTCATTAGGGCCTTTCTTTTTTATTTTTGTCAAACAGCTGCATTGAAATGTCTCATCGCATATTACAATAGATGGAAATTTTTGGATAGTCATCATATGGGTTTCTTTGAAAAACACTCATAATTTTCTTTTAAAATACCTAATGGTCATATCCCATCGATTGAATGCCATCCAAATAGATATAGATCATTTTGACATGATCCCTATTACCTTAGGTCCAAAGCTATAGAATGGCAAAACAACCTTATGCTTTTGGAAAAAATCACTATAAAAGCGACTAGCATATCTGCAACAAATCCAATAGGATGTAAATTCTCATGTGCTCCATAAAATTCCTATCAAGGACAAGAGAGTTTAGGTAGGGGGAGTTTTTGCAAGAGTCACTAAAGATTGAAGAAAAATGTTGCAGAGATAAAGGATCCCACCAACTTTTTCAATTTTAGGCCATGAAGTGCATTTCAGATCACTTGGAAGAAGCTAATGAATAATGGAGGAAGTACTTGTCATACATGCCTAAATTTTGTCTATCATATGTCCATTTTGTTGATATATTTAGGTAATGATGTGTGTGAACATACTAGGATCACCGTGGCACTCTTTTCCCTCTTTAGGAGGTTTTTTCCCCCGGCTTGTATATACGCCTATAGCCCTAATGGGTTACTTATCTTTGTACATTCTAGTGGTAATACATTCAGTATTGTGCATTGTGCTCCAAGCTTCTTCTTCTTCTTCCTTGTGCTCTTTGCATGCTTCCGTAGACGTCTAACTCCAACAATTGGTATCAGAGCACGTCGTCGCTTCATCTAGGGCATCTTCAACACCTTTCTGATTGTAGTCTCAAAATCGCACAAAATTTGGTGAGCATACATAGAGTGTTTCAGAGATCAAAGAAGCTTTGCATTGTGGTGCCAAAATTACCACATAGTTCCTCGCTTGAGGTTGTCATGTGTGCAGCATATGTACTTAATAGGTGTCCCACTAAAGTACTACAATCTATCACTCCATATGAGGCTTGGCATGGTCGCAAGCCATATGTTGGTCATCTGCATGTTTTTGGTTGTCTGGCATATGCATTAGTGCCTGAAAAACATCACAAGAAATTGGATGATGAAGCAGTAAAATGTATTTTTGTTGGGTATAGTTCTGAAAGCAAAGGCTATCATCTGTATCATCCACAAGCTAAAAGCATTTTAGTTAGCCGTGATGTTTTTGTGGAAGATGTTATTAAACCTTTACTTTCATGTACTAAGGAGACATATGTTAGCTCCAAAGACATCTATGATACTTTGTTGCCTCTTTTTACAGGTGGATAGTCTAGTGTTGTTCCTAATGAGGCAACTTTTCAACCTTTAGAGGTTTCATGTGATGATGCAGATCATTCCAGTTCTGATGTAGATTTACATGATGCACTTGTTGATGAGAGAGTTGATATTGAGAAGGCAAAAACTATGCAAAAATGGCTGGTGTAGACTTTGTGTGATAGCAAATTAGATGCACCTCTATCATACTGTACTCGTTCAGGCTCTCATAGTGCCTCTTTTGCATCAGATTGATATGTTATGGTTGTGTCTAGTCTTTGTGATGAAGATGAGCCTGTTTCATTTGATGAAGCACACAATTCAAAAAATTGGATAATTGCTATGTAATCTGAATATGATGCTATAATGAAGAATGGTACCTGGTCTTTATGTGACTTGCCTCCTCGCAAGAAGTCCATTGGCACTAAGTGGGTATACAAGATAAAGTGTAAGCCTGATAGAACAATTGATAGGTATAAGGTGAGGCTTGTTGCAAAGGGTTATGCATAGGAAAGAGGCATTGATTTGGATGAGACCTTTGCACCTACATGTCGTATTACTGTTCAAAGAATCTTTGCACTTGTAGCTCATCATGATTGGAATGTGTTGGAGGAGATGGAGGATAGTCACAAGAGATGAAGTGGTATTGCTAGATCCTGCTTCACACATGCTAAGAATGAATGTTGGAGAGTGTAGTGGGTTTTAGCTATTTAATGACCATAAATAATCACATATGTTGATAACCTATAACATCATCAAGTAGTTCCCCTTCATGAGAACTCAGCTTATGGTTGGGTTGCATAGGAGTACATGCAATTTTAGTGTTCTCCATCTTGAACTTTACCAACATATCATGTATATACTTTCTTTGAGTAAAAATATACTAGAATCTGTGTACACAAGCTCTAAGCCAAGAAAGTAGGTTAATAAACCAAGATCACTGCTTTTAAATTCTTCGATTAGTTGAGTCTTAACCTGTTTGATGCCATTAGCATCATTCCCTGTAATGATGATGTCATCTACATAGACACATAAGTAGATAACTTCTATTTGTTCTTCTTAACATATAAAGAAGAATCGACCTTTCTAGCCACAAAGCCTTGGTCTTGTAAATAAGTAACAAGCCTATGGTTTCAAGCTCTAGGAGCTTGCATGAGACCATCGAGTGTCGTCCTTTGTTTGCATACATAACTTGCTTTGTCTTCATCTTCAAACCCTAGTGGTTGTGCCATATACCCTTCTTCTAATATCCATCCATTTAAGAATGCATTCTTGTCATCTAACGGATATAGATTCCAATTTTTAGAAGCAGCAACACTTACCAAAACCCCAATTATTGGAATCTTTGCCATAGATGAAAAGGTTTCTTCATAGTCCACTCCATGAGTTCGGGCAAATCCCTTTGCCACCATCCTTGCCTTGTACCTATTTATAGAACCATTTGAGTTCTTTTTTATTTTGTATATCCACCTGGATCCAATTACATTCATGTCTAGCTTCTTGGGAACTAGATCCAAAGTATGGTTTTCCTAAAGTGCTTCTTCTTCTTCCTGCATGACTTCTCTCCATTATTTCTTCTTACTAATGATGTATCATAGCCATACCTTATGGGCTTTTTGCTTTCTCTTTGTGATCTCATGAGTGCTTGATTTGAAGACTCTGGTATGTCTTCTAATTGCTTGAGTTTGATATCTTCTACTAATTGTTGATCTTCTTCAGTGAGGGTTGGAAAATCATTTCTCAAATCATATGGTGTTCAAGGCAAAGGTTCGAGTACTGGTTCTTGTCATAGAAGAAGAGGAAGCACTTAAAGCTACTCAGAACACTTCATCATTCCAATTACCATGAATACGACTCCATTTTGTGCAAGCAGAGGAGTCCTTGAGCTTGAGGAGTCTAAGTAGAAAGTTCACACCAATTTTTGTAATTTTTGGAAGTTGTTAGATAGTTCAAATTAGAGGTAGAACCTATTTTTTAACTATGACGGTCACTAGATGTGAAACTCATCAAAACTAAGCATAAACTATAAATAGAGATAGAGAGCTCATTTTGAGGTTCTTGTTAATTTATGCTTGAACCTATGAGCTAGAGCTACAAGAGCTATTGTAACTAGATGATGATGAATATGAATAAGAGTTCTTTTCTTGCCTTCCATTGATCTTCATCGCGACATTCCTAGTGTGTGTGTATGTATGCCCGTGTGTATGGTCTTGCATTTCTCACCATCTTCTTGATACCCATCATTCACTCTTTATCTTCATATCGGCCTAACCTCTCCGCGGATTGAAAATTATGAGGTGAAGCTCCTCACATTGGTACTTTCCATTGTGCTAGAGTGACACCAAATTCGGTGTCGTTGCTGGGGACGAGCTCTAGGTTCAGCGTGTGATGGTAAGTGTATTGGAGAAAATCATTGGAAGGTAAAATTTATTTGTTGCTTTGTTGTTTGTAGTTAGTTTTTACACACTTTTACTCCTCTATTCTTCTAGTATCATTCCCCATCCTTATCTCAAACTCCAAAAAATCTCAAAAAATCAGTCATATTTCCCCTTTCTCTTCTCTTTCCCTCATTTGTGTGTGTGCGAGAGTGAGAGATCTTTTGTAGGTGTATGTTCGTGTCTTCTCGTGCACTAATCTTGCAGGGAAGCCTCTGGAAATCACGGATTTGTTGGAAACACAAGTAAAAACTCCATTTTTCTCAGAAAATTACCGTTGAACCTGACCATCGTGACTGTCAGGAAAGGTAGGATTTTGTGCAAACTTTTTGCATGAGGGAGGAGCCAAGGTAAGCGCTTGCACATATCTATGCTTGATTTTGTGAAATTGCATGATTTTTTGACCATCGCGATGATGCCACATCGCAACTGCGTCTGACCATCATGATGGTCACTGACCATCATGATGATTGGCTCACGCCATTGCGATCACGTCTCACCATCGTGATGGTGACTCACCATGTGATGGTGCTTGACAATTGTGATCCTGACTGGCCTTTGTGGCTTGATCGTTGCGATTATGCCTGATCATCGTGACCTTGACCATCGTGTGCTGACAATCGTGATTCTCACTCATCATCATGGGTTGATCATCCTGACTTGATCGTCGCAATCCTGAGTGATTGTCATGGCTTGATAATCGCGACTCTGACTGACCATCATAAGGCTTGACCATCATGACTGCTGACCATCGTGGGTGATTGATCATCGTGATTGTGTTTGACCATCAGGACTATGAGACAAAACGCAAAATTAAGGTTTTTTGCACAAATTTTCAAATTTTTTGGGCCAATTTTTGGACATTAATTGTGCACTCTTGTGTGTGGCATAGAGAAAAGCAAGAAGTGGGAAAGTACCTCGAGTTCTCGGACCAATTCAAAATAGCTTCTTTTTAAGTCTAGGAGAACTCTATAAGTGGAATTTCTATTCCTTGAATTGTTGATGATTTCTTTGAGTATAATTATCTTGTGATTAACGTAGTGTCTTAGGACTCCTAGTGTAACCAGGTATTGCCCTAGCTCATTGAGTGGTAAGTAGCTGACAAGAGAAGACGTAAGTTGAAGGGACCAAGCCTAAAGGAATTTCTATGAATTGAATATACTCCTAAGTGGATGCCCCAAGACAACAGGAGTATAGAATTGTTCTGGAGTAAGGAGACTCATAAAGCCTTTTGGACTTATAGGCCAGAGCATCCTACTGCGATAGGATCAAGCATGATTTATGAACTAAAAGACCGAGAGATTCCAGGAAAGGTAGTATACTTAGATGACACCTCAAAACAAATGTATAAAGTCATAGAACATGGAAGACATGCATATACATGGGGAGGAGAATTAGTTTTTCCTCTAGCAAAATCACAAGCACCTAAGGATAGTTTGGGTGATGACATATCTCAAGGACATAGAGAGAAGAACAAGGAAGGAGCAGAGAGTAGTTTCATCCATCGTGCAAGAAGGGAGAGGGCCCCTACCGAAAGCGAAAGAGTTGAACGAGAACCTCTCAAGGATCATAGGGCGCATAGGGGTGGGGATGGATTTCCCCTACCTAGACCAAGAGACCACCGTAGAACCTTGAGGCCGACTCAATTAGTGAAGGCTATGAAGAATTGTTTTACGGATCGAGAGATCCTTATGAGCACATAGCATAATTCAAGCAGGTGCTATAGGCCGAACAAGTTGAAGACATGTTTACACAACTCAATGCCTTTGGACTTACTCTAAAGGGCAATGTGTTAGATTGGTTCCGACCATTGCACCAACATCAATTTAGAGACATCCACCACATGATGGAGTCCTTCATTATAGACTTTTCCAAGAGTGGAATCAGACACTACACGTCTTCTTTGATACACACATTCAAACAAACCCCTCAAGAGATAGTGAGGATGGTTGGTCAAAGATTTAGACAGTACATAGAAAGATGTCCCCCATTGGAAGTTCCCACTCAAGCTAAATTGATAGCTTTGTTCATAGATGGCCTTCTGAGTGCTAAGCTGAGATCGTACGTCTTCTTGAAGGAGCCAAGAACCTTGGATCAATGTTTACAGATCTATGTAGACATAGAAGATAACTTAGGAGATGAGCTAGAACTTCCTAAGGTTTGCAAAGACTTAGATAGCACCACAGAAACTTCATCTAGACATTCCAATTCAATTGAGGACTTAGCGGAACAAGTGGCCAAATGATTGGGAGTGTCTAATAAACCAGGCATCAAATTAGCCCTCCCTCAAAGGTGTTATACTTGTGGGGGCAACCATATGGCGAACGTGTGTCCACATGCATTGCAACCCATAGGAAACTCCAATGAAGTGTATTGTACTATAGAGCAAAGGTACACAAACCACACTGCTAAAGATTGTCCATATAACAAACAAGTGGTTAGGCAGACCTACCCTTAGCAATATCAACCAGGTAGATACCAAGGGTAGTACCAGCCACTGCAATATTATCGAGCCCCCCCTCAATATCAGGATCCATATCAAGCACAGTCAAGACCGCAACCTATCCTAGGACAACAGCCTCCACCCCCTGCTAATGTAGTTTCGGTAAAGTATGCTACACTAGAGGAGAATTCCAACATGGCATTAGTACCTACGACCCCATTAATCATGGATAATGACCCTAATGCAAACAATTTTGACTCCACTCATGTGGATAGTCCACCAGCGTATTACACAAATTCACCAGAAAACTCGACCCTTACTATGAGACCCCTGTGTATGAGCAAAACTGGGAACCAAATTATGCTTAGGTCATGTACACAAACCCCAACCCGAGAACATAGGCTAGACAACTAAGACCACAAGCACCCAAAGGACCATATCTTAAGTGCCAAGGAGACCCTTTCATACGAGATTGTCCACATGCAGCAACTGTAGTGCAGTCACAATATTTAAATATTCAAGGATTTTGCCTTGAATGCGGAAAGGATATGTTAAAGTGTTGAACTAGCGATGCTGTGTTACTGACAAACGCAAGTCGTTATCGAACAAAGATTAACGTAATACAGAGCTTCACCGTAAACTATGGTTAACTCTAATTATCATTACCATAAGACATTACCAGATCGTCGTGGGTTCTTGGGAGTGGTAGGGGTCTGTTAAACAGAGGCCCTGTACTATTTTCCCAAATCTTCGTTACAACATCAAGCGTGACTACTCGTCTAGCTCAGTTACTAATCAACATCAATACTTGGTTCTTAGATTCCTACGTCCGAAATTCTCTAGATCAGTTTACTCGAAGAACAGAACAATTGTCCCTTCTACAGATTTATGAACATATAATATATCAAACAGAGTGAATCAGATAGATTCACTCACCACAATACTTCCCGAGACATTCAATTAAAAGTTACATTTACCAAAAGCAATAATCTGTATCAAATCAACTTATGTAGTACTACATTCACTTATACTAACTCAGGGTACTTCAACGGTCGAAGAGCACACAATCTTACGATACGAAAACAGTACTCAACCACATAACCTGACATTTAACATTCACTACGGTGAACTTCAGTATGAGCAGGCGACGCAGACAAAACAGAAATCAACACAAACAATACTCAAAGCTTCACCATAGTGTAAGTAAACTCTGACAATCTCAGAAAGGGCATCCCTCTCTCTCTCTCTCTCTCTCTCTCTCTCTCTCTCTCTCTCTCTCTCTCTCTCTCTCTCTCTCTAAAACCATATACACAAGCGTCTCTCTCGCCATTCTCTTTACATTGCTTTATATATCTTTTTTCAAGATGCGCGTACCAACTTTTTTGCACGGATTTTGATAATCCCGGTATATCAGGCGGTCATTACGTCTGTCCCACTCCGGCGGTCGTCTAACACTGGCACGCACGGTGGACTCGAACCCGCAAGTTCCACAAAAATTTTTTCAGAGTTATGTTCAGACTCATTAATGATGTTGGGAGCACCCTGTAGATTCTGTAAACTAACAATATTTTCTCCGCCACTTTGGTGCGTCTAATTGTTTATGTCAGTGTTCTGCTCCCGATTCACCTGTGTCTGCACCTGTAACAGTTCTCTTTGCAATTCTTGAATCATCTGTTTGTATTCTTCAAGCTGATTTTCCTGTCGTTTAATGACTGTCATGAGATCGTTTTCATGGTTGGACAAAAAACAGGACCGCCTTTGATCAATTTGGGGAACAAGTATACTCAGCCATCTTCTACGAAAAAGTTTCCAAGTATCATGTACAGTTGCAAGACTCGCCGAAAATAATATGCTGGAAGTTTGTTAACTAGCACCCAAGCTCGAAGAATACTATGCTAGGCATACGCATTTTATAAGCACCAGAGCTTGAACTGCCATTTGCTGGAATGATTATATTTCATTCGGACATGACACTTCATTCCCCTTACCAAAATTGTAGCATAAGTAAAAATCATCATTCTGCATTTTATTCCGTAGATCGATGCTGGACTTAGCAAGTCTTTTACATGTGCGAAAAAGTATCATGAAACAAAACCTTGATATCATACTCAATTCAAACTCATCATTACATTGCGAAATCGCATGACCGAATTTTACTATTCTTCTATGAGACCTTCGAGGTACATATTCCTGGCTAATCTAAATGTACGAGCTATTTTTTTCTTAAGGGTTTCTAATAATTGCTTCAGAGTGTCAGGTTCTAAAATCTGCGCATCTATTCTGACGGAACTAAGTGCAATTGCTTCGGTGAGCAAAATTTCGGCCTGTGTTTGCAAAAAGGCCTCCTGTAAATAAAAATCGTTTGATAATGCTGCATCGCTTGCTGTCTTCATGTCCGTTATTTGTTTCTGCATCTCATTGATTCTGTCTTTCTGGTTGCGTACCTGATTATCTAATCTTCCAAACTGTTGGGTCTGGAATTCTATGGTTTGGTAGTAAGCATCCCGTTCTCTGCGGACATTTGCTAAGTCCTTCTGATATTTAGATTCTCTGTTTAGTTGGTGTTTCAGCATGTTGTTGACATCATCTAAGGATTCTTTTGTTCTTTGTAACTCTTCTACTGCCTGCTTTGCTTCTCTCTGCTGCTCTTGGTATTTCTGTACGGTGTCCTGTAACTGGAGTCTTGTTTCTTCCAGTAGATTTCCTAGTGCTATTCTTGTATCGTCTGTATCTTTGATTGTTTGCTTTAACTTTAGTATTTCGGTGTCGGCAGCTGTCAGTAGTTCGTCTTTTTCAGCCAGTGCCTTATCTCTCTGGTTTGAGTGTTCTTCCTGTGCTTGGAGCGAAGCCTGTAGTTGCTTGATCTGCTCACATAGTGCATGATTTTTTGCTCTTGCTGCTTGTAACTCTTCTTGAAGAGGGGTGATATCCGCCTCCATTAATTCCAATTTCCTTTGGAATTCTTCTCGTGCATCGTCTGTGACTTGTTTCAGGTGTTGGGGCAATTGTTGAGATAGGTTTATCAGTAGTCTACCCATAGCTTCTAATTCTGAAAAAACTGGAACGGGGTGGGGTGGCAGAGGAGGGCGAGGTTGCGAGGAGGTTCCGGTGAGGAGTTGTTGTGAATTTGGAGGTGAATAGTTGAGGGAGGATGTGGAGGCTTCAGAAGTTCCGGTGTGGTGACTGGGCTTGATGGGACTGTGGGGTGGTTCAGGTTGGGAAATGGGGTTAACAGGCTGTGTTTTGGGGAGGGTAGAGTCAGTAGTTTGTACCTTGTTTGTTTCTGCATTGTTTGCTTCTGTGGATTCCACTGCCTTCAGTAGATTGTCTAGTGCATCTTGATGAGATTGTTGTTCATCTACCTGTTGCTCTGATTCTTTTTCGGTCAAAATTTTTTCTGTTTCTGCTTGATGTTGTTGTTCGTGTTGCTCAGTCGATGATTCATTATGCATTGAAGTAGCTGTATCATGGAATGTCTCTTCTTCGTTCTTTTCTTCTTCTTTATCGTCCTCTCTGTCCTTTCCGGCTGAGCCTTGTGCTTTGCTTTCGGAGGAACTAATCCTGATTCGTTTCCAGCGAAACAACTGATTGAGCTCTTCTTCATCTTCTTCTTCCTCATCTTCTAGTAGCTGAACTGACTCTTCCAGCCTGAAAACTGGTCCTCGTGGTGGTGGTTGAGCGGTGAGTATGGTTGGGAAGAGGAAAGAAAGGATGTGGGGAAGTCTGGATCGAGGGGTGGTTCCTTTGTTGACTTGTTTCATGATGGCGACGCACTCCTTATGGATTCGGTGAAAGAAAAATGAGGCGAAATTAACGGGTTCTCGTGCGGCAAGATCGATGGCGGAATAGAATGGGCGGGAGATACCGTATGTGCGTTTTTGGAGGTTAAGAATGGCAACTAAGAATTTTAATGCGGTTTTTTCAGGTTCGGGGCGACAGAGAATGGCGTATTCATTTGATGAATGGCGGGGGAAAAGTTCGGTCATGCGGCCTACGGGGATACTTGGGCCATTCTCGCAGCCTTGTGGAGTGAGGCGGAAGGCTTCGACGAAGGCCTGGAAGGTTATTACGGTTCTAGATGGTAGGGAGGGGAAGAGCCATTGTCGGTCAGCGATGGGGGATTGGGCGATGGCAGAGATGATTTGTGCGAAGAAGGGATGGGCTTCCACTGAGTGCCATGGCAGCTCAGCGAAGTTGGCCAACCCTCGGATACGCAGGTACTCTCCTACCTCAGTAGGGATACCATCACAAAAGGCTGTGTAGTTCGCCAATGCTTCCATTGGGCACGCGAACACGAATACACAGAGCACAGAGCGCGAGTACACAGAACACAGAAAACACAATCACAAGCACAAAAACACCATAGCGTTTTTTTTTTTTGGCGCAACCAAAGAGCTTAAGTACAGATATTACGGTGGGGGTAGGAAGTGAGGGTTATCATTGTGCGGTGCTGGAATGATACTGCTTCCAATTTGGCGTGCATGCTTGAGTAAAGGAGGGCTGCTTATGACAAAACGCGGCTATTAAAAAAGAAAGAACTGCAGGAAAAATAAAGAAAAAAACAAAAAAGATGCGGTCCACCGCCGAATGTTTTAATGCGGGCTAGCGGCATGTTGATACGGCCGCAGCTTCGAGCCATTGATTGCTTTTGGAAGTGAATTTCCGGTCAACGTAGTCAACCAAAAAGTGGCTGGACCGATTTGTTCTGAGATTTTGTAAGGGCCGAACCACCGTAATTTGAATTTGCCTGCGGATCTATTTGACTTTGCATTATAGAAAAGTACAAGCTGTCCTACCGAAAATACTAGAGTTTTCAGGTTTCGATCGTGTGTCCTTGCCTGTCTTAGTTGAACTTCATGCATTGTTAAGAAACTGAGCCATCTGTGTTCGTCTAATTCTCTGAGCGTGTCCAACCGAAATGACAGTGAGTCTTCCGGTAGCAGTTTCTGGGTAATGGCTACTCGTAAACTTGGTATAACTATCTCCATTGGTGCTATTGCTTCTAAGCCGTAAGCTAATTTGAAAGGTGTCAATCCTGTTGTTACCTTGTAGGTAGTTCGGTATGCCCATAACACTGCAGGTAGTAGTTGATCCCATCTTTTTGGTGCTTCCATGATCAGTTTTCGGAGGATATTCAATAGTGATTTGTTTGTACTTTCGGCCAAACCATTGGCACGAGGGTAATACGGAGAGCTGAGTTTGTGTGTCACCTGGAAGGATTGGGTGAGTGCTTTCATTAATTGATTTACAAAGTGAGTTCTTTGATCTGTCACCAATTCGAGTGGTAAGCCAAATCGTGGGAAAACATCATTTAACAGACATTTTGCAACTGCAACCGCTGTAGCAGTCCGTAAAGCCCAAGCTTCTGCCCATCTTGTTGCATAATCTGTACAGGTTAGTATGTATCTGTTGTTGCTGAAGACTGTTGGAGGTGTGATCAGACCGATAAAATCTAATCCCCATTTTTGAAATGGTTCAAGTGGCATAATAGGCTGCGAGGGGAAGAAGTGTCGTTGCAGTGGTTGTCCAGACCTTTGACAAGTATCGCAGTGTTTGACAAATTGGGCCACATCTCTGTACATAGTTGGCCACCAGAGACCTCCTTGCACAATTTTCCGGTGAGTCAAATCTGTGGCAAAGTGACCACCAGTAGGGGTCGAGTGAGCCATCGTAATGACTGAGTTAATTTCATGCGGAGGGACACAGCGGAGTAGGATTCCGGTGTGATCTACATAATATAGTTCTCCAGCAACTAACCGGAATCGGCGACTAAAGACTGCAATTTTCCTTCGTACTGCCTTAGCGGTCTCGGATGGAAAGCATCCTTCGGTGAGAAAAGTTAGAATCTGATCATAATATGTAGGTGGTACTTGTGATTCGGCAGTCTTATCAGTCAGTGGCTCAGAACTATAGATCGCTCGAGTTGTGTCCTCTATGCCTATCGGAGCTTCACCGGAATCTAGACGAGATAGGAAAACTGCTAAGGCATGTGCATTTCCGGGTCGGTGAATAACTTCATAATCGAATTCCTGCAAGAGTAGCACCCATCGTGCTAAGCGTCCGCCTAAATGTTGTTGTCTTACTAGATAGACAAGGGCAGCATGATCCACATGGAATGTGAATTTCCGGCCTAGTAGATAATGTCTGAATTTTTTGATGGAGTAAATTAATCCTAGACATTCTCTTTCGGTGGTAGAATAATTCCTTTCTACAGGTGCAAGCCTTCTGCTAGCATAATAAACAGGGCGAAATCACTTATGTGTTTGCTGCATCAGAATACTGCGGATCGCAATATCTGAAGCATCGACAAAAACATGGAACGGATTGTCCCAGTCCGGTGGTTGTAAGATTGGGGCCTGCGTCAATAGATACTTGAGTCGCTCAAATGTAGTTTGGCATTCTTGAGTCCATTCGAACTGGCAGGGAGTTTTTGTGATTAGCCTGTTCAGTAGCATAGCCAGATGAGCAAGCCATCGTAAGTGTCTGCCATGCCATCGCACTTGACCCATGAAGCGCATAACTTCTTTTGGTGTAGTGGGCACCGGAGCTTCTAATACGACCGAAATTTTATCTGGATCTACTTGGATACCTTGTGCAGATACAATGTGGCCAAGTAACTTGCCACATGAAACCGCAAACACAGATTTGTTTGGGTTTAAGCAGAGTCTATACTCTCGGCATTTCTGAAAGCAGCACCGTAAATGGAACAGATGTGCTATCCACTTACCGAAAATTGAAAAATCATCGAGATATACTTGCATAAATGAAGTCAAATAAGGAGAAAATATTTCTTGCATACATCTTTGAAATGTGCTTGGTGCGTTTCTCAATCCAAACCACATTACCGTACAAGCAAAGACACCCCAATCGGTAATGAAGGCAGTTTTTGGTATATCCTCTTCAGCCATTCTAACCTGATTGTAACCACTGTATCCATCTAAGAATGAATACATTTCATGTCCTGCTACCCTATCAAGCATCGTATCCAGAAAGGGGATCGGGAAAGGATCCGGTACTGTTGCTGCGTTTAATTTTCGGTAGTCTACACAGATTCGCAGTTGCTTATTTTTCTTTGGCACGATCACAATTGGTGAAATCCATTCAGCATGTTCTACAGGTACAATGAATCCAACTTTTAATAATCTATCTAGTTCAGCCTTTACCTGAGATGCATAATGGGGATTCATCCGGTAGCTGGTTTGTTTTATCGACCTTGCTTCTAGCTTCAGCATGACCCTATGCTGGTAGATTCGGGGGTCCAATCCTTTCATGTCTTTGTAGTCCCATGCAAAGATGTCAGTGAATTCTCGGAGTAACTGGATTAAGCTTGCTTGAAATGTTTCTGGTAAATTTTGTTTTATTTTTACCGGACGCGGATGATCTTCATCTCCTAAATTGTAAGTAATCAGCTGATCTTCGGGGACATAGAACTGGTTGTTTCTCTGTGTCGTCTGTTGGTTTAAAAAGTTGCTGCAATTCATCGTCATGTGTCGAAATAGTGTCTTCCTTCTTAGCCTCTTCGGTGATGGGTATTACTGTACAAACTGAAGCGTTCCAATTATCTACAACGGACTGTAGATCAATAGTCCCTAAGGAAATTAAGTCCGCGTTACTCTGCAGAAACTCTTCTTCTTCATCATCTGACAATCCATCTAGCATATGGACTGGTTCAGCAAAATACGGTCTAGCGTGTAGCTCGCAAGGTTGTATAGCATCTAATTTTACCACATATCTATGATTGGCATCTTTAAACGTAAGCTCTTGTGCGGACCAGTCCTGTATTACCTTTGCATGCTTCAGCCAGGGTCGGCCGAAAAGAAGGTTGTAATCCAAAGTAGATTCTGGCAGATCTAGTATAACAAAGGTCATTTTAAAGGTCGTACCTTGTAAAGTGATGGGTACATTTTGCACAAGTCCTACAGGATGGACTCTTGATTGATCTGCCATTCTGACAAAAAATTGAACTGGCTCAATTTCGGTCCATCCTAATCTTTTGCATAATGCCGCAGTCACAATGTTAACACCAGAGCCTCCATCAATTAATACCTACGTAATTTTATGATTCTTATACCATACTGTAATCAAGGGAACTGAATGATCAACCGTAGAATCAGGTTCCGGTTGAACTGCTGCTATTGCCGAAATACAAGAAGGTACCGGATTGAACTGTTGTTGGAACTATTGTCGAATTCCAGGTACTAATGCCAATAGTTGGCCCAAAGGCAGAGTGATCGATGCCTTAGATAAGATTTCCCAAGCCTGTTGAGATTGATTGACAGGCTCTACTGATGTTGAAGTTGATGCCTCTGCGGATGCGGAGGTATCTACAGTGGGCAATGTATCTGCTGTTGATGATGTTTCTGCTGCTAACTCCCTTTGTTGTGTTCCTTCCTTTGTTAACGAGGGCTGGGCTACCGGAATAGGCTCTGCAAAGACTGGTGGTTCTGTTGTGGTCCATTGACTAGCTTTGCTATACATTCTGTGTTGTTCACGTATCCCTGGTTCAAAATTTTATGCTGCCGGTTGCAATTGTTTACCGGAACGGGTCTGGACTGCAGCAGCCTGTGTTTCCACCGGTGTGATTTTTACCATATTGGCCATTGGATTTTGACGTTCCTTCTTCCTTTGATCATACTCAGCTGCATCTTTGCAAAATCTCCTAATATGTCCAAATTCGCCACAAAAATGACAGCGTGGTGGTGGTAAATTGGGATTTTCCGGTGGTGGCCCATTCTGCCAGCGATTTGGGTTATAGTTGTTATTCCTCTGTCCTCGGTAATTTCGATATCCTTGCTGTTGGTTGTTTCTCATTTGTGGAGGCACATAATGATTGGTTGGCTGCCCTTGTTCCTGGATAATTGCATTGACAGACGCTATTCCCTGTACTCTAGCGTTGTATGCGCAGTTTTTGGTGGTGTGTCCGGCAATGTTGCAGATAGCGTAGAATGTCTGATTAAGTGCGCAATTGGTGCTGGTATGTCCTGAATTTTTGCATGTGGTGCAATATACTTGTTTGGTCATATCTTCGGCAACATGTCTATTTGTTTTTACCCATTCCAGATCTTCTGTAAATCCGCCGACTTTGTTTTCCAGCTGCAGAGTCATTGCTATGACTGCATCAAGTGTCATAGCTCCGACACATCTTATGATCATGATCTGCTTAAGTTGAGGAACCAAGCCATTGATGAACCACTGAGTAATAACATCATCTGGTAAGTTAGCATGAGCCGGTGGTAGCTGCCTTAAGTGTGTTCTGAAAAGGGTAGCATATTCCTGTACAGATTGATTCACCCTCTGTCTGTTACTCTGCAGATAATCAAAAATTTCGGCTGGATTCTTTTTTAGCCTGAATCACTGCAGAAAAGCATCTCGAACTGCTTCGTAGGTGCCAAAATGATTAATATCGTATTCTGTGAGCCACCTGGCTGCTTCATTGACAAGTGTAGATTGGAAGACAATGGCTTTGTAGGCCGGATCTGGTGGATGGTTGAGAACAGCGTAGCTTATCTCGAAAGTGCGTACGTGAGCATCCGGATTATCTCCTGGAAATCCACCAAACTTCGTGTATGTCACTCCCGTTGGAGGTGGCCTGGGTTGACATAATTGTTGTTGTTGTTGTTGTTGTTGTCTGTTCATCGTGAATATATTATAACTTCCGTCTGTATTTCTGGTCTAAATATTTGAACTATCGGAATCTATATCGTCTGATGGCACACTTTCCGGTGAAATGAGCTTGCTTACTATGCTGCGAATTTCTGTTTCAAACAGCCTTCCTTCTTCCTTGATGTCCAGTGTATGAGAACTTGCTTCCAAGCACGGCAGTTGGGCTGAAGATTCAGCAGAAAATGCTATTTTGTCACCGAATAACTGAGATTCTCTTACCGAAATATCACTGGGATAAACCGAACTTGTGCCCGAATGTGGTGTCTTTTTGCCTTCGCTGATTTCTTTGCCTAGGGTGTGTCTAATCGTAAGTGAATCTAAATCTTTTTCCAAGAGTGTTAAACTAGATTCCAACTGCGTCTTGGTAGGTTCTGGAATTACTATATCTTTGACAGACTGTGCCGAAATAGTACTGGAATGTACCAGAGATGTAACACGTTCTACCGGAATATGACCGGAATCAGCTTTAACGTTCTGAACTTTCTTGACAACTGGGTCAGTCCTAGTTGTACTTCTACCTTCCAGAGTTGTCTTTAGTACTCCAGACTGATGGTTCTTGGGATACGTTTCGCCAGACCGAGTCACCGGCATTTATCATTTTCCGTATTAATCGTGGGATATTACTAACGAAACAGTTTGCAACAATCTGGTTCTGTTGCTACTGACAATCAAACAATAATCTGATTCTGACAGATGACTGGCAATCTTGATGCCACTTTCCCACAGACGGCGCTAAGTGTTAAAGTGTTGAACTAGCGATGCTGTGTTACTGACAAACGCAAGTCGTTATCGAACAAAGATTAACGTAATACAGAGCTTCACCATAAACTATGGTTAACTCTAATTATCATTACCGTAAGACATTACCAGATCGTCGTGGGTTCTTGGGAGTGGTAGGGGTCTGTTAAACAGAGGCCCTGTACTATTTTCCCAAATCTTCGTTACAACATCAAGCGTGACTACTCGTCTAGCTCAGTTACTAATCAACATCAATACTTGGTTCTTAGATTCCTACGTCCAAAATTCTCCAGATCAGTTTACTCGAAGAACAGAACAATTGTCCCTTCTACAGATTTATGAACATATAATATATCAAACAGAGTGAATCAGACAGATTCACTCACCACAATACTTCCCGAGACATTCAATTAAAAGTTACATTTACCAAAAGCAATAATCTGTATCAAATCAACTTATGCAGTACTACATTCACTTATACTAACTCAGGGTACTTCAACGGTCGAAGAGCACACAATCTTACGATACGAAAACAATACTCAACCACATAACCTGACATTTAACATTCACTACGGTGAACTTCAGTATGAGCAGGCGACACAGACAGAACAGAAATCAACACAAACAATACTCAGAGCTTCACCATAGTGTAAGTAAACTCTGACAATCTCAGAAAGGGCATCCCTCTCTCTCTCTCTCTCTCTCTCTCTCTCTCTCTCTCTCTCTCTCTCTCTCTCTCTCTCTCTCTCTCTCTCTCTCTCTCTCTCTCTCTAAAACCATATACACAAGCGTCTCTCTCGCCATTCTCTTTACATTGCTTTATATATCTTTTTTCAAGATGCGCGTACCAACTTTTTTGCACGGATTTTGATAATCCCGGTATATCAGGCGGTCATTACGTCTGTCCCACTCCGGCGGTCGTCTAACAGATCACTTCATAAGAGATTTCCCCAAGAACCCTACGAACACTTCTATGAAAGTGACACCCATCAACGTGATAGGCATAGTGCAGCATTCCGAAGACTCTATACCTCAATACATACCCATAGAGGCAGTTACTAGAGCCCAAGCACAGAGGTAAACACAACTAGAACACCCAGGAAAATTAGCTGAAGCCAGGGAGGTAGAAGAATCAACACGAAAGAAAACTAGAACCTGGAAGGAGTCATGAGAGCAACACAAGAGGAAATGGGGTAAAAAGATTAGTGAATTAGAGGAAATCCTAAGGGAACCCATAACCAAAATCTTAGAAATGACATCACAAGAGGCTGAACCACGAATAATCACCTCTAAACCAAGATCAGTACTAGCAGACCCCACCCCAGAAAACTTTGATATGATGTTCAAAGTCTACCAAGCAAGAATACAAGAAGGACCCCAAGTAGGAGAATCTAGCAAGAATTACCCCCGAGATGACTTAGAAATTGAGAGAACCAAATTGTGCATGAAAATGATGGAATTAGCCCAAGCAATGTTTGAAGCCTCACAATACCTCAATTGGGAAATTATGTCCAGGTGTGAGCTACATTTTCAAGGACTCCTAGAGAAACTAGGGCAAGTCATATCTAACCTGACGAAAGTTGGCTCTAGCACACAAACTAGCCCAACGGAACCCTTGAAGACCACTCTATTGGAACAGGCCAGGTTAGATTTAGAAAATCACCAAACGGGGTATATGGATTCACACACCATCTTGAAAGAGATTCAAGAAAAGAGATGGAGATAGGAACAAGAATCTTGACCACCCATACTCAAGATTGATGACTCAGGGGAACAGTTCCCTGCAGATATCCCATCAATCTATGGAGATCAAGTGGATGTTTGGCCAAGTGAGCACACTAGTTTTGAATCTAACTCTTTGCAAGAGTTACCTCACTTTACGGGCTCTTGGGAAGACTGTTCAGTTCAAGTGAAAGCCCCCACTATTCGTGTAAGGGGAGGGAACTCAGTTCTTCCTAGGAATACAGAAGCTATTAGGAACACTAAAGTTTAGTGCCATTTAACTCTAGACAAGCTATTGAAGATCAAACCTGAACTATGGAAACACGTAGCAAACGAGTTCCCAGAAATAGCCGCAACCTCCCCTATACCAAGTGCACGAGGAAAGGTGCCTGAGATACCCTTAGATAAAGTGGGCGATGTGAGTGAAGGAGAGGAAGGTAACTCTTATTTGCCCATTACGTACAAGGGTCACACTACCAAATCCATTCTAGATACAGGTGTAGGAGTAGCCATTGCAATGACTTCATTGTGGAAAAGTTGGGGAAAACCAGCCCTTAGACCTAGTAGGATGAAACTGTAGATGGCAGATGGACACCTAGAAAGACCGGTAGGATCGTTAGAAGGAATTACTCTATCCACTTGTGGAGTAGAATTTGATCACACCTTTGCAATATGCAATTTTTGAAAAAAACAAGCATACGAGATGCTCTTAGGTAGACCTTTTATGTGACAGTTACAGGTTGTACAAGATTGGGGAACCAACTCTTTGTACCTACAACATCTAGGAGTAACCACAAAAGTGAACCTCACAGACTATTCACATAGGGATGTGCCACCTTTGCAATGGAACACGGTACATAGAAACGAAGACGAGAAGGAATTGGAACATTCCTTAACATCAGATCCATCTTGGTTACGTGAGGGCACACACCTGTGGATGTGTAAAATTGCAGCCAAGAAAGAGGAGCATGCTACAGCAAGAGCATCAAGAGTAGGACACCCATCTAGACCCATTATGAATCTAGCATATGTCCCAATAGTATTTCCCAACGAGGAATTCGAACCCCATGGCTGGGCAGAGATCTTAGCAACCATGGATATTTCAATTAATAAAGAACAATGGATCCCCCATTATGACGAAGACGGTTATGATATATCCATCTTCACGATGAGTCTAATGAGAGAGAAAACAGAAGAGGATAATCCTAAAGAAGAAATTTCGGATTGTAGTACACAAGTGAACAACGTGGAATGGGAAGTAGATTCGGACATACATGAATGTTCATCAGAAGAGGAATTCCTAGGCTGGGTAGAAGCTATGTTCCTAGAACTCAAGGTGAGGAAAATTCAAGATCTAGTCAATGAGAACAAAAGGTGAGGAAGAACAAGATTGTGAAAACCAAGGAGGAAGAACGCTTGATGGAAGTGCTAGAAAATTTTAGGAATTACATGGTGGAAGACCAAAAGGTGTAGGAACAAAAATAGCAAGTTTTTGTTCTTGGATCAACTCCTACCTATATGTTTTGATCCATTTATTAGTGGATCATGTTCCAAGCAAGATATGTGATTATTTATGGTCATTAGCTAGCTAAAGAGGCCCACTACACTCTCCAGCATTCATTCTTAGCAGGTGTGAAGCAAGATCTAGCAACACCACTTCATCTCTTGTGACTATTCTCCATCTCCTCCAACAGTGGTATCAGTGCAACAACAATCAAGATGGGAGGTGGATTTCCATCCTTCATTGACAAATTGGACAGAAACAACTACTCTTGCCACAACAATGGACCTCTACATGGATATGCAAATACCTGACAATGGACCTCTACATGGATATGCAAATACCTGACCTCAACACCTTGATGGGGCAACTCTTCACCCATGAGACAAAACTCAACAAGAATGGTGACAACTTAATTCACCACAACAATGGACCTCTACATGGATATGCAAATACCTGACCTCAACACCTTGATGGGGCAACTCTTCACCCATGAGACAAAACTCAACAAGAATGGTGACAACTCTAGAAGTAATCAATCTTCTGCCCTTTATACAAATAAGAATAAAGCTAAGGATAAAAGTTAAAAGCAAGAAGAATGAAGAAGAGGCTAGTACCTCTCAAGCTAATTATGCAGGAAGAGGAAGAGGTGCTAGAAGAAGGGCAGAGGAGGAAAGCAAGGCAAGGGGAGATCCTACAACAATCCATCTTGCAACATTTGTGGTCTTACCAACCACATCACAGAAGAATGCTTCAACAATACAAGGAATCAAAGGGGAAGAGGCTTCCATAGAGGTAACTATGGACAATCCAAAGGCAGATACAACAATGGACCCGACTAGTTGGGTTGTTTTATCCCAAGGGGGGATCACTATTCCTAGATTTGCATGCTTTTTCTGACTCTAATTGGGCTGGTTGCTATGACACTCGTGTGTCCACTAGTGGCTTTTGCTTCATGCTTGGTGGCTCATGTATATCTTGGTTGAGCAAGAAGCAGCCTACTGTGGACACTTCCAATTGTGAGGCTGAGTATACAGTAGCTTTCACAGGGATTGTTGAGTGTGTGTGGCTCAGATGCCTCATGGCTGATTTGGGTGTTGGTTAGACTTCTGCAACCACCATCTTCACTAATAGTCAGAGCGCATTCGCAGTTGTGAGGAACCCTGTGTTCCATGCTCACACTAAGCACATTGAGGTGCATTATCATTATGTCAAGGAGAGGTTCTCTGCTGGGGAGATCATCTTGGCATGTGTGCCCATGCAGGAGAACATTACGGACCTTTTCACGAAGGCTCTACCTAAGGAGAAGTTTATAACTTTCCGCAAAGCTTTGGGCTTACTTCCTTATGGATTGATTCCACATAGCTTGGCACTTCTTTATACATGAGTGCCAGCTCCTTGTTCACTGAATCACTCGTAGGGGGGATTTGTTGATATATTTAGGTAGTGATGTGTGCGAACACACTAGGACTATCGGGGCACTTTTTTTCCTCTTTAGGAGGTTTTTTCCCCCCAGCTTATATCTACACCTATAGCCCTAACGGGTTACTTATCTTTGTACATTCTAGTGGTAATACATTCAATATTGTGTGTTGTGCTCTAGGCTTCTTCTTCTTATTCCTTGTGTTGTTCACGTGCTTGTGTTGTGCTCTAGGCTTCTCCTTCTTATTCCTTGTGTTGTTCACGTGCTTCCGCATACGTCTAACTCCAACACATTTTTACCTCTAGATAGAGAAATTTATGTATTTCTACACTCCATTTTTTTAAAGGTCAAGGAGTGCTTCAATTTGAGGGGGTGATTATCCAACTTTTTGTTAGTTTTTATGACACTTAGGACTCCTTTTGATTGATACGCCAGGGCTAGGACTTCTTCCTTGTTAGAAACCATGTTAAAAGGGCCAATTCCTTGTATATAAAAGACAAAAACCCTAATTTGTAAGGGAGTTTTTCAATCATTTTGAATGAAATCTCGAGCATCTAACTTCTTCAGTATTCTTCTCTCATCTCCTTCCTCATGTGGAGCTCTAATGGTGCTCTTGAGGTGTCCCAGCCCCATATCTATCTAAGGCAACTATTTTTTCATGCTTTTCTTGCATGGTTTTTCCTTTTGGTGCATGTTTATGGGTTGATCTTCTTCAAGAATTCTTATTTCAGATCCATAGCTCCACCATTGAATGTTGTTTTGATTGTTTTACAGCAGTCTTCTGGATCGCCTATCATGCAAGGATATTTCATAGCCTATCATGGAAGAAATGATCATGGAATTGTGGATTTGATGGCTTATGGAATTTGATGAGGAAGATCATTCTAGTGATCTCTTTGGAAGCTATCATAGGATAGTACATTGGCTACTTGACTTGATGCTCATCCATACCATCTACTTACTAGTTCTGACTACAACATAGGTTGAGCTCTACTCTCCATGGATTGATAACCTGAAAGTGTATGAGCATGCCCCATAGCACAAGACAACACTTTTTGGCAATAGTGTCATCAAGATTGATGACCACACCTAGGTAAAGTGTGTGATGGATATCGACATTGTGCAAACACATCTCTTGGGAAGGTTTCCAATCTTTGTATGAGGAGAATGATCAGCTTGAGTTTTTTATGTGCTTAAATAATCTAGATTGGAGAACGATAGTCTAACAAGATAGATTTTTTTTTGTACTTTGTTTTTTCTTTCTTTTTTTTTTTTCAATTTATTTTGCTCAATTGGTGTATCATCAAGGAACAAAGTGGAAGAAACATATTCCAAATTTGGTATTTACTCAAGAGTTTGCATCACTTAAGGGTGTAGCTTATGCAATCTTATCATATAATCATTTGACACCATTTTCTAACATCCTAATTCTATCACTTAAGCTTTTCGCCTTCTCAATCATACATTGTAACCTATACTTCAACACTCATCCCTCAAAACCTCATCGTTCACCATTTTTTGGTATCCTTGATTACCTATGTATCGGATTATTGACATCTCTCATTCATAAGCGCTCAAACACGGAATGTTTTGCGTGTTTGAGCATCCTTACTTATTATGGTAGAGCATCAAAAGAGCATCTCACTTTGGATGCAATTAGAGCTTGCTAAAGTCTTCAATGGATAGGAAATGAGCAAAGAGGAAAAAGATTTTATTGTGCAATGGGTACACATAACAGGTAAGCATATCTTGGAATTCATCTTAGCCTTTCTTTATTAAGGAAGGATTAGATTGGGCATATTTGACGTTTATTGAGGAGATTTCTTATTGTGAAAAGGCCTTGAGTAGCATCCACATCAAGAATGACCAAATCTCCACTTGTATATTGGGGAGGTTTTTTGGCCCCATCAAAAAGCCACCCATACTTTCATATCAAGGAAGCTTATAAACATGTCAAGAAATCTTCAATTAAATACATCAAAAAAGGAAAAACCACTGTTTGAACCCATGTGGTAGCACCTCGTGTAGCTACAAAAGTATAATAAGCAATCCCTATGATGGATTTTTATGTGGCTTCATTCATTGGGCTACCTTAAAACAAATATGTGGTTTCACTTTCAAAACTTCATCTAAAATGAGCATATAGCAAACGCTTGTCTTTCTCAATTCTTCTACAATTGATGGAATGAATCCACTATCTTTGGAGCATATTCTTCTTATTGCATGTGCTCTCTTATGCTCCAATTTGGCTTCATACTCTCCCATCTAGCTAAGAAGAGTGTGCAGACACATGATATGTTGCTTGTGAATGTTGAGCTTGTTAGAAATCTAGCAAGCTCAATTGTGTGAACCAATTTTAAAGTTAAAATGCACTCCTAAACAAAATGGAGGGGAAGAGAGGAGGAATAAGCTAATAATAGAGGCTGCAAGATCAATGTTGAATGAAAAGAAACTTTCCAAACTACTTATGAGCAGAGGTTCTTTCCACAGTCACATACTTAATTAATAGGCACCCATCCAAATCCTTGGATGGAATAACACTTTATGAGGCATGGAATGGCAGGAGACCCTCATTGGATCATTGTTAAATCTTTGGGTGCATTGCTTATGCACATATACCCTCACAGATTAGACGGAAGCTTGATCCAAAAGCTGAAAAGTGTATATTCATTAGATATGACCAAAACCAAAAGGGATATAAGTTGTACAATCCCACTAAAAAAGGATTTAGAGTTAGTAGGGATATGTTGTTTGATGAAAATAGTTCATGGTTTGAAGATGATTGCAGGAAAATTAAGCTACCCTATGACTTAGAAAGTAATTTTCCAACTCTAACTCAAGAAGAACCACAAATATCAGAAGATGTCAACTCAAAAGATGAAGAGTAGATTGATTTCAAAGCTTGGAATTCCAAGTGCATGACAAAATACAAGCAGTTGGAAGACACTCCAGATTCATCTAATCAAGCACTCAAAAGATCTCAAAGGGAGAGTAAAAAACAAATAAGGTATGGCTATGACACATCATTACTCACCAAGATGACCAAAGATTCTATGTCAGAAGAGCCTTCTTCATTTGAAGAATCTAATAAGAAGGAAGAATGGAGAGAAGCCATGCACGAAGAAGTTGAAGCACTTCATGAGAAGAACACTTGGGATTTGGTTCCCAAGAAACCAAGCATGAAGGTAATAGGATCCATATGGATATATAAAATCAAGAAGAATTCAAATGGTTCTATAAATAGGTATAAAGCAAGGCTAGTAACAAAAGGTGTAGCTCAAGCAAAAGAACCACCTCCTTTACTTGTCAATCTGTGGAGATGTGAGGACCGGTATGAAGACCACGAGCATGTGAAGGCACAAGTGCGTGAGTGAAAGCACACAAACATGCACACATACACACACACGTGCACAAGGTAAGATCAAAGAGAGGAACAATGGAAAGCTTCGATTGCCAAAAGATTTCTCTTACAAAGTTCTATTCTCTAACAAGCTAACCTCAAAAATGAGCTCTCTAGCTCTTTTTATAGTTTCTTCAGTAGTTTTGGCGCTGTCCAGACCTAGTGTTTGGCCTAATTAAAAATTAGGTCCAAGGCTTATTTGAGGGCTCAAACGAAGTCTAAAAATAATGGAAATTGGTATGATGGTACTTCTAATACTCCTCAAGCTCAAGGACTCCTTGGCTTGAACAAAATGGAGTTACAAAAAGGTGAAATGATATTTACAATGGTTTGAGTGATCAAAATCATGATTTTTGTAGGGGATTCTTCTGAAAATTTGACATACACTTCTTGGAGCTCCCTACTTGCTCCTTCTTCTTATGTGTCCACTTTTTTTATGTGCTTCCATGCTTGTGCTTGACCTTGAGTTCCAACACTCCCCCCCCCCTCTCGAGTCTATCGCCCTTGACAGACCCTTGTTGTAATGGTTGTTCCATGTAGTGCTTTGAGAGGTGGTGTCCAGCCTAAGAGCCATCTATCTTCCAATTGTGGCAGGGTTGGTTGTCTGGGTCTTCATTTGTCACTACAAACCTTTGCCAGTTGTAGTCCCTAGGTATATGCTGCTTCTGTGGATTCCAGCATGAATGTGTCATTGTAAGCCGCCATGGATGCCCTCTAGATCTTCCAAAGATGATGTTCATAGTAGTCATGCCAAGTACTCATAACCCATAATGAATGATGGGTAAGTGTTGAGGGAGAATCGAGTAAGAAGAAGAAAAGAAGAAGACAACGAAAGAAGCAGCTTCACTAAAAAGCAGATATCTGAAGATATATCTCTGCAAGAAGCCCCGCAGGGGCGCATTACCCATCTCTGCACAGAGCCCCGCAGGGGCGCACACACCAAGGAAAAGCAAACAGCCTCAAAGCAATACAACAGGGTCAGATGTGTGCAACCAGGACAAATCAGAGGACCAAAAGTTAGAAAGGGGTAGAGGCTGAAAAGTTTAAGAGGGTGACTAAGAATAGCACATTCCTAGTCACTGGTGGCGTGCGTGGCAACCCAAGTCAACAGGCAAGACAAATGCAACAGGCTCTCGAGTAGTAGAGCTTGAATCAAGAAGGCCATCAAATCTGCATGTCTGTTTAACTACAGACAAAACTGACCAAGGGAAGCGTGCGGAGAAAAGAAGTAAACAGCCGACGAAAAGCTAAAGCCTGTCAAGGGACGACAGAGACGAAGAGGGGGAGAGTGTTGCAGAGCTAAAGGAAGTACAAAGCAGAGAAAAAGACGGGCCCCAAAATTTTTCCGATTTGGACATCATATTTTTTGTATCATACTCATTCTTGTAATATATTTCCCGTTGTAAAGGCACTAGAGGAGTCCTCTAGATGCATCTCCACAGAAGATTAGAGAGTTACCCATGTAAAATAGTAGGAAATTAGTCTTTTAGTGAATAAAGTGCCGGTCTCTTGTGTGAAAGGACCATTTTTAGGGCACTAGTATATAAGTCAAATGTGACTCTTTGTAAAGAACTTTTTGCCATTGTGAGAATAGAGAGCACAAAAATTCGAATTTGTGTCTTCTTCACTCTGTATCTTCTTCTTCGCGAGCTTGTATGCATGTGTATTGCTTGGAAAGAGTGCTTGTGAGTGTTGTCTATCCATGAAAGTGTTTCTTTGCTGTAGGTAAGGTGTGTGCGAAGTGTAGGAAGTGCTGAAGTGTAGGAAAGTATTCCCGCGACTCAGTATTTCGCTCATAACTTGAAGTAGGAGCGTCGGAATTGAGTGAAATTACTGCCATTGGATGCGTCTTCTCGAGAGCTTCGAAATGCATATGCTATTCGCTATATTTGGAGTTCGGAGCTGGGAGAAAAGTCCAAAATACTGACGGCTGCTGCACCAAGTATCGTTTCGCCTGGACCAACAGTTGAAACTTGTTTGGATAAGTCTTTGCCTCATTTACATTCTTTGAGTAGTTCATTTGCATTGATCATTACATGATTGCATGTCCTCATACACTCGGCTAGGTTTGTATACTCTTTGGATTGATAATTAAAAGCGTGTATCCCCACTATATGCACTTGTGAGGGGATTGAGGTATAGTCTCTTTCTCCGCAAGTCCCTAAGTTGATACTTAGGTCAACACACTTTTTGGCGCCGTTGTCGGGGAGTGACGAATCAAACCGAGGCATTCGTGTGATGGTAAGTAGCTTTTTGCATTGAAGTAAGTGGAGGAGTGGAAATCTTCTCTTCTTTGGTAAGTCATTTTGAGCCGCACTTGCTACTTCTCATTCTTGGAGTGTGTGTAGTGAGTTGTTAGTTTAGGGAAGTGAGTAGTAGGAGGAGAGTAGGAAGAGTGAGGGAGTAGAGTAGAGTAGCTTTCACTTCTTGTCTTGTTGTTTCATTTTCAGTAGATAGAAAATCCCAAGTATAAAAAACCAAAAAGAGTCATTTTGAAAATCACTTGTTTTGAGCAAGTTTCGTGAGAGAGACCGTCGAGTATCGCGAACTGCCGAGTATCGTGTGTCGTGTCTGAGCTTGTGGAGCAGCTTTAAGCAAGAAAGGGTGCTAGAAGAGTGAGACAGAGCATCAAAGGTGTGCCACTCAGTTGCTAGATCTTTTTGATCATTCAAATAATTCAATATCAGTGTCAAACGATCTGCGTCAGGTATCGTCTAAGATCTTCAGGGGGTAAAAGAAGTGATTTGATTGATACAGAGAGTGAGGAGAGGAGAGAGGAACTAGGAAAACAAGGGAATCAAAACAAAACTTCAAAAACATTTCTCAAAAATTGTCTAAGGGTCAAGTATCGTTTCACTCCCGCGGTCGAGTATCGCGATACTTAGCAAGTATCGTGACCTCCTGTGGTCGAGTATCGCGATATTTCCCGTCGATCGTGTATCGTTTCATACCGATCGCGATACTTGGTCAGAGATCGTTTTTGCCAGCGATCGTCTATCGTGTATCGTTGATTGTGTATCGTTTCGTGCCGGTCGCAATACTTGAGAAGTATCGTTTGGTCAAAGATCGCGATACCTAACAAGTATCGTGTATCGTTTTGCCAGCGATCGTTTGTGAGAGATCGAGTATCGTCTGTGCCTAAGTATCGTGTATCGCTTCTCAGAGATCGCGATACTTACCAAATATCGTGTATCGTCGATCGTTCCAATTCAGAGATCGTGTATCGTAGGATCCCAAGTATCGTGTATCGTTTTTAGCCAAGTATCGTTTGGCCCAGAGATCGCTTAGATCAAAGATCGCGATACTTCCCACAGATCGAGTATCGCCTGTGCCCACATATCGTGTATCGTTTTCAGCCAAGTATCGTTTGGCCCAGAGATCGTGTATCGTGGATTTTTGGAGACAAGTATCGTGATTTGGAAAAAAATTCTTTTTCAGTCAATTTTTTCAGCCAAAGTTCACTGGAAATTTTTGACCTGTAGTTAAGAGTGCCAAAAGCCCAAGGGTAGCAAAGACTGATCAGAGTTTAGAAGTGGATGAACCTGAGATCCGGAAGAACCCTAGGAAGCCAAAGAAGTGTAATTTCTTCTGTAGGAAGTGTAGCAGAGCCAAGTAACCGTTCACACTATTCTGAGACCTCCAGTGAGTCAGAGGAAGAAACTCCCATGGCTTCAGAGGATATGCAGAACACAGTACCCATGATTGGCATGATGTCAATTATTGAGGGAGAGTACAGAACCTCCTTGGAATATGTGAACACCAACCACAATGAGGTCCCCATTTATCTGGACGGTCTAAACAGATCTGTGGCCAGATTAAAGAAAGCGTCAGAGGCTTACATAGTGCCTAGACCAGCAGTCAAATATGTAGGAGGACTTTACATGGACAAAAGAGATATCCAATATGTTTTCACAGAACACCCAGAAAACATTAATGAAATTGGTGAAGAAAATAATGTTTCAAACTTAAATGGAGGAGGGAATGAAGAGCAAGTAACTACACCTAGAGGAAGATCTACAGTCGCAAGGATATGGAGAGGAGATCTAATTCCCCAAGATGACACCTTAATGGATGTATATTTGATCAATGGGATGGAGCATCTCCTTAGAGCACATTCCTCAATTTGGGAAGCTGCTCCTAATCCGGTCACCATCTATGAGTTGCAGGATCCTGATTTTTCCACCATTATCACATATCTGGATAAAAATCAGAGAAGATATTGGCCCACAACAGAAGCGGAAAGAGCGGAGTTGAAATACCAGAACATCCCAGTGTTCCCCCCTAGAGACCAAGCCACTACTTCAAGAAACCCATTGGGAACGTCCCATAATGATTCATACCAACAGTTGGGCCAGACACAACAGACACAACAAACACAACAAACGCAACAAACCCAAATCCCCTTCAGACCTCCTGCACAGTTCGCAATGCTTGTGAATAACCCTAACTACCGACCTCAACCAACTATTGACCCCAGACATGGAATTCATGCTCCAGTCAGACCGCCGGTAGTAAGAGGACCAGGCATACCAATAGGAAGACCTATTTTCCCAGTGATGCCTAGACCACCCGAAGCAGGAAGACGACTAAGGCCAATCCAAGTTTAAATTTGGGAGCAAGAAAAACGGAGTACCATTTGGTGGATGCTCTCATTGACACAGGAGCCGCTGTAAGCTGCATCAAGCTTTCTTTGACCCAAAAACTCAAGGAGGCAGTACGCCCATCGATGGCACAATTGATAGGAATAGGAGGAACAATTACTCAATGCATAGGTGAGATCACCTTACCTTTACATCTTGGTAACAACACTATGGAACAAAAGCTATTAGTGTGTCATGATCAAGATTTACTTGAGGAGGTAGTGTTAGGTCAAGACTGGATTTACGAATACGAGGTGACCATTCAATTGGCGTTAGGATACATCTCAGCCAGGATAGGACATCGTGAAGTATTCAGTCTGCTAGACGAACGACCAATCAAATCTGTAAGCATGGAGCAAACAGTTCATTCTAATGAACAAAGTCCTGAATGTATGATCACTAGCACTATAGAGACACCTTCATCGAGTACTATATGTGCGGACACATTAAATTCTGCTTGCACACCATGTTATAGTCTAGCAAGTCTTGAGAGTGTCAATCAAGCTGAAACCAACCTCACCAAAGCACCATGCATAAGAGAGACTAGTCCTCTGAGTAATTCAAAATCTGTACCCATTAAAATATACCCTATTCCATACTCTAATCAAGCGTGGATAAAGAAAGATGAAGTGGAGGAATATCTTCGACGACAGAAGCACAACCGACATCAGAACAAACAATCAAAGGAGAAACCAACTCAGTTTGAACAACGAAGTCATCGACAAATTGCTACAATATGGATTCCAAAGAAAGTAGTAGCTGCTCAACAGGATCGTTCGCAAAATTTCTGGATTCCTAAGTCATGCACTACAAAGAAACCAAACCGAAAGGATGATCCCCAAAACAAGAAGAACCAATGTGGTCCACAGGCAAAACAGCCACAGAAAAAGAGTTACTGGAGAAAGAAGGAGTCTGTAATGGCAATCCGAGCCATTCCGAGATTTACAAATCAGATCAAACCGACCTACAACAAGAAGAAAAGAGCCACATTCAGTGGAAGTGGGCAACATACAACAAGGCCCAGCACAAGGAAGCAGATTTGGATACCGAAAGACAAAACAAACGGCATGCATATGCCAACTACTTCCAATTGCACACATATGGAGCCTTCGAGAACCAAAGTATGCATGATAGGGCCACATTACAAGGCCAAGCATTCGGCACATCCTTCTTCTATTTCAGGATAGTCAAGCACATTTTCCTCACGGGGAAATAGGAGAGCACTTGTACATATATCAAGAAAAATATTCCAAAAAAATTTAATAACCGCTTCGGCTATAAACTAACTTTTCTGTTTTCCTTTTCAGATGAAAATATAAAAATACATAAAAATGAGAAAAATCCAGGTATTACCTTTCTCACACACACGGGAAAGGGACGACACCGATCACTCGGAGCAATATCGAGCTTATGACAAACAAATAAAGGAGGATTTCTGATAAGATATGGCAACTAATTCATACTCTATATTGAGTGCAAATGGCGTCTACTGATTCAGAATCTACGCAGCAGGAAGAGGTGCAGCTTCTTCCATTGGAATCAGTAACAAAAGCAAGAGGTCACTGGTTCCGGGATGATCAACCAGTGGCAGAGCTCATCTTCATGGCAACTATCAAGATAATGGATACAAATCATTATTTTCCTATCATGTCACAGGACTTCAAAACGATCATACAGGGGCTACCTCATATTGAGGATGTATGGACACAAGCGGGCATAGAGGCATTTCTCAAACTGCCTATATATGTTCCAGACTTTCAAAGATGTGCACAAGTCATGAATACCATGCAACCTGCCGCAACAAAAATATCAGTTCCAGAAGCACGTGTCTTGGATAAAGTCGGAGTTTGGAAGACAATCCAATTCACACATGAGTTAATCAATAAAGCTTTTGGATGGAATCAAGCAGGTATTACTAGTGTCAAAGACGAGTGCCATGATCCCAAAAAGAGATCATTCTTGGAAATAAACAGAATTGATATAGAAGATGCTGTGCGATTGGTACATCAGCACTTTTGTTTCCCCAGCATGCACAGATACACAGCTCCACAGAAGATAGTAGTGCAATTACTATCGCATGCCATGCGACAAATAGGAAACAAAATCAATTTAACAGGGTATGTCCAAGAAAGGTTATTTGAAGCCCAGAAGAAGTGGGGACAAAAGAAGTTTTTGAATGGCAGTTCTGCATTGACCTTGTTCATATATGAAGCTCTAGAAATGAAGAATTGTTTGAGAGAGATGCCAACCTCAGAAGGGCTAGCAAAATACGCAAAATCAGCTACCGTCCCTAAGAAAAAGAAAGCAGTAGTTATGGTTGAAGAAGCTGGAATGAGCACACAAAAACCCATGAGGGGTACAAAGCGCCTACGGGAGGAGGAAGCCCAAGCTACACCACAATCAAAGAGAACTCATCTCTTACCGAAGATCACGACGGCTCAAATGCCGATTACAAAGAGAGATCTTTCCGCTGCTCTCGAAGAAACACATCAATATATGCAAGGGCAGGTAAATTTAAACATTCAAGGTCATCATTATACACAGGCTAGTCAAGAGAAACCACAACGGAGTCCAGAGAAAACACCAAAACAAGCTGGAAGATACAAAGAACTAGGGATCGAGGATTCCAGTACAAATACGGACTCCAGCCCTGAAAAAGATACCTTGGATACTGATATACGGATAGAAACTCAAGAAGACGACTGGAATGAGATCGATCAAGTGGAAGTAACGCCGAGAAATCAGGAAGAAAAGGAAAAGAGAGTAGAAGAATCTATGGAACAGGCGCATGTCATTCAATTGAATGACACTACAAAGATCAGCATCAAGGAAGATACAACCACTGGTATTACACATGTAAAACAACCTATTAAAGAGGAAGAACAAACTCCAGTAGGTAAGGAAACAAATGAATTACAAATAAAAGAACAAATTGTAATTGAGGTACTGGATGACACACCTCAAGGAAACAAAGACGACATGGGGGCTGAGCCAAGGATCCAGCTTCAGATTAGGCAGCCCCATGACAATACATTACATATCGCTCAGGGCAAAGATGTCACAACCGGCGAAGAACCAAGCATTCCAAAAACATGGCTGAATGTGGATGTCACTCAACTGAAACCGGTAGTCAAGCAGATGATTCAAACAGCCATGGACACTCAACAACAGATGATGGATATAGATGCCGACTATGATCAGGCAAGAAGAGAAAAGAATCAGTTTCAACTCATGAGTGAGCAGCTATCGGCACAATTGATTGAAGCACAAAAAGAATTAGCAATCAAAAATACGGAGGTGCTGGCAATCAAACTACAACATGATGCATCCATTGCTCAGAATCAACAGATGCATACACAACTAACAGAGTTGCAAAGATTACACGACGCTAGCGAGGCCGAGAAAGAGAAAATGAGGATGAGAAGCATGTTATTAGAACAACAGCTCAAGTTATATATGGAAGAGAACGACAGCCTCTGCAACAGAAATAAAGAATTAATGAAGTCTTTATTATATGATCAACCAATCGTACAACAGGAATCCACAGAAACCAACGAAAAAGAATTAAGAGATCAGATCACACAATATGCAGATTCACTAAGACAAGAGCGCACATTAAGAGAAGAGTCGGAACAGAAGTACAGTCAAGAGATAAAAGAATTAAAAAAGCAGTTAAATACAGCACAGGGAAAACTCGTAACAAGCTACAGTGAAAACATGGATAATGTGGCTGAAATAGAAAATGAGTTACTTGCAGCAAAAGAAGCACTCAGGGCAGCCATGCAAGAAGTCAAAGATAAAGATGAATGCATAGAACAGTTGAAGACTCAAATAAAAGAGAAAGCATCGATCGGGACACCAGTAGTGCCGGCTAAGGAAAATCCTACTAACGAGGTAGAGGTAAGTCCTCTATCTCACCCGATCTATAATTCTCCAATACGTGAGCAGCTGGCGGATATACATGATGATCATCCTATGCCATATACTGCAGAAATAAGTCAGAAGGAACGGGCACTAGTGGTGTCCCGATTGAGAGAAAACTTTGAAAATGAAGTGGTCAAAGTAATGAAAGAGGCCAAGATCAAAGGTAAAGACCTGGACAAAATTATGAAGCCATTCAATATTCCATACGGACTCTTGAAGGAGAAAACAAGACGTTATATAACAAAGATTACACAGAAGAGTCCAGATGAGCAGCTGCATTTCAAACACGACACATTCGAATACACGCAAGCAGAGTTTGAAGCTGCGCAACCAGTGTGGCGACGAAAATTTTTGGAGAAACATCCCACACTACGAGTGCATTGGCAAGCAGCGCCATATGCATTCCAGGTAAACCCTTCATTTTGTCCACTACCACGCAGAAGGGATACCAGGGAATTTTTGGATTTGCAAAGAAGCGGCACTATAAATAAACAGTGGCTCAATTATCCTATGCTTCCGAGCCCGCCACATAATTACTTGCCAACGGAGGATTATATGGTCAAAACCATAGAATTTTGGCTACAGAATTACGCGACAGTACCTGATTTAACTGTAAAAATGACCAACAAAATACTTAGCATGATCCTCACAGTCTTGAAGGTATTCAAGCATGTGGCCTACACATTTTTGAACTTCATAGGCATTAATCAGGGCACGGCGATCCTCATTTTTGATCTATCAGTTATGCCGAGCAGACCAACAATCATGGCATATTATTCTAGAATTATGTTCTTGCCAAGTGTATATATGCAGACTTTCGAAGAAGCTTTCTTTACAGGATTTTTTGAAATGGATTCCGAAATTTTTTTGAAGATGTCATCTAATTTAAATGCCAGATTAGTGGCATATGAACTCAGCTTCTTCGCAGATCACAGACAACCACCCAATGACGGTGTAAAGGCAGAACAATGGAAACAACTCATGATACGTGAAGCAAATCTGCTGAATGATACAGAGCAAAGAGTATATCAAACATATGCCCGTCGCTTATCAAAGCCTGTCGGGGACGACAGAGTCCAGGAGGGGGGCAGTGTTGAGGGAGAATCGAGTAAGAAGAAGAAAAGAAGAAGACAACGAAAGAAGCATCTTCACTAAAAAGCAGATATCTGAAGATATATCTCTGCAAGAAGCCCCGCAGGGGCGCATTACCCATCTCTGCACAGAGCCCCGCAGGGGCGCACACACCAAGGAAAAGCAAACAGCCTCAAAGCAATACAACAGGGTCAGATGTGTGCAACCAGGACAAATCAGAGGACCAAAAGTTAGAAAGGGATAGAGGCTGAAAAGTTTAAGAGGGTGACTAAGAACAACACATTCCTAGTCACTGGTGGCGTGCGTGGCAACCCAAGTCAACAGGCAAGACAAATGCAACAGGCTCTCGAGTAGTAGAGCTTGAATCAAGAAGGCCATCAAATCTGCATGTCTGTTTAACTACAGACAAAACTGACCAAGGGAAGCGTGCGGAGAAAAGAAGTAAACAGCCGACGAAAAGCTAAAGCCTGTCAAGGGACGACAGAGACGAAGAGGGGGAGAGTGTTGCAGAGCTAAAGGAAGTACAAAGCAGAGAAAAAGACGGGCCCCAAAATTTTTCCGATTTGGACATCATATTTTTTGTATCATACTCATTCTTGTAATATATTTCCCGTTGTAAAGGCACTAGAGGAGTCCTCTAGATGCATCCCCACAGAAGATTAGAGTTACCCATGTAAAATAGTAGGAAATTAGTCTTTTAGTGAATAAAGTGCCGGTCTCTTGTGTGAAAGGACCATTTTTAGGGCACTAGTATATAAGTCAAATGTGACTCTTTGTAAAGAACTTTTTGCCATTGTGAGAATAGAGAGCACAGAAATTCGAATTTGTGTCTTCTTCACTCTGTATCTTCTTCTTCGCGAGCTTGTATGCATGTGTATTGCTTGGAAAGAGTGCTTGTGAGTGTTGTCTATCCATGAAAGTGTTTCTTTGCTGTAGGTAAGGTGTGTGCGAAGTGTAGGAAGCGCTGAAGTGTAGGAAAGTATTCCCGCGACTCAGTATTTCGCTCATAACTTGAAGTAGGAGCATCGGAATTGAGTGAAATCACTGCCATTGGATGCGTCTTTTTGAGAGCTTCGAAACGCATATGCTATTTGCTATATTTGGAGTTCGGAGCTGGAAGAAAAGTCCAAAATACTGACGGCTGCTGCACCAAGTATCGTTTCGCCTGGACCAACAGTTGAAACTTGTTTGGATAAGTCTTTGCCTCATTTACATTCTTTGAGTAGTTCATTTGCATTGATCATTACATGATTGCATGTCCTCATACACTCGGCTAGGTTTGTATACTCTTTGGATTGATAATTAAAAGTGTGTATCCCCACTATATGCACTTGTGAGGGGATTGAGGTATAGTCTCTTTCTCCGCAAGTCCCTAAGTTGATACTTAGGTAAACACAGTAAGTGTGTTTGTGCATGGGTTAAGTAAAATATGTGCCTTGTGCACGGCCTTGTAATGTAGCCTTATGCATGCTTACTTGGAAAATGCATTGGAAGAAGTATGGTGCAAAAATTGGGGATCTTGAGCTAAGTGCTCAAGGGTATGCCAACCAAGAGGTTTCCTAATCTATCATGGTTATAGTGTTTCCAAAGTAAGGATACTTACCATGGTGAAGGGTCGATCGATGTTTATCTCTTCATGTTGTACTCCTGGCATTTGTGATGGACCATCAGCTAGTCTTTCATTGTCGATGAATGTCTGTGTGGATGGTTCGCTGATGAAATTCTTTGAGTGACTCGTCTTGTCTCCTCTTTTCAAAGCAACATTTGCCAAGTACTGAGAATTGAATTTCTTTATATTCCTTGACAAACAACATTGGGTAACTACACCAAGCTTAGTCTCACATATTCTCTTTAGCTCACCATAAGTAGGATTTGCAGGGTACCAAAACTACCCATTGCAGATACCTCCTTGGATGTTCTCGTACATACAGTAGTTAAGCATCGCTCAAGTTGTGGACCTTCAAGCTCTTCCCTCCTACCATGGGAAGGGGAAACAATAGTTGTGGATGCCATGTTCATGCCAAGTGCTTGACATCTACCAGACAAGGCAGCAATAATATCATTTGCTAGCCGAGACACACTTCTATCCAAACTGATAAATGCCCAATAATCAACGGTTCCACCTTCAACGAAGCATGACTCATTCATGTTCCATGAGCCAAACCTGGGAACAAGTTCTTTCTCTCTCTCTTTCCCCTTTTTTTTTTTGCGAAACAATGTCAAAAAACAAGAAGTCAAAGGTTAGTATCAAAAAAATAGTTTACATGTGTCAATGTGCTCTAGTGCATGGGACTCTCAATTGTGTCTATGCACGGCCATGTAATGTGGCCCTATACTAATGCATACTTTGGAAATGCATGACCTAAATGGTGCAAAAGAAAGGGTTGTGCAAGGAGCACATGGTTGATGTGCGTCGAGGCTTTCGATGTTATTTGTGGATGTTGATGTCATCTATCTTGGAGGTATCCATTGGATCTCGAGATGACAACTGATCCTTCCTCCTTATAGGGATCCATCTGAGAACGATCTGCGACTGTGTAGTGAACACCTTTGGCCTATTCATCCTTGGCTGTTTTCTTGACTGTTGTGTCCCTTGTGGTTGGTGCTTTGGTTTTGTAGGGGTGGCTATGGCTTTTGGCTTCCAAACCCATATCCTTGATGATTGTCTTCTGACTCTTGTTGAAGAGGTGAGTTGGTCTCCTTTTGTTCTTGGAGTTGGGTTCGGACCCTTGGCTCACCTTGGCTTCTTTGTTGAGACTTTTCTCATGTGGGAGAGCATAGATGGTTGTGTATGTAGGAGTTGCTTGGGTACCCATATTTGTAATTGTCCTTGTTGAGCTGCAGCTGATTTCTTAGGCACCCAAACTTGTCGAATACCTTGTGGTTGAGCTTGTCCGAGCTTCTTCCTTCGTCTTCTAGCCTAGTTGGCTTGCCTGGATGGGATTTGTAGGGGCAAGGCTGGTGGTTGCTCTCCTTTGCGTACCCAGATCTGCTTCATGCTCGGAACTGCTTTCTTGTTGAATGGTGTCTTTCTATTTGCTATAGCAGTTGTCCTAAATTTTTGTGCTTGCTTCTTAGGTTGAACTACTGTGGATGCTTTACTCTTCAAAAAAGAAGGAGGGTTTGCTTGCCTTTGTGAATGTCCTTCCATGATTGAGTCCTTCTGGATCATAGAGCTTTTAACACATACAACATCTTGGTCGTGAAGATTAGTCTTAGAGAAACTAATAGAGTGTGTGGTGCCATGATCTGTGAGCATGCAGTTCTCTAATTCTAATGTAATGCATTGTTCATGTACCCAAACTTGAAGAAGTTGACTTCTGAGGTTCAGGCTGACTGCATGGTCATAAATCCAATCTTGACCCAAGACAAGTGATTCTGTAAGGTCCTCATCTCGACACACTAGCATTTTGACTCTCATTGGAACATCTTGAAGGTAGATGGGAAATTCCACCTCGCCCAAACAAGGGGTTTCCACACCTCCCAAACCTATGAGATAAGCTTCTATGGGATTGATGTCCAACTGCAAGTCTTGACAGTAGGAAAGTCTAACTACACTAGTTGCTGCACCTGAGTCAATCAATGCTTTCACAGCTCTTGCACTCTTTCCTTGTCCTATCTCTATGGTCACAAAGGGACATCGGTCAATGCTTTGAGACGTAATTATACCTGATTTTCGGCACATATCCATGTGATATTTTGGGGCTTTTGAGTTGACATCTAGGTCTAGTCGCCTTAACTTATTTCACCTAATACACTCTCTAGCCTCCACCTGTGCTTCTTCTCTCACCCTTAACTCCTCTTCTTTTCGCTTCTTAGCAGTGTTGAGTCTCATTAGCATATCCTCAGTAAGAGGTTCTTGATATAGCTTGACTCTACATCCACTGATATAGTTTGGCAAGATATCTCCTTCTAGAGTGGCCAATTGAACTGCACCGCTAGTGGAAATTCTATTAATGATCATGGTTCCTTATCCTCTTTGTTCCAACTTACAGGCATGTTGCTTTAGCGTATAAACCAACACTAGGTCTCCCTCTTTCAATCCTTTATCTTTGATGTTTGCATCAAAGTATGCCTTTTGTCTTTTCTTTGCAGCATAGATGCCTGTTGTCGCTCGTAGCCTCATCTCACCTAAGCGTTCTAGATCAAAGATCCTAGAGGACAATTCATGTCCATTCCACTCATGCTCTTGTGCTACCTTTAATGCTGGGATTAGGAAATCTAATGGTAGCACAGAATTTTGTCCAAAGACCATCTGAAATGGGGTGGCATTGAGTACCATTTTATAGGCAACCCGGTAAGCCCAAACAGCATGATGAAGTTGTTTGTCCCAATCAGAGCGTTTATTATTTACTAGTTTAGTCAAGACATTACATAGGATCTTGTTTGTGCTCTCAGCTTGTCCATTAGCTTGGGGATGATAGGGGGTAGACTTCTTATGTATCACCAAGAATTCTTGGAGAAGATTTTCAATGACTTCATTCAAGAAGTGTGTGCCTCTATCACTCACTAACTCTATTGGTAGTCCATATCTCGTGAACACGTTCTCAAATAAGAACTTTGTCATCATCTGAGCATCATTCTTTGTTGTGGCTTTTACCTCTACCCACTTAGTAAGGTAATCAGTGGCTACAATGATATATTCTGCATGGGAGTTCCTAGCTAGAGGGTTAATAGGACCTACAAAGTATATGCCCCACTTTGAGAATGCACGTCCTCCCATCATTGGCCTCAAAGGCATCTCATCTTTTCGTATTGGATATTGTGCATGTTGACATGTATCACATTTCTTCACATAGGTATGTGCATCCATATGAAGAGTGGGCCACCAAACTCCTGAGAATAGAATGGTCTTGATTACTCGATCAGGACCAAAGTGTCCACTAGAAACACCATTGTGTGGAGTTTCTAGGACTTTCAAATAGTCTGATTCATGAACGCATAGTCTTAAGTAACCATCTTTGCCTCTTCGGTATAGGTTGTCTCCTACTAAGGCATAGTCTTGAGCCTCTTGCTCCATGCTTCGTCTTCTTGCTAGACTAGCCTCTTTGGGTAATGTTCCTGATCGCATAAATTCTACCAGTGGAGCGCTCCAATCTGGAATTAATGACACTTGATAAAGAGTAGCATGCTCCACTTGGGGTCTCTCTTTGCACCCTGGAAAATTCTTAATCCACTCGTGTATTTCTTTGTCCATGCTAGGCCAATACACTCCTAAACGTTTTAGATTTTGCAATGTTCTCTTTTAGAGTAGTGATTTCCTAGCAATCCTTCATGGGCTTGTTGCAACCAACTACTATGTTCATCGTCCTCAACACAACAAGCTAATACACCCGCAGTATCTTGTTTGTACATGCTTCCTGCCAATATGTGATATTTTTGTGATTTTACAACTTCTTCTTGTGATGTTTTAACATTCTTATTTGCGGGTCCAAAGGTTAGGACTGGTACCAACTTATTTGCCCATTTAGGAACAACTTCTAAATTGAACAGATAAGCATCAGGGAGTTCATCAGACACTCCTTGCGGTGACTCACCTGAAGTGATGTGAGAAAGGTGGTCTGCCCTAAGGTGGGTCTTACCTTTTTGAACAACCACTTCAAAGTCATATTCCATTAGTAAGAGGAACCATCTTACTAAGCATTCTGCATTGCAAGGTTTATTGAACAAATATAACAAAGCTTGATGATCAGTGAAAAACTTGAACTTATTGGCCAATAGATAGTGTCTAAACTTCTTCACAGCATATACCATGCCTAAGCCCTCTCGCTCTATTGTGGTATAGTTCCATTCAACTGCAATTAGCTATCTGCTAGCATATGCTATGGGTAAGCCTAGATTTCCTTCACCTGTGGGTTGTGCTAGCACACATCCTATGCCATGATTGGAGGCATCCACATGGACATGGAATGGCTTATTCCAATCAGGAGTGGTCAATATTGGTGCTGTGCACAAACGTTTCTTTAACTCATTGAAGGAATTTTCACATTCATCATTCCACTCAAAATTTGTCAACAAACCATAAAGAGGTTTAGCTATGATCGCATACATGTGGATAAACCTGCGGTAATATCCACAATGGCCCATAAAAGCTTGTACCTCTTTAACATTCCTTGGCCTTGGCAACTCTGCTATGGCTCTAACTTTGTCCTCGTCTGTGGATATTCCATTCTTCGAAACAATATGACCCAAGATTTTACCTTGTCGTACCATGAATACACACTTCTCTGGTTCAGACACACTCGATATTCTCTACACTTGTCGAAGATTTGTCTGAGCTCAGGGATGTGGTATTTTCTTACTTGGGAATGAGCACATAAATCATCCACATATACTTCTAAGCTCTTTTGAAGAACTCTTTGAAGACATGATACATGAGCCTTTGGAATGTTACAGGTGCATTGGTGAGACCAAATGGCATCACACGAAATGCAAAGATTCCTCACTCTGTGGCAAAACCTATTTTTTGTTGATCTTCTGGGGCAATTGCTACTTGATTGTAACCTGAAAATCCATCAAGGAAGCTATAAACTTCCTTGCCTGCAACACGCTCCAATAGGTGTTCCGTGATTGGAAGCGGATAACTGTCTCTGATCGTAGCGGCATTAACTTTTTTAAGGTTAATACACACTCGCAACTTCCTGTTCTTCTTGGGCACCACTACAATGGGGGACGCCCACTCAGTATGCTCAATTTCATAGATAAATCCGGCTTCAATCAACCTATCAATTTCCTCTTTTATTTTAGCTGCATAAGTGTCATTATATGTGTAGGGCTTTTGTTTGGTGGGCTTGGCATCAACTGTCATTGGGATCGTATGAGAGCATATTCTTGGATCGACTCCCTTCAAGTCTCTATAGTGCCACGCAAACAAGTCCCTATATTCCCTTAATAGAGCTACAAGCTCCATTTCTTCTCCTGCACTTAGGTCATCTCCTATGTATGTACATCGTTCTTTGTTCTCTTCAATGGTTACCACATTTTTTTTGGTCTTTTCTTTATTATCATATGCTTCTCCTATAATGGGCCTCTCTCTTAGGCATTCGCACCAAAATTTTTTGATCGTCAACTTCATATTTCTTGAAATTTTTTGGTACCTCGAAAAATGATTCCTCCTGTTCTTCTTTCACTACTTTTCTTTTCTTTTTCTTTTGACTACCCTCACTTCTGTCCTTGGAATTTATAGTTTTTATGTTTGTGAGAGGTTCTTCTTCTTTCTTGTTAAACACTCCTACATCTTCTAAATAGTGCTTCTCTGAGTTAAAGCAACTATCCATCACAATGGACTCTAGATCATCGTCATTCTCTTCTTCTTCTATGACATCACTAGGGTCACATTCTTCTAGCAAGGGCTGACACATGAACACTGAAATATCATAACCCTCCTCATCACAATGACGTTTCCATTGTTCTTCATTGATTGCAATGTCCATGGTAGCTAAGATTTCTGCCCAACCATGAGGCTCAAATTCCTCATCTGGAAAGATAATCGGTGTATAGGTTGGGTCTTTAATTTGTCTATCTCCTGGAGAAGTTCCTTCTTCTCTTGCCTTTAAGCGTTTTTCCTCTTCCTCCGCAACCTTGCACATCCACAAATGAGTATCTTCATGCAACCAGGATGGATGAGGTGAACTTCCCAAATGCACAGAGATAGAATCTTCTTTCGCTTTGTGAATAGGATTCCACTGTAGGGGTGGTACATCTCTGAAGGTGTAATCCTTCAAATTAACCTTGGTGGTGCCCCCTAAGTACTGTAAGTACAAGGAGTTGGTTCCCCAATCCTGTACTATTTGCAATTGTCGTAGGAAGGGTCTTCCTAGGATCATCTCATAGACATTATTTTTCTCAAAGTCACATATAGCAAAGGTATGCTCAAACTCTACCCCACAGGTGGTTAGAGTTATCCCTTCTAGCAATCCTAGAGTTCTTTCAAAATGACCATCTACCATTTGAAGCTTCATTCTAATTGGTCTTAATGTGGGTTTGCCCCATTGCTTCCACAAGGAGGTGGTCGCAATAGCAACACCAGCACCTGAATCTATGATTGTTTTGGTTGTGTAACCTTGGTAGGTGATTGGAAGATAAGTATTACCTTCTTCACCCTCACACATGTCCCCTATTTTGTCTAGAGGTATATCTGGTACTTTTGGCTAAGAGCTTGCTTTTGGCATATTGGACTCAAGTTATGGGACTTGATCCTTCACATGATTCCATAGCTCGGGTTTTGCTTTGAGCAGCTCTTCTATAGTGAGATTACACTGAACCTTAGTATTCTTCATGACATCAGTGTTCCTTGGAACCACTGAGTCTTCATTTCTTACCAATATTGTGGGAGCTCTAATCTGAAGAGATTCAGATTCCCATGGGCATGGAAATTGAGGCAGTTCTTCTAAGGTATTAGATTCAAAATCTAACCTTTCGTCTTCTTGTTGCTCTATTTGGTCTCCATAGATAGACGGAATGTCTTGGGGAAATCGATCATCAAGATCATCAATCTCTGGAATATGAGGGGGGTTACCCTTCTCCTTGGCCCATTTCTCCTCTTGTATTTCCCGCAAGAACTCTTGAGAGTGCTTCTGAATTGAAGGAGGTATTCCAGCATCCGTGGAATTAGGAACATAAGCTCCCTTTGGTGGTGAGCTTCTTCTCTCAATAACTGGTTGAGCCTGTGGAGCTAAAGAAACTTGTGGTTTGTTTACCAACTGCTCTAATCTTTCTAGTAAGCCCTGAAAATGCAAATCCGGTTTGATAGAGTTTGTCTGATTGAACTTTTGACTAGTCTCAAGTATAGCTTGAGCTTGTTCTACCATTTTCATGCACATTTTCATCCGTTCAATCTCTAAATCCGCTCTAGGGTAACTCTTGTCTAGGTTTGCAGTTGTTGGCCCTTCTTGAAGTCGAGCCTGGTAGGCCTTGAACATCATGTCCAAGCCTTCTGGGGTTGGATCTACAAGAACAGACCTTGGTTGTGGTCTATTTACAATGGGTGGTGAAATGGGATGAGATGGAGTGGATGGAGTTTTGGCATGCGAGGGACTTTGAGATGCAATGTCATCTATTTTTGTTTTTGCTTCTTTCAGGCTTTCTTCTAGTTCCGATAACTTTTATTCCACTTGCGATTGGCCTTCTCTCTAGTATCTTTCCATGTTCTTGTTTTCCTCTTACTAGGCTCTCCTGATTCACTCGACTCTGATTGTTCAGCTGGCTTATCCTGTTTTAAGGCTTGTGCCCTAGTGACTGCCTATATAGGAGCCACATTACTGCTACTAGCACTTGAATACACCACTAAGCCTACCACATTAATGGGTGTAACCTTGGGAACACTAGAGGGGTTTCTTGGACAATCTCTGGGAAGATGGTCTTTGCCACACTCAGGTCAAAAAGCTTGTATTGTGATGGCCTGTCCTTGTCCCAGAGTTGGTGAGTGGGGACATTCACGAATGAAATGATCACCCTGGCATGTAAAACATGGTCCTCTAGGGGCTTGTGGTCTCATTTGCCTCAATTGGGGTCTAGGGTTCAGATTTGTGTACATGACATTGGAGTATTCTGGCTCCCAATTTTGTTCCATAAGTGGTGCCTCATATTGATACGAGTGAATCTCACTATGCTCAGGTGACTCTATGTAATAAGCATGTGGACTACCTTCATGGGAGTAGTATGAGCTATGAGCATGAGATTCATTATCTGGTATCAATGGGTTTAGTGGCACCAATGCTCTATTTGGATTTTCCTCTCCCACAGCATATTTGACTGGAATCACATTGGCAAGAGCTGGTGGTTGGTTTCCCAAGACTGGTTGTGGCCTATATTGTGCCTGATATTGCTGTTGTGGTCAATAATATGGCTGCTAGTATTGGTTCTCATACCTACCCTGTGGGTAAGGTTGTTGATAATTTTGTCTGACAGCTTGCCTATTGTAGGGACAATCTTGAGCCGTATGGTTTGTGTACTTCCTTTCAATAGTGCAGTATGGGGCATTCCTTTCTCTTACATTCTAGTTTCGCATTGGGCAAACGTTAGCCATGTGGTTGCCTCCGCAAGTATAACATCGATTCAATGAGGTGACCCTTGGCATCTGTCCATTTTGAACTCCTAGCTTCTTGGCAACTTGCTCTACTATCTCATCTAGTTCAGTGGAGGCTCTGGAGGTATGACTAGTAGAACTATTAGAATCCTTATAGAGTTTGGACAATCCTAACTCCTCACCCAAGTTATCTTCTATGTCAATGCACATCCGCACACACTCTTCTATGGATCTAAGCTCTTTCAAGTACACATATGATCTTAACTTTGTGCTCACTAAGCCATCTAAGAACAAAGCCACTTGTTTGGCTGGTGTGGGTAACTCTGGAGCAGGGCATCTTTCTAGGTACTATCTGAACCTTCTACCTGCTAGTCGCACTATTTCTTGGGGTGTCTGCTTGAAGCTGTGGATCAAGGATGATGTGTTATGCCTGATACCACTCTTGGAAAATTCTACAATGAATTCATCTAGTAGTTGACCTATATTGCGATAGTTGCAACTACTTAGTGGTTGAAACCAAGCTAAGGTAGTGCCCTTAAGAATCAAACCAAATGCCTCGTATTGGGTGAACAAATCCTCAACCTGTTCAGCTCTTAACACTTGTTTGAACTCGGCCACATGATCATAAGGATCTCCTGTCCCAATAATTCTTCATTGCCTTGATCACTTGAGTGGGTCTAAGGGTTCTTGGTTGCTCTCGAGGTCTAGGCAATGGAAAATCATGTTCATCTCTTTGTTGCCTATGTGCTTGATGTCTCTCTCTTTCAGGTCTTTCATTTTCAAATCTTGATATATTTCTGCCCACAGTGTGTGCAAAACTTACCTCAGGTCTCTCTCTAGTTCTTTCTCTCTGGGCTTCATGAGCTTGGGATGATCCTACTCCTTGGAGGCCATGGCAAACATTGGATCTTGGTGGAGGGAAAATCAATTCACTCTTCCAAGTATATGCATGTCTATCATGTTCTTTTACCAAGAACATTTTCTCTGATGTGTTACCTAGGTAGACCACTTTGCCTGGTATCTCAGGATCTTTGAATTCGTAGACAATGACTATGCCCCAATTGGCTAGGTTGATCAGGCTTGAATCTCCAAAAGGCTTCCTCTGTTTCTCTATTCAAGAATAGTTCTATGCTTTTGTTGTCTTGAGGGATCCAATCTGGAGTGATCACTCTGGTCAAAACTGACTTGCCTCAAGGAGTCTGGGGTCCTCGTCCTACATTTCCTTGTTCTAGGTCTCCTATCTCATTCTCAGAAATGATATTTCCAAACTCATCGGTCCTATCTGGTTAGTTGGTGACCACATACATGGTTCCTTCCTTATCAATGTCTGAAGCCTCTTCAAACTTGACTACTAGGTGTTCAGGTCCCATGGGTTGATCTGGATTTTTTATTTGGACCACTGATCGCCTCAGGCCATCCTCATAGATGCGAACACCTAATCGGTTGGTCTGAATATATTCCAGTTGTGTCTTATATGGACCCTCTGGTGTTTGTAGGTAGGCAATTCCTAAGCCTCTTGCAGGTTTCCCCATGCTAAAAAACATTTCTGAGTCACTTGTGTCAGATCTTAGTACATAAGGATAACCACTTAGTTGTTGTGCCCAAGATTTAGCTGTATGGTTGACACTAGCCTCAGAAGATCTAATGCTTTGTCTATCCTTGCCTAGGTGTCTACTAGATCTCAGGTTCATAAGCTTTGGTTAAGAGTCCAAAATTTCCCTTTGGTATGGTTGAAAATCCTTTGGAGTCCCCTTGGGTTCCTGGTCCCACCTGAGGGTCAACTTCAAATTATCCAACAAGCTATAGAGCTCAAAAAATGGACTTTTGATGAAAAAGTTATGTCAAATCAGGCTCCTGGGGGTCAAAACAGGGAAACAGGACCTTTTGAAAAAATCACGATTTTGTGTGAAAATCGTGATTTTGGGGGGTCTGAAAATCGCGATGCTGAGCAACCGTGAAAATCATGATTTTGTGAAATCATGAAAATCGCGATGTTGAGCACCAATAAAAATCGCGATTTTGAGGGATCATGAAAATCGCGATGCTGAGCAACCACAAAGATCACGATTTTGTGAAATCATGAAAATCGTGATGCTAAGCACTGATGAAAATCACGATTCTGAACAATCCCAAAAAAGGCGACTTTGAGTGAGAATGGTGAAAAATGCGATTTTGAGAATGATCAGAAAATCGCGATTTTGAAAGAAAATTGTGATTTTGAATGAAAATCGTGTTTTCTCAGAATCGTGTTTTTTGACCAGAGAATCGTGATTTTGATTGAAAATCGTGTTCTTGAAAATCGTATTTTTGAAACTCGTGTTCTGAAAATCGTGTTCTGAAAATCGTGCTCTTGAAAATCGTGTTCTGAAAATCGTGTTCTAAAAATCGCGATTTTGTACCTTGGATGAAAATCGTGTTTTTGAAAATCGCGATTTTGGAGCCACAGAGAATCGTGTTTTTGGCTGAAAATCGTGATTTTTGAAAATCACGATTTTGAGCCCACTGAAAATCATGTCTTCTCAAAATCATGTTTTTGAGAAATTTAGAGAATCGCAATTTTGAGCACAACCAGAGAATCGTGTTTTTCCCATAATCGTGATTTGTGAAAATCGCGATTTTGAGCCCACTGAAAATCGTGTTTTATCAAAGTCATGTTTTTACTTGAAAATCGCGATTTTGCCTCAGAATCGTGGTTTTCAGAAATTTAGAGAATCGTGATATTGAGCACAACCACAGAGTCGCGATTTTGAGAATGACCCTAGAATCGTGTTCTTTTCAAAAGGCTTTTAGGTGGGAAATAGAAAATCGTTTTTTTTTTGAAAAAATTTGAATTTTTTGAAAATCACGATTTTCTGTCAGAATCGTGTTTTTTGGTGGGAAATTCAAATTTCTGAGCGCCGAGCAATGGCGAGCTCCGTATGTGCAGAAAATCATGAAAAAACACAAGCACAGAAACATGCACACACATACACACACACGTGCACAAGGTAAGATCAAAGAGAGGAACAATGGAAAGCTTCGATTGCCAAAAGAGTTCTCTTAGAAAGCTCTATTCTCTAACAAGCTAACCTCAAAAATGAGCTCTCTAGCTCTTTTTATAGTTTCTTGAGTAGTTTTGGCCATGTCCAGACCTAGTGTCCGGCCTAGTTAAAAATTAGGTTCAAGGGCTATGGAAATTGGTACGATGGTACTTCTAATACTCCTCAAGCTTGAGGACTCCTCAGCTTGAACAAAATGGAGTTACAAAAAGGTGAAATGATATTTACAATGGTTTGAGTGATCAAAATCATTATTTTTGTAGGGGATTCTTCTGAAAATTTGACATACACTTCTTGGAGCTCCCTACTTGCTCCTTCTTCTTATGTGTCCACTTTTGTGATGTGCTTCCATGCTTGTGCTTGACCTTGAGTTCCAACAAAGGGGTTTGCTCAAACCCAGGGAGTGGATTATGAGGAGACCTTCTCAGTGTGGCTAAGATGCCAAGAATCAAGATTTTAGTAAGTATTGCTGCTTCAAAAAATTGGAACTTCAAAAATGCATTCCTAAATGGAGGGATCTCAGAAGAAGTTTACATGGCTCAACCACTAGGGTATGAAGAAAAGGAAAAATCAAAGTATGTATGCAAACTAAAGAAAGCACTCTATGGTTTAAAACAAGCTCCTAGAGCTTGGAACCATAGGCTTGTCACATATTTCTAGGATCGAGGATTTGTTGCTAGCAAAGCAGATTCTTCTTTGGTCATAAAGAAGACTAATTTAGAAGTTATTTACCTATATGTTTATGTGAATGATATTATCATTACAGGGAACGATGCCAATGGCATCAAGCAAATCAAATCTCAAATGATGGAAGAGTTTAAAATCAGTGAGTTTGGTTTGTTAACATACTTTCTTGGATTAGAACTTGTATATTCAGATTCTAGAATCTTTATTACTCAGAGGAATTACATTCATGATATGTTGGTTCAATTCAAGATGGAGAACACTAAAATTGCAGGTACACCCATGGAAATCAACCACAAACTTATTCCTCATGAGAAAGAACTCCTTGAAGATATTAGAGGTTATCAAAGGCTTGTTGGGAGTCTCAATTATGCAACCCTAACAAGAGTGGACATATGTTATGGAGTAAGTACATTAAGACAATTTATGCATACACCAAGAAAGCCTCACTTGGAAGTTGCCAATAGGATCTTAAAATTTAAAGGGTACCATAAATGAAGGGTTGTTTTATCCATTCACTTCTGATTTGGATATCAAGATGTATTCTGATGGAGATTGGGCTGGCTCCAAGGATGATAGGAGGAGCACTTTTGGCTACTTATCTTTTGCAAGATCAAATCTAATATCATGGTCATCAAAGAAACAACCAACCATAGCACTGTCATCAATAGAAGCAGAATATAGAGGCTTAGCAAATGCATGTGGATCAAGCTACTTTACACAGAATTGGGATTACATTCTTATACTCCAATGATTTTTGGAGATAACACTAGTTCACTTCATTTGGTTGCTAATCCTATATATCATGCAAGGACTAAGCGCATTGAAGTGCACTATCATTATGTAAGAGAGAAGCTACTCAGCAAGGACTTCCAATTGTCCTATGTATCAACCAATTTGCAATGTACAGATATGCTCACAAAATCTTTGGATGGAACTAAGATGAACAGGTTCAAGATGATGATTGGCTTGCAGGAAATCAAGGAGGAATGAAGATCAAGCATGTTAGGTTTGATGGGGACCTATTGGTGCAAATGAGTTCAAGCCTACATACTTGGACAATTAGCATTTATCTCATATAGTCTCATATGACTATTCCCTTGTAAAATTCAGTTACTTTTATCCTTGTGAAATTGCACTATTCCCACAAGGAGTTAGGACAAATCAAAATCTTGAATCACTTGGTAGTTGATTGACGAGGAATTAAGTCCTATAGTTTAGGAGTCACTTTATGGTGAGAGATTGAATTTGAATTCAAATGTTGGCTCCAACTCTAGCCATAAAAGTGATCAAAAACTCAGGTGAAATAAAGGCCCGATTTGGAGATCAATTGAGAGGGATTTGTGTGATTAGAGAGCTCACTCCATAGCTCCATCACTACCCTCACATTGTGCAATTATACATTGCCAATGTCATTGTATTCTTATGTGATTTAATACATATACATTGATCACATCTCTACTTCACTTCTTTGTTATGATCATCTCAGAACAGTGAACTTCTCAGTGCATAGTTGATCATTTGATATGATTTAAAGTGCTATAGATTCAGCATACTATCTATTTCATAGCTACAAAGTTTCATTGTCATTGCTTTTCTCAATCTCGAGATGTCTTCACATCTCTGCTCTCATGTCTGCATACTGTAGCACCCCAAAAATGCCAGGATAGTCTTCTAACTTGCTAAGCATCATTCTCAATGTACGGTTGATCTTTTTTATTGAAATAACTCATGATTGGTAGCTATCTAAGTTAATTAGATACTCCCAAAATGAATGTAGCTAATTGGTAGCAAGTTGAGAGCACTATTCATTTTACTGAACATGTGTAGAGACCAAAATAGCAAATCTTAACTCATGTTTGAACTTTCTACTCATGTGTTCTGATCCGTTGATTAAAGGACCTTGCTCCAAAGCACATAGGTGATTTTTTGTGATCATTAGGAGGCTCAAGGGGTCTATTATAATCTCCACAACTTGTTCTTGGCTGGTGTGAATCAAGATTTTGTAGCACCACTTCATCTCTAGAGTCTATCCACCATCTCCTCAACACTATGGAAACAAGTTTATTTTTGAGTCTTCATGAAGTTGGAGATGCATTTGATGTTGTTCTCTATCAGTACGTTGTTGAATGCTTGATTTACTTATGCATAATTGGGCCTAATATTCAGTTTCTTGTCTATCATATGGGTAAGTTTATGCATTGCCCATGTGTTAAGCATTGGCAGGTGGTTAAGCGCATCTTTTGCTACTTGGGTGGTACCCAGCTACTTGGATTTTTTATATCCCAAGGGGATCACTACCACCACATTTACATGCTTTCTCTATCTCTAACTGGTTTGGTCTCTTGTGCATCCAGTAATGGTTTTTGCTTCATGCTTGGTAGCTCATGCATATCCTTGTTGAGCAAGAAGTAGCCTATTGTGGCCACTTCTAGTTGTGAGGCTAAGTATAGGGTTGATTTCACAGTGGTTATTGAGTGTGTGTGGCTTAGACACCTTTTGACTAATTTGGGTGTTGGTGAGTCTTCTGCCACCACCATTTTCACTGATAGTCTGAGAACATTGGCAATTGTGAGGAACCCTATGTTCCATTCTCACACAAATCACATTGAGGTGCATTATTATTATGTTAGGGAGAGGTTCTCTACTCGAGAGATCAGTTTGGCATATGTGCCCACACAAGATAACATTGTGGATCTTCTCATAAAGGCTCTGCCTCAACAGAAGTTTGAAGCTATCGACAAAGCTTTATGCTTACTTCCTTTTGTGGATTGATCTCTTTCCACATAGCTTGGTACTTTCTTATACATGAGTGCCACCGCCTTGTTCAATGCATGACTCCTAGGGGGAATTTGTTGATATATTTTGGTGGTGATATGTGTGAACACACTAGGACCATCGAGGACCTTTTTTCTCCCTTTAGGAGGTTTTCTTCCCTTGGGCTTGAATATATGCCTATGACCCTAATGGGTCACTCATCTTTGTACATTCACTTGGTAATACATTCAGTATTGTGCGTTATGTTCCAAGATTCTTCTTCTTCCTTGTGATGTTTGTGTGCTTTCAAAAACCTTGAACAAAAATAGTACCTTGAGAGCCATTTGACTTATGCTTCTTGAAATTTAGCAAGGTGTTCTTTCATTCAAAATCATTTTCATATTCACTAGAGTATCTTGGAAGTGTATCTAGTGTAGCATTATCACATTCAAGTACCTCTTTGCTCATCTTGCCAATGTTTTATACATCAAAGCTAGCAAAGAATTTTGGTGACCTGATCTCAAATTATTCAAATTTTGGATTCCTTCTTGTTTCATTACTCTATTGCACTTTATACAAAGCTTTCCTTGCCATGAATCATCAACTTATGGGATGATAGTCCAAGTAATAATTATCTATTAGCTTCAAGTGCAAGTTTGCTTTTCTATGTACTTGTGTCTCTTGTTAGATAGGATTATGACATCTCTTCACACTTGGGATCTTAAGTGGAAATGGCACTTCCTATGGAGGGAGAGTCATCATTGGATCTTTCCTTTGTGGCCTAGATGGTTCTTTTGTTTGCAGGAGAGTCTCATCAAGGTAAATATTCTGCCTTCTTGCCTTATGTTGCACCAAGGCCTCTTGAGGGGGTAGCTCCTTGGGAATTTATAGATCTCTTCGATTTGTCTCTCTTTGAACTCTCTTTCTCCACTCAATAAGGGTATATTAGGACTATGAACTTTAGAAGGAGGATTAGGGACCTTAATGGTCATGTTTTCAAAATGTGATTTGTTGGAGTTCAAGGTCTACGGAAGCACGTGAATAGCACAAGGAAGAAGAAGAAGCCTAGAGCACAACACACAATATTGAATGTATTACCAAGAGAATGTATAAAGATAAGTAGCCCATTAGGGTAATAGGTGTATATACAAGTCAGGGGAGGAAACCTCCTAAAGAGGGAAAAAAGTGGCTCGATAGTCCTAATGTGTTCACATACATCACTACCTAAATATATTAACAAATCCACCCCGAGAGTGATGTGGTGAACAAGGAGTTGGCACTCATGTATAAGGAAGTGCCAAGCTATGTGGAATCAATCCACAGAAGGAAGTAAGCCCAAACCTTTACGAAAAGCTTCAAACTTCTCCCTAGCCAAAGCCTTTTTGAAAAGGTATGCAATGTTCTCTTGTGTGGGCACATATGCCAAATTGATCTCTCCAGTAGAGAACCTCTCACTGACATAATGATAGTGCACCTCAATGTGCTTAGTGTAAGCATAGAACACAGGGTTCCTCACAACTGCCAATGCACTCTGACTATCAGTGAAGGTGGTGGTGGCAAAAGACTGACCAACACCCAAATCAGCCATAAGGCATCTGAGCCACACACACTCAACAGTCACTATGAAAGTTTCCCTATACTCAGCCTCACAACTAGAAGTGGCCATAGTAGGCTGCTTCTTGCTCAACCAAGATATAAGCATGAAGCAAAAGCCACTAGTGGACACACAAGTGTCATAGCAACCAGACCAGTCAAAGTTAAAAAAAGCATGTAAATTTGGTGGTAGTGATACCCCCTTGGGATAAAACAATCCAAGTAGTCAGGTACCACTCAAGTAGCAAAAGATGTGCTTAAGTGGATGCCAATGCTTGACACTTGAGCAACACATAAACATACTCATCGAGACACTAAACTCATTATCTGTTTGAGTAAGGCACAAGTAAATCAAGCATCGAATAGCCTGCTGATAGAGAATAGCAACAAATGCATCTCCAAAATCATGAAGACTCAACCGTAGACTTGTCTTCATAGGAGTGGCGTTACGTTTACATTCTTCAAGGCCAAAACATTGCAATAATGTGTCAATGTATTTTGTTTGACACAAAGCTATTCTGCCATCAACGTGCATAAATTGAATGCCCAAATGATGATGCAAATGCCCCAAATCTAACATCTCGAATGAGGCATGCAAATCAGCATTAAAATCAGCAATATTCTTCTAATGAGGACCAGTGAGTAGCATGTCATCAACATAGACAACAATGATCAAAAGCACATCATTTGCATGCTTAACATATAAGGTGCTCTCAGTTGGACTATTCTCAAAACCATGTGCAATCAGGTATGCATGTATTTTTTCATAACAAGCATGTGGTGCTTGCTTCAAACTATATAATGCCTTTTTCAACCTCCACACCTCATTTTCATGCCCTTTCTGCACAAAGCCACGGGGCTGAAAAACGTACACTTCTTCATGCAAGTCACCATTCAAAAATGTAGTTTTAATGTCCAACTAATGTACATTCCAACCATGATGAGCTTCAAGTGCACAGATGCTCAAATAGTAGTCATTCGGCATGTAGAAGCAAAGGTTTCATCAAAATCAATGCCTCTTTCTTGAGCATAACCCTTCGCAAGAATCCTAGACTTATACATGTCGATTGTTCCATTGGGCTTACGCTTCAGCTTGTATACCCACTTAGTGCCAATGGCCTTCTTGCCAAGAGGCAAGTCACATAAAGACTAGGTACCATTTTTCATAATAGCATCACATTCTAATTGCATAGCAACCACCGAATTTTTAGAATTTTGTGCTTCATCAAACAAAACAAGCTCATTCTCATCACAAAGACTAGAGACAGTCATAGCATAGCAATCTAATGCAAAAGAAGTACTATGAGGGCCTGAAGGAATACGATATGATAGAGATCCATCTAGTTTGCTAGCATGCAAAGTCTACACCAACCATTTTGGCATAGTTTTTGCCTCCTCAATATGAGCTCTCTCATCAACAAGTGCATCATGTAAATCTGCATCAGAAATGGAATGATCTACATCATCCATGAAACTTGTAAAGGCTAAAAAAGTTGCCTCATTAGGACTCGCACTAGACTATCCACCTATAAAAAGAGGTAACAACGTCTCATACATGTCTTTAGAGCTAACTGATGTCTCCTTAATACATGAAAGTAATGGTTGAATAGCATCTTCCACAAACACAACATCACGGCTAACCAAAATGTGTTTAGTCTATAGACAATAGCCTTTACTTTCAGAATTGTACCCAACAAAAATACATTTCACTGCTTTATCCTTCAATTTCCTGTGTTGTTGTTCAGACGCTAATGCATATGTCAGACAGCCAAAAACATCCAGGTAACAACAAATGGCTTACGACCATGCCAAACCTCATATGGAGTGATGGATTGTAATGCTTTAGTCGGACACTTGTTAAGTACATATGTTGCACACATAACAGCCTTAAGCCACAAACTATGTGGTAAAGCCTGACTCTTGACCATACTCCTCGTGATCTTCATGAGTGACATGTTCTTCCTTTCAGTAACTCCATTTTTTTTAGGTGTATATGGAACTGTACACTGATGTTTTATCCCATGTTCAGCCAAAAATGCATTAAAATCAAAAGACATATATACCCCCCTCGATCAGAATGGAGGTTGTACATGGTGACAGATTTTCAGCCAAAACCAGAAATTTTTTGAAGCACATAAATGTTGGAACAAGTCCATGGCAAGTCCAAGCAATGGCTTGAGTCATCAAAAGGCTTATAAATTTAAAGGAAATGTCAAGTCCTTGTAGAGTTCACTTGTGAACTCCCTCTTGTAATTTTTGCATACTTACTTGATGTAAAGGAATCTAAGTGGTTGAGTCCACTTGATGAGTAAGAAGGAGAAAAGCCACGAATTTGTGATTGAGTGAGTAGGAGAATCATTCACTAAAAGATTGGAGAGTGATTTTAGGAGAGATTCAAATTCAAAATTAGGCTCCAAACATGACTACATATACATGGCCTTCTAGTCAAAGTTTTTGTACCTCCATGAGCTGAGCTTTATGCCATATCAAAGTGTGGGTTCAATGCACACATATGTATCAGTAATTCCATTGTACTTTACAATCAATATACTTCCATTTTTATGATCATTTGTGTCCATTACTTCATGCTATTGCAAGTCTACTGTTCACTGCCATATCTATCACTTTTCTCAGTCAAATTGCAGAGATGATTTCTCTGAGCTTGGCGCATCAATTTTCGTGATTTAAGTTGTTAAAGTTTTCTCCTTAATGCTACTATATACTCACCATTTTTTATTTCAATCGGGTTTTTCAATCGTGAGCTATGTTCATTTGAAGTTGCCTATATGTCTTCATAATCTACTTCTCTATCAACACTCCATCAGATTAGTGTTTTTCTTAAAGCTAGTTATTTGTTTTTACTTCATCATTTTCAATGATTCAAATCTTGATAGAATCATCATACGGTCTAGTATATGCCTACAAAATTTCATAACCATTGGATCTTGGAATCTTGAGATATTACTATTTCTTTGCTCACAAGTATGAGTTTTGCTACAGCATGTGAAAATCGGGGTGATGCTACAACTTGTTAAACATCTTTGTCTTTATGTGGTCCATCATTTTTTATGAAATAACTCTTGATTGTTAGCTTACTAAGTGATTAAGAGTTCCCCAAAAGGAATTAAGTTAATTTCTACTGTGGCCAAAGAATTGTTCAAAACTTTGGACAGAATCCTTCATCAATTGAAAAATTGGATAGAGGTAACTACTCAGCCTGTGGCTAGACTTCACAACTCTCAAGAAGGCTCCCAAACAAAATGTGACTGATTTTGTCACAAAGATCAAGGACATAGCAGATCAGTTGGGAAGCATTGGAGAGGTAATAGATGAAGAACAAATCGTAAGGCAGGTCATTAATGGCTTGAAGGCAGATGAAAAGTGGGAAGCATTCACCGTAGCTATGGATCTATACATGGACATGCATGTACCAGATTTCAATACACTCATAGGACAACTACTTACTCAAGAGGCCAAGCTTATCAAGAATGGAGAAAGATCCAAATTTAATCAATCTTCTACCTTGTATATTGATAAAAGCAAGTCCAAAGAAAACAAAGGAAGAGGAAAGAACGTGGATGATGAAGCAGGTACACATCAAGCTAACTATGCATGTAGAGGAAGACATGGTAGAGGTAGAGGTAGAGGAGGAAGACAAGGTAGGGGGAGATCAAAAGACTCTAATTCATGCTCTATTTGTGGATTAACTAATCACACAACGGAAAATCCCTTTAGGAATTCCAAGAAACAAAGAGGCAAAGGCTACAATAGAGGAAGTTATGGCTACTCAAGAGGAAGGTTCAACAATTACCATGGCAACGACAGCAATTACAACCATTCAAGCTATCAAGGAGGCAATCGGGGAAGAAGAGACTTCAATAACTACACAAAAGACTCAAATCAAGAGGAATCATTGCTAATCATGAATATGGCCATGCCACAAGGTAAATTTGATGAGCATGTTTTCTACATAGATTCACGTTGTTCCAATCATGTGGCAGGAAATGTGGCACTCCTATCAGATTTAGAGGATCCAAGGAACAAGCATGAGGTACAAACAAGAGATGATACAAGACACCTTGTGGAGAAAATGGGAAATGTCAAAGCACCTGATGGAAACATCAACCTACTCAGTAAGGTACTCTATGTCCCTACCATTACAAAGAATTTGATAAGCGTTAGGCAGATAGTAGAGAAAGGGTTGTAAGTCAGGTTCACAAGTGGAGGAGCATTTGTTGAAGATCCAAGTCAAGGATTCAAGAGAAGTGCAGAGGGTGAAAAGACAAGTAGATTGTTCACATTTGAATTACAAGACACTAGAAACATTGCTCTCTTTAATTATGGTAGTCAGACACTCACAGAATTGGAAGTATGGCACAAGAGGTTAGCACATACTCTTTAACTTTGTGGTTCGTCCAATTTCTTCATCCAAAACTTGACCCTTATGAAATAGCTCCTCTGTAACCTTCTTTAGCTCTGCTTCAGCTTGTAACACTCTGACAGACAACACCTGATAAGCCTGTTCTACAGCAATGAATCTGGTGCGAGTGGTGTCTAATGCAGAACCTAGAGCTTTCAATGGCATCATCCTTATCCATCAGTGCGTGTTTGAGCTGGGCAATCTCTACATCTCTGGCCACAATAATGTCATCTTTCTCTGTGACTTGTCCTTGCAATACTGTAACATGTTCCTGTAGGAGACATGCATCTGCCTTGACCGCCAGAATTTCTTCCTGTAGTGGCGTAATGTCAGCTTCCAACAAATCTACCTTTGCTTGGTATTCGCTACAGAGGGATTGATGAGCATCGTGCAGTTGATTAGGGAGTTGTATGGATAGGTGGAGTAGAAAATTGCCAATTTGGGCTAATTGAGCAAATGAATCTGGGACTATAAAGGTTGATACTAGTCAAGAGGGATTAACAAAAAGTGTGGATGAAGAAGAAGGTGGGGAGTAATCGGGAGAAGAGGGAATAGGTTTAGGTTGAGAGTGGGAAATAGCCACCAAATGATTAGGCGATGGGGGAGGACTAGGAGGTAATGGAACCTTAGACAGGGAAGGGGGAGATGTTACTATATGCGCGATATGTGTACCTTGAATCATATCCTCCAATGAGGAGGGAGGCGCAGTGGAGTCCATTGTATCTGGTTGAGCTTCTTGATGAACAAGAGACTCCTCAATCTATGTTTGCACGGTTTGGTGAAGGGCTTTCACGACTGTGTCTGGTGCTATATCAGGAACCTCCTGCTATTGTTGATCGACCATATCGAGGGGTTGAACGTCTTCCATGATGGTATCTTTATCAATTTGTTCTTTAGGTGAGGGTGGGGCGGAAGATACCTACATAGATGAGGATGTGTCCTACAGGAGTGCTTTGGCGAAAGAGGCTTGTGCTTGACTCTGAGAGGGACTAATTTTCGTACGGTTCTCCCAAAAGAATTGAAGAAAATCTTCATTATCATCATCGATGCCCATGACCTGCTCTAATTCTTTGCGAAAAAGGAGGGTATTCATCGGAGGAGTCAGAACAAGTTGAACAATAGGGAGGAGAAAGGAGAGCAGGTGAGGGAGACGGGTTCGTGGAATATCACCTTTGGCTATCTGTCACAAGATCACTTGACATTCTCGATGGATCCTCCGGAAGAAGAATAATGCCCAGTTAATTGATTCTCGGGCAGCAGCGTCAATCAGGGAATAAAATGGACGAGATATACCATACGTACATTTTTGTAAATTGAGGGCAGCTACCAAAAATTGGAGGGTAGAGCTTTCTGGTTGGGGTTGACAATTGCTCAGGATCTTCATATCAGTCCTCACATCTCTGCAGATTGACAAGTAAAGGAGGTGGTGCTTACGCTTGAGCTACACCAAATTTTGGCATCGTTGCCGGGGAGAGAGCTTCGAGGACAAGTGTTGTGATGGTAAGATCGTAGATTTGCAACATTGAAAGATAAAGAAGCTGTCACTTGTGTTCATTTTCTGATTTTTCTTTTTCATCTTTGTCATCATCACTATCTTCATCCATCTTCATCTTCATAGAAATTTCTTGTTTTTTAGTGCATTTTCATCACTTTCATACCATTTTTCATGCATTATTGTGTGAGAAGGAGTTACGAAGTGCAAGGGAGAGCAAGCGCATGTGTTTTTTTCACGATTTTCTACACATATAGAGTTTGCCATTGCTCGCCGCTTAGAAATTCGAATCTCCCACCAAAAAACGCGATTCTGACTGAAAATCGTGATTTTCATAAAATTCAAATTTTTCAAAAAAAAAATGTGATTTTCAGTTCCCACCTAAGTCACACAAAAATGCGATTCTCTAGATGTCATGGAAACTTGAGTCTTAGACGGGGGGAAAAAAACACGATTTTCAATTGGCTCAAAATTGCGATTTTCAGAAATTACGATTTTCAGCCAAAAACACGATTTTGGGAAAAAACACGATTCTCACTTAGCTCAAAATCGTGATTTTCACAAATCATGATTTTCAGCTAGAAACACGATTTTGGAATATAAACATGATTCTTAGTTGACTCAAAATCACGATTCTCACAAATCACGATTTTCACAAATCACGATTTTCAGCCAAAAACACGATTTTGGGAAAACACGGTTCTCTGTTGGCTTCAAAATCACGATTTTCAAAAACACGACTTTCATTCAAAATCGCGATTTTCATGATTTTCAAAAAACACGATTTTCACTAAGGTACAAAATCGTGATTTTCAGAACACGATTTTTAAAAACACGATTTTCAATCAAAATCGCGATTTTTCAGGTAAAAACACGATTCTGAGCAAAAACATGATTTTCAATCAAAATCGCGATTTTCAACTCAAATCCCGATTCTGAGAAAAAACACGATTCTTAGTCAAAATCGCAATTTTCATGTAAAAAACACGATTTTCAATCAAAATCGCGATTTTCTGGTCATTCTCAAAATCGCGATTTTCAAGCCAAAAACACAATTTTCTGTCACAATCGCATTTTTCACGATTCTCACTCAAAATCGCATTTTTCACGATTTTCAATCAAAATCGTCTCTTTAAGAATTTTCAATCAAAACTGCATTTTTCATGATTTTCATTCAAAATCGCGATTTTCGCATAACTTCCTATTTGCCTGTTTTGACCCCTTAGAGCCTGATTTGACACAACTTTTTCATCAAAAATCCATTTTTTGAGCTCTATAGCTCCTTGGAAAGCTCGTTTTGAATCCCACACGGCATCAAATGTTTTTTCTAAAGATAATGCGTTGATTTTTAGATAGAGTAATTTGAAGTTCACCTTCAGGTTGGGTTGGGAAGCCAAGGGAGAAAAAAATTGTTTCATGGGAAAGAAAAAAGCAAAAGAGAGAAGAAGGGGAGATAAGATTGAAAAAGAGAAGGGAGATCTCACATAAGGGTGAAACATCAAGTGATAAATTGCAAGGAATCGAGGAAATGGGTGAAATATCTGAGGTGGTAGGCTCCTTACTTGCAACAAAAGAATATAACAATACTTTTGTGGATTTAAGAATAGGATATGACCATAGAAGTATGATTGTTTATATCAATCCTAATTGTGAGTGGAATTTGATTCATATTGATTTAGTGACTATTCTTTTTTAGAACATTCAACGA